>OY292401.1:7756691-7848818 GCA_958496205.1 Idaea biselata
ATAACGTCGCTGACAGGTAGAAACTTGAAATACTGGCGAAGAACAGAGAACAGGGAGCTCAAAGACGCTCTGTTCAGGAGGCTTCAACGTTTACACCAAGTGTCCCTGGAGCTGAGCCTTCTACACATCACAGATCTCAAGGAACACAGCCACAGACAAACGTCGCTACTGAATTCCCTATATCATCTCAACAAACATTGGAGTATAGACGTGTCGATTTTAAGAAAAAATACCACGGAACTAAGACAGAAGAGATGATATTCGATCTTCGTTAATATATTTTTGTAAAAATTGTACATTTGCTCATTTAATATATTTAGGTTATTTGATATGTAGGTATGTATGTATATAAGTATCCGTTTGTTACTATTTATTTTGGAGTATAACAATATTATAATGTTACTGAAATCATTTCGTTGTATTTAATGATGAATTGATGATATATAAAATTACAATTCAAATTATATCGTTTTTTAATTGTAGATTACAGTTTGACACATGTTCCTGAAGAAAGAATTTCAAATACAAAGAGCCAAAACGTCAGATCGTAGTCTACAATTAAAAAACGTAGACATTTTAAATTCGCATGGAACTTTTTGATTAGTGCGGATCTACTTACGAGTTCATGAACCATATCCTACTAATATTATAAACGCGAAAGTTTGTATGTCTGTGTGTGGCTTTGATACTCCTTCACGCAAAAAACTACTGAACGGATTGCGATGAAACTTAGAATATAGTTAGCTGGAGACCTAGAATAACACATAGGCATACTTTATATCCCGATATTACTGCGGGATCAGAACTTACGCGGGTGAAACCGCGGGGTGCAGTTGCACTGCAGTACGTTTATAAAATGTTTTTCTTAGAATCATTTATTTAAAAAAAATGACAATTTTGAAACTCTACAGTGGATAACCACTTTTGCTGCCGAACCCTTCATAGAGATGCCAGTTACCCAACCACGTAAAGTCAGGCTTCATATTTGCAGACTCAATGTTTCGAACAACGCCGTATTTGACTGAATTGTTTGAATGGACTTACGACTTTCTTCTACTGACATTTCATAAACAACACACATTTTTTTAAAGTGTTTAATGTTTCCGAATGTTTTATTGTCATTGTGCAAATAAATATTTAATCTATCTACTTATTAGTCGTATAGCGAAGGAAGTAAGTGCAACACCCCTACAAGCGTCTCTCGACCTTACGGTAGGTTTGCCAATGTGTGAGACTTGCAGTGTCCTGCGGCTTCACCCATGTAAGTCCCATTGTCGCAGAATTTTCCATAAAACCCCTTAGTGGCTAACTACATATCATAAAGAACACTCCCAAAAACCCCTTAGTGGATAACTACAAATCACAGAGAACACTCTAAAGTATGTCCCTAGGATCAGTGGTTTAGGCTGTGCGTTGATGTATAGTTCAGTCAGTCAGTCGAATCAGTCAGGATTTAGAATTTTATAATACTTTACCTACCAGTTAGTAAAATAAATAAATAAAATAAAAGTTGTAGGACGTTGCATTCAGCGCTATCTAGTCCCGAACTAAGCAACTGGGCTTGTACTACGGGTACAACGGATATACTACAAACAATACTTTTTTTGTAAACACATATGATAAATTAAGAATACATCTAGAACCAGAAACAACATAATAATATAGTCAACATAAATACTTGTCGAACCCGTCATCTTTTGCGTTGCAGTCGGGCGTTCGCCCGACGCGCCACGGGGGTCGTCAAAGTAGGTAAATGAAGCGTTAAACATTAACTAAAACACAAAATTCATAATGAAACTGTTTATCAGTCGTTCATGACCAAAATGTAAGTGTAATTAAAACTCAATGTCTGTCCCGAAGAATGTGAGCGTGTTCAACTTGGTGTTCCTCCGCCATCCGCGCACCAACCCTTGGATGGCATTCAGCGATTTCTTCACGTATGTATCTGGGGAATTGAACGACAAAAAACTGGACATTTTGGGTTTGTATATGTGATACTGATAAGGGGCACTCTTTTCTCCGTTCAAACTTTACACACGTAGTCGAGTGTTTCCTATGTCTGGAAGACTTTAGAGAAAATATGTTTATGCCATAAAACCTATAATCAGCCATCCATAATCCTACGTTTTGATTTTTTTCATATAGGTAAGTATTCTAATTTTCTAAATTTTATTAGAAAATGAAAAGAAAGACAAACGAGTTGGTATCCTTTCCTCTAAAAACATACAATTCGTTTATTATTTAAACGAATTAGAATGGACAGTAGAATTTATATTCTTTGCTTATTCCAGTTTGGTCGAATCGAGCCTATAATTAAATAGGTGAAGTGAACGTTTGTGTATGGATGTGTGTGTTTGTTGCGAATGCGATGAAAGTCGATGTGAAAACAGCTAGACATCTGGAATCTAGCTATATGCTACGTATATACATATGTTACAGTCAAAACTCATAACCAGTCAAAACCACTTTTGACTGCAAAAAATAGGCAAAAGTGGTTTTGACCGATGCCCTTAGTTAAAAACGTTTTTGACTGATTTTCGCAGTCAAAAGTGGTTTTAACTAAGGGCATCGGTCAAAACCACTTTTAACTGCAGAAAAACAGTCAAAAGTGGTTTTGACTGATTTAAAATTTAGATTGTCAGTCAAAACTCATAAAAAGTTAAGGTGGCTAGTGACATTACTCCAGTGTTCAAGGGCAAAGGATCTGTGCAGGAGTGTGGAAGTTATCATGGTATATAGGTCAGGTCGAACACCATGAAGCTCTACGGGCGTATAGTTGACTCTCGGATCCGGCAGGAGTGTACTGTCTCGGAGGGCCAGTATGGTTCCGGTCATGGTACCATAGACCCTGTTTTCGCCCTAAGGATCGTTATGGAGAAATACAGAACGAAGAAAACGCCTCTGCATTTTCTGTTCCTGGACTTGCAGAAAGCCTTCGACTGTGTCCCCCGCGTGATGATCTGGTGGGCGCTGCGGTCCAAAGGGGTACCAGAAACTTATATTGGAACCATCAGAGCCATGTACCGAAATTCCAATTCTATGGTGCGAACTGCTGTTGGTGACACTAAACCTTTCCCCATTACAGTCGGAGTCCGCCAAGGATCCGTCCTCAGTCCGTTCCTGTTTAGCTTAATACTGGACGCACTGTCCGTAATCATCCGAAACGCACACGAGCAGCCTCCGTAAATGCTCATGTATGCTGATGATATTGCTCTAGCGGATTCGGATAAGGGACAGCTTGGAAGACGTGTGAATGCGTGGAAAGAGTCGCTTGAGAACGGCGGCGGTTTGCAAGTCAACGTAGCGAAGACCGAATACTTGGCTAGCAATACCACAGATCCCTCACCTGTCTGCGTAGACGGTCACATGGTCGAGCGGACAGACCAGTTTAAGTACTTGGGATATGTGCTTCATGCGTCCGGCGACATCGATTGCGGGGCGTCAAGGCCCTCATTTCGGCAGCTTGGGCTAAGTGACGAGAGGTAACTCCTGTGTCACCTGTGACCCTAAAATGCCGGTTAAACTGAAGGGGCAGGTCTCTAAAACTATCATTAGACCTGGAATCATGGAATTACAAACCAAGTAAACTTTAAAATTGTTTCATAACACTATTTTGATGATTTACCTGTAATTTTCACTAGCCACCTCAACTTTTTATGAGTTTTGACTGACAATCTAAATTTTAAATCAGTCAAAACCACTTTTGCCTATTTTTTGCAGTCAAAAGTGGTTTTGACTGGTTATGAGTTTTGACTGTAACACATATACCTACCTATTTATTTGAAGCGGGAATCGAACCCACTACCTTCAGTCGGTTGTTCGTTCGACGCACAGAGGTCGCAGAAGGTACTTATTTCCCTGCGTTTTTTCTTAGAAAAAAAACAATAATAATACACCTACTTACCTATCATTTGATGAAAGACAGATAATTTCGCCACCACAATAAATTAATAAAAAAAAATAAAAAAAATAATAATAAATTTATTTCCAAATTAATGTGTACAAATTAACTTAAGTCAAATTTTGATTTAAATCTAAATTACACAAATGCCTGAACTAGGAAAATCCTGTATCTCAGGTAATAAAGAAACAATATGTTTCGTAAAGATATGGCTAGTACCTAGGTAATGTACTTAGCTCGCTAATAGGTAATTCACACTAACCGATACCATTGACGTCTGTGTAATTGGGGAACTTGTCGTGATAAGGTTTGATGATAAAGACTAGGTCCACGCCGACGACGCCGCACACGTAGTCGCTAAATGATCCTGCTACTTTCACATCGTTGCTGCTTTGATGCACCTACAACATTAGTCAGGATAGTTTTGCTTGCTACGCTAAAGACGTAGACTGCGTTTCTACCGGGATGTGCAAGAGTGCATAACAAAAGCATCCCGTGTTAAAATCGTTTTACCAGACCTGTACTGTACCCCTACCATGAGTTGAAACATTAACAGTTTGAGTTTGATGTCCGCAACACAAAATATCGGATCGCATCGCGCGGCCGCCAACTAGCGACCGGTGTGGCAGGGAAAAGTCTGTTGGATGGAGCGAGCGCGCTGTGCACAAGGTGAAACTGTTAACATTACAGTTCACGTATTTACGTACCAACTCATGGTAGCGGTATTGCGCTGACCGAGGCTAGGACTAAAAACGTGTTTTTTATATGATGTAAGTATCCGATAAGAAAGGGTCAGACTTACGCGAGTGAAACCGCGGGATACAGCCAGTAGTTATTTTAAATTCACATAGAATAGAACACTCTACATTTGCTGACACTACGGGTTGTTTGCATTATTTTTGACACTTTTGTGTCTACCTCTAGATTTAAATACGAACTCTGGCTGGTGCAAGCGAGCCATTAGTAGGTACTACCGATTCCGGGACTGGGCAGTCAACATGAGAAAATGTTCAATGGCTGGAAAGTGCAGGGGTCAAAATGTCCTTACGGACTGGCTGTCTATGTGGTAAAAAGTATGGACGTTGTAATGCCTTAGTGTCACAATGTACATATAATCGTGGTCACAATGGTCTAGTGACAAATGGTACACATCTTTCTCATTCGCATAAAGTCCCATTCGCACAATGTCCTGTTCGGGATTTTTTTTAGAGGTTATTAGTGAAAAACAAAAGACGATCTAAATAGGCACAAAATATGACAGCCATACAGCCTGTCAAACTTAAAACGTCAACATCTCGGAAGCTATTGACTCTAGACCACTACTTCCTCAGCATAAGTGATGGAGTAATGGTAGTAATGGTATAGGGTCAATAGCTTCCGAGATATTGACGTTTTAAGTTTGACAGCTGTCATCCAAAACGAAGATCTTGGAGAGCTCCATCACTTATGCTGAGGAAGTAGTGGTCTAGGGTCAATAGCTTCCGAGATGTTGACGTTTTAAGTTTGACAGGCTGTATGGCTGTCTTATTTTGTGCCTATTTAGATCGTCTTTTGTTTTTCACTAATAACCTGTAAAAAAAATCCCGAACAGGACATTGTGCGAATGGGACTTTATGCGAATGAGAAAGATGTGTACCATTTGTCACTAGACCATTGTGACCACGATTATATGTACATTATGACACTAAGGCATTACAACGTCCATACTTTTTACCACATAGACAGCCAGTCCGTAAGGACATTTTGACCCCTGCACTTTCCAGCCATTGAACATTTTCTCATGTTGACTGCCCAGTCCCGGAATCGTACTACCAATGTAAGCACAGTGGGCGAACGCGTTAATTTTGTTGGGTCATTTTACGTGACTTTAGGTCGTGGGTTCCTCGTGATGTTTTCCTTTCACCGTTCGACTTTGGAGATTTCGAGATCAAAATTTGCAACTAATAATAGTAAGATTAGTAATGATTCTGGTAGAAGTAGTAGGTAACTAGGTGGACTATATATACTAATATTATTAAGCGGAAGAGTTTGTTTGTTTGTTTGAACGCGCTAATCTCAGGAACCGCTCTGGTCCGATTTCAAAAATTCTTTCAGCGTTGGATAGTCCATTTATTGAGGAAGGCTATAGGCTTTTGATCCCGATATTCCCACGGGGTCGGGACTTACGCGGGTGAAACCGCGGGACGCAGCTAGTAGTAGATAAAAGTAAGCGCCGCGAGGCGTACCAACTATTAGGTAAACTGTGGTACTACCTAGATATATATTTTTAAAACACGCAATAGACCAGCGTTTGACCACTATCACACCTGATGGTAAGTAATGATTAGATTTCTAGAGATATCTAATGATAGGTAGGTACCTATTGTACGGAAAAAGAAGCGTTTGACTAGGAGCGCTTTTTCAACAATACCTACCTACGTAGATACCTACCTAAATAGGTAGATAAATTTTCCAACAACGCATCACAGGTTTACCACCTGTTTTGTTATCTTTTCTTTTGTCAAAAGTTATCACCGTCTCGTAGTCTAGACCAATTAATTTTATTGTTAAACAGTATTAAAGTTTTCGCAAGTTATTATACCTACCTACTGCCTACGACATAAAATATCTGTAGCTGTAGGTACATACCTCATACAGACGTCCGTCAGGTAACCTCGCGTGTCTGGCTGCATATTCGCCGATTTCTTGCAATATTTTAAAGTTACTCGGTTGACGTGTAGAATATCTCCAGGGATACAGGATGTATTCCTAAAATTACAATTTTATAATTAAAAAGCTGTAGTTGGAACCATTTAAAAGATGAATCATTATTATTATATCGGTTGGTACGTGAATTTTCTAGCAATTAGGTACGTAGGATTTTTTGCTAATATTAGAAACGTGAAAGTTTGTAAATATGTATGTGATTTTGTAACTCTTTCACCCGAAATCTACTAAACCGGTTGCGATAAAACTTGGAATGTAGATAGATGAAGAATTACATATTTGATACAGATTAACACGATATTCCCACGGCATCGGAACATGTCTGGATTGTCTGGGTAAAAACGCGGGGCGAAGGTTATATTTTTTTTTTATAAAAAGAGGAACCGGTCAAAACATTTTTCTGCCAAGCTAGGCAAAGGCATAATGTACTCTGATAGTTAACTACCTACATAAATTATACTATCTAGTTAAACTTGACCTGATTTTCGAGGTTACGGTCACACAACGGATATAAATAAATACCTAATTAAATAGAAAGGTCATGAGGATATTGTAATCGCCTATCTACCCAAATCGTAAAAGTTAACATATTTATCCTCCTTATGGAGATTTCGTACCGGATACAAGGTAAATTCGAAAAACAAAATGGATCTTTACAATCCCTAGTCGAAACACCCTGTTTTCAACGAGGGGGTATTAAGCCGAAATACCCCCTCGTCGAAAACAGGGTGTTTCGACGAGGGAGCCGTTGTTCTAGAGGTCTAGGCAAACAACTTTTATTTTAAGACTTTTGGAAGTTCGAACTTTTTCTTCAAAATTTTAAAGTTGCATCACTAAAAAAAATCAGCTGTTTTTGTAAAAAAAAAGGCAATTAATGTTTAGATTGTACTGTTCCAAACTAAATAAAAGGGCACCTTAAGGCCAATGACCTCAAACTCAAACAGCTGATTTTCATGCAAACTTTAAACTCAAAATTTTCGAAAACTACTTCGAATTTCCAAAACTTGTAGAACAAAAGTTGTTCGCCTAGACCTCTAGAACAATCCTCTTTCGGGTTAAAACCCCCTCCTCGGAGCAACGTGTATATGTAGTACTAGTAAAAAAAAATGAGAACATCTAAGCTTGTGTAACGGTGACTAGACAACCTTATACATATATAATTTTCTTTTGTAACTACATACATATTATAGAGCGATAGAGAGACAACCAGACCAGAAACAAATATTTATTTTTAAGCATAAATACTTGCTCATGGCAGGAATTAAACCGGTAACCTTCTGCATTGCGCACTCGTGCATACGCCTGATGCGCCACAAAGGTGCTCACGTTACTAGGACAATAATGATTCGGTTCGATATCACAATACAACGTCATTCTTTAATCCGCGCGGGACTTTTTAAGATTCATAACAAACATCTATAAGTAGGTACATATAAAATTCAAAATCCTGACTGATAATCAATCAGTCAGGACTTTGAAAAATAGGTATAAAAAAACTATAGGTATAACAACGCAAAGCCAAAGCCGCTGGTTCTAGGGACATGAAATTTGGAGAGTGTGTTCTTTGTGGTGTGTAGGGATCCACTACGAAAGGGTTTTTGGAAAATCCCGCGGGATCGGGACTTACGCGGGTCAAACCGCGAATCGCTGCTAGTTTTATATAAGACTTATTTCAAATCTAAAATTATGTGATCCTTTAATTGGTTCTTACTACGTAATTATGAAGGTATAGCCTGTGGCTTTAACGGCCGAATACTGAAACGCTACTCAGGGAACGCTTCTTAAGGAATTTAGACGCTGTTTTAAACTAAAAAAAAATTTATAAACTAGTAGTTCTGCGAACAATAGACCAAATCACAGTTGACCAAGTAGCACAGTTTACCTAATCGAGACAAAACAATTTTATAGTCCTGAAGTACCTCTATCCCAAAATATATTCAAAGAATTTCATGAAGATCGGTTGAGAAATACGACCTGTAGAGGAGAACCAACATACTGACAGACGAAAGAATAATTTGCTAGACTTGAAGTAGAGAAGCTTCGCTTCACTCGCTCGGTCATTTAATTTTGAATTTCAAAACTTTATTATTTAAGTAGCCCTCAAATTTAAAGTAGTGCTTCAGTATTCGGCCATAACAACCTATCCGTAGCAACGCATCCTGATTTTGGTCTGGTGGAAACGCAGCCTTAACGTTAAACGTATTCTACACTGACTGTCTTGTATTATAATATAATAAATTAGTTCACCTTGTCCTTACCCAAGTTTACATACCTTTTTCACTGTTAGGCTTGCATGCAAATGAATAGCGAGATGTATCGTGTCACCGAGGCTGTCTGTGTATCGCCGGATAGCTTGCGCTTCTGCTGTCGAGAATGGCTTTACGCCAGGATACAATTGCGAGCAAATATTGGGAGTTATCCGCACATCATCTTAAAATATAAAGTACATTATTTACCAAGCTATGTAGGTACATCTTATCTAAGCCGGTAATGAAACTTAGGAAGTGAATCCGCACTTATTAAGTTTCAATGCAGCTAAGTAGTTTTCAAGCAAGATGATTGTATGCGATAAAAATGCGAAGTAACTTGGTGTCTGTTACGGTTGTAAGCCTAAATCACACAACAAGTAGGTATATGATATATCTACCCTAAGCATATACCTACAGACATGACAGAATCCTGGAAATTTTTATACCGATCCCTCCAAGAGACTAAACTTATCATTTTTTTATTACTTTTTAGGATTTCGAAGTCAACAAGAAACTTTTATAGTTTCGTCATACCTGTCCGTTTTTCTGTCCGTCTGTCCGTCCGCGTCTTAGCTTAGAGACGCTGGAGTCATATTGATCACACAAACAAAATCGAACAATAAATTTCAAAAACTATTCAGGGTACTAAAACGTTGTATACTAGGTAAACTGGTGAATATAGCATAATTCCACAACTTGAATAAAATAAATATACCTACTAGGTACTGGAAAACTTAGCGTGAGTGATCTACTTTTCACAGAACAAGTTGCAATATCTACTTTTTCTATACCTACCTGCTTACTAGATAAGACTTTGGCTCTTTGACTAGGTATTTAAATAATTATGAATTATGTTTTGATAACTTCTTATCAGTAGTAGGTAACTAGGTAAAGGCAAGCAGATATTGCAATAAGTATTTAGATTAAATAAAATATGCGATGGTATCGTGGAGTATTTAGAGACAATACTCAGATGTTAATGTCTTCATGATGTAACTAAGTGGATATATTAATTGATAATTATACAATATAATTAGGTATTCCCAATTTAGATAAGTATCATCCTTACTTATGATAAGCAAAGACATTGTATGAGAAAATAAATGACGAAACATAGAACAATTTTTGCCAAAAGTCGCATTAGTAATTAGGATAATAAAATAAAACATGAGAACAGGCGCAGCTCCGTATCACAGTAAATAAAACGCACGCCTAGGATAATAATAATGCTATATTCAAGAGGTGGAAACATACCTCAAGATACAAGAAAAATCAATAAAAAATTAAAAATTACCTTTAGGGTTGGGGTGAATTAGCCGTCTATTTAACGACCTAGGACGTCACTCATTGCTATTTACATATATTACTGCATAATATGGTTGATATTGATTTATGACTACAAATTGATAAAACTAAGTTGTGTAAGTAAGCAATAAAAGATAAGACTGCCACGTTCCATACAAATTGTCCCATTCCCATTTCGGAAATTCGTAGAACAAAAGACGGTTTTTCAGGTTGAAGAAAAACATTATTTCGGATTACATTACCCACTGGTAACTCTGTGTATAACTACTTACCTATACGTAAATTAAGTAAAATATTTTTATGTGGTTACCTCTAAACATTATGATAAGAATAAAAACAAACATACCTTGCCAGTGATAAGCAAAGTTTCGATTTACGTTGGTCCCGAAACAGTCGCCATCTTTTTCATTTTTATCTATATTTTTGAACCATTCCATCGGCCTGGCAGACTTTCTGACAGTGAGATTCCGTGACCAAACACTTGTCTCCACTGGCTTAAGGTTTCTCAAACTATGTGCAAATTCTAAGCCGTCCGGGTTTGCCATTGGTATCAAGTACCTGTATTTAAAGTAACGATTTTATTTTAAAGAATAAAAATATAACAATATTAACAAATATTATAATGAATGAATAAATTATGTATTGTACACACGTTATTTAAAATACATTACAAAGAAAAACATACACAACATAAAAAGCTAGGTGGCACAATGAGCGGCCTTATCGCTTAAAGCGATCTCTTCCAGGCAACCTTTGGATGAACCAGAAGTTGAGGAAGGTGAAAGATAGACAGCACAAGAATTAATATACAGTTAACATGCATTATTTTTCTCAACCAGTAATAGTGTGACTGGATAGGGTAAGTGGTGTGGCTCGTTGAGAGTCAACGAATTAAAGAAGGCAAGTTAGATACATAGAAAGCTTAAAACTAAGACGTTGTATACATGGATAACAGCAGCTAGCTAGACGGAGAAGGTCGGTACAGTTTTTGTGGTACGTAACGTAGGGCTACAACCAACATATATAACAGAGATAATCGGCTACTTCTAATGAATGAGCTTTTCTAGGCAACTATAGGTCAAATCACGTAAAATTAAGTTTTTATATTGCTAAATTATAACCACTAAAGTATTACCTTAAGAGGATATGATACCTACTCGTTCCCCATGCAAACTTAATCGACTGTTCCTTCTCTGGATGAAGATATTAGAGAGAATATGTTAATGCCATAAAACATTTTATAATTAGAATAGAAATAAAATTAAGAATGATAGAATAATAAGAAAAAAATAAACGTAGAGGCATGGTTATGGCAGGTATGGGCTTTATGGCATAAACATATTTTTTAATCTAATTTCTTTATCCAGGGAGGAAACAGTCTATTAAGTTTGTAAGCTTTATATGGAGAAAAGAGTAGGTATCCTTTCCTCTTATATACAAATAACATGTTGAAAATACCAATCGTAATCGTTGAAGAATGGTGTTTGATAACTAGGGTCGTAGATCAACTTCTCGGCAAGTTCCAGTATTGCATTTGGAACGGACCACGCCATGGCATTCAATTCTATACATTAAACACAGTTTTATTAGTTTTTAACCACTGACGGAATAACGGCTGAATACAGAAACGCTACTCAAAATTTAAGTTGTACTTAAATAGTTAAACAGCTCTTAAACTCAAAAAATCCCATACCAATTTATTAAATTTAGAAGCTGCTTAATTATTTGAGTAGTCCTCAAATTTTAAAAGGCGTTTCTGTATTCGGCTGTAAGATAGATAGATATTATATAGCGCTTTATTATGCTCATCATAAATAACAATTACATTTAATACAAATAGTGAAATTTCTATCTAAAGCGGCGCAATATGCAGTCATACCGCTGAGAGCGGGCTCTTCTAGGCAACCATCATGTTAATAAAAAGGGGTGTTATTAATTTGGCCATGTCTGTGTATTTGTTTGTGGCAGCGTAACTTCCAAAATAATGAAGCGTTTTTATGATTTAGTTCAATTTGAATTAGGTACTTGTAAAAACTGATTTCAATCATGTGCATTCGTTTATGCGTGCTACATCTTAGACCGTTTACCACTTGGTAAGATATTGATCAAACGTTCACCTACCTATACGGAAATATTTGTTTGTTTGTAACGAATAGGCTTCGAAACAACTGGACCGATTTCAAATATTCTTTCACTAATAGAAAGCTACATTATCGATGAGTACCATAGGCTACTTTTAATCCCAATATTCCCACGGGATCGCGACTTACGCGGTAAGTAATAGATTAATAATGTAAAAATACAAACGTGAGTCAAGTGCTACGAAACAGGACTACAGTGCTACGAAACAGGACTACGATGCTACGAGTTTCTTCAACGAAATATTTTGATACTCTGCTATTTAAAAACTTATAGTTTCACCCGCGTAAGTTCCGATCCCGTGAGGATATTGGGACAAAAGGTGCCTATGTGCTAATCCAGAACTCCAGCTGTCTACATTGCATTGCAGCTGTCTTCAACGCAATCTTCTAGTAGTTTTTTCGTAAATAAGTAACATAAAGATATTCACTTATTTGTTAATCCAGAACTCCAACTATCCGCATACCAAGATTTATCGCAATCGGTTCAGTTGTTTTTGCGTGAAGGAATAACAACCATACTGGTTTACTTAAAACACAAACTTTCACATATATAATAACACTAGCTGCGTCCCGCGGTTTCACCCACGTAAGTCCCGATCCCTTGGAAATATCGGGATCAAAAGTAGCCTATGTTACTCCTTGATAAAGTAGCTTTATATTGGTGAAAGAATTTTCGAAATCGGCACAGAAGTTTTTGCGTTTATTCATTACAAACATATACACACACACACACACACACACAAAAACAAATCTTTCCTCTTTATAATATTAGAGAAATTTAGTAAAATTGATAAAAAAAACGTAGCACCGTAGCCTTGTTTCGTAGCACATGGTTTTATCATTTTTGCCCCTGTCTTTGCTTGATATACTGGAAAGCTACCGCGGTTCTTCCGTCGACAGCAACTCGATCCCGACGCAGTAGTTTGACATCTCTGACAGCGGAGTTTTCAATTTTAAAACCGCGCATCCATAGCCGTCAGCCGTCGATTTGAAGATTTTCTTTCAAAATCTTCAATTCAATTCAATTTTGTCTGTGTTGCATTCATTCAATTTGGCTTCGGCATCGATATGAGTAATCGACGCGCCGATTTGAAATTTTCGCGGTTCGAAATTCGGCTGTCAACTGTCAAATGAATCCGATCCCGATGCCGACGGAAGAACCGCGGTAGCTTTCCTGTTAGGATTTGTTCGGACTATTGTGCCCTATTCTCGCACCATATTAATGGAGATATGAGATCGTTATTTATCAATCACTAGCTGGGCCCGCGTAAGTCCCGATTCTGTAATAATATCGGAATAAAAGTAACCTATGTCTTATATTCAGAACTCCACTTGTCTATATTCCAAGTTTTACCGCAATCCATATCTATTAAATGCTTTGTCCTGAGTGACTGACTGACTGATCGACGCACAGCCTAAACCGCTATTAGTAGAGAGCTGAAATTGGAGAGTGTATTTCTATATAGGCATCCAATAAGAAAGGGTTTTTTGAAATTTCTACGTGATTGGGAATTACGCAGGTTAAGTCGCAGGACACAGCCAGTCGGTATATAGTTTTTACGTGAAAGAGTAACAGACATATTCACATACAAACAAACTCACAAACTTTATAATATTAGTAGGATAAAAGTGTTATCTACACTAATATTACAAAGAGGAAAGATTTGTATTTTTGTGTGTGTTTAGGTATCGTATGTTTGTAATTAATGAACTCAAAAATTACTGAACCGATTTCAAAAATTCTTTAATTACGCTCAAAAACAAAACAAAGCTATATTACCGAGGAGAAACATAGGCTACTTTTGATCCCGATATTCCTACGGGATAGAGACTTTCGCGGGTGAAACCGCGGGACGTGTTTACTAAAGATACCAAAGACTTACCACCAACTATAAGGATTCCCGGTTTTTTAGTTTGGTTATCGCTTCGTAGTTCCAACACCATTATAGACCGGTTACCGGCAGTAGTCGGTTGTAAAGAGATAACTTTAGCCACCTCCCTGTTGGCACTGGCTAGTCGATTCATTATGGTTGGTAAAGTATTAGGAGTCACAAACGAAGAGAATGTCAGGTTATTACTTATGCTCCTCAAATGCCTTGTCTTTGCTCCAGATCTATAGAAGATTGATACATTTTGACTAATTTTGAGTCATTAGCAAAAACCCTACCCTACTCTAGTACTACCCTACCCTATGTACCTTACTACTGCCCTGCCCTACCCAACTACTTCCCTACCCTACTACTCCCACCCTACACTAATACTACCCTGTCCTACTACTACCCTACACGCTAAAATTAAAAAAGTAAATGTACTTCTTCCACCACTGTACTGATTGCGATGTAACTGAGACGGTGTTGGTCTAGTGGTAGATACCCCGGCTTGCATTCCGAGAGTCGTGGGTTCGAATCCAGGCCAACCGCGCACCAATGTCTTTTTCTTTAGGAAAAAGGTATGTGCGCTAATAACATCGCTCTTACGGTGAAGGAAAACATCGTGAGGAAACCAACATGTCCTAGGACTCACCAGGGTCCGAAGACATGGGATATTCAGTGTTTTCTATGTATCATATGTATGTATTTACAAAAAAAAAAGTATAATATGTAGTATATCCGTTGTCTAGTTCCCATAGTACAAGCCTAGTGCTTAGTTTGGGGCTAGATTGCGCTGTGTGTAACGTCGTGCATTAAAAAAAAAACTCGATATGTAGATAGTTGAAGGTAGGTTACTTTTTCCAATATCCCCGCGGGATCAAGACTTACGCTAAACCGCAGGACGCAGCTAGTAAGTAATATGATCAGGGATAAGATTTGTTGTTCTACATAGATTAAAGCATACATAATACGAGAAAATAATTTTACTCAATAATGGCCCGGCCACAGTAACGGCATTTCCCGGCAGTGTGGCCAAGAAGCTACGGAGCCGGAGGGAGCTATTATACGGAGGGCCGTTATGTTTTAGTTATTCACCAAAACTTACATTAGAAAGTTCCTAGGTGGAAATAATATCATAAATATAACACCAAAGAAGTATAAGATTCCAACTAAATAAACCTTTATTTGCAAAAGCATTGTGTTTTAATTTAAAACAGCAAATAAAAAATAAATTATAACTTGAATGCTCGTAACCAGAAATGATATTCCTTTTTTTATTTGTCTTTGAGCATAAAGACAAAAATATAACACTTTTTATATAAATAATTTTCTCACATGAAATATTAAGCATAGATTGTTAAAAATACCTACTTGCTTGCAGACCGTGTTAAAACTTGATCCTGGCCACATCTGCCTATCTTCTGTCATGTCAATTAAACATCAAAAAGTATCAAAATATGAAGATGCATGATTTTCTAACATGAAATTTCGCATTATTTTTATAATAGAATTTATATTTATACAGTTCATATCCTGTTGTGATCTCAATGTCACCGGAGTTTCAGATTGTCCATTTAAATGTATGTAAAATTTATTGCTTTGTTATCTAAGTCATTGTGCATTATGTTGTGCATTTATTATTTAAGTACCAAAATCTTTTCACACAGTATGGTTCAGAAGAAAGAGGGCAAATGAATATACTAGATGGCACGCAGATACCGAATCCACATCTCAATTCGTTGTCAAGGTGTTGGATGACGATGTCACCACCAAGAAAAAAGTCATCGCAGTTAATATTCAACAAGTAACAAAAGGGAATGAGAAAATCATAATAGGAGGAGCCATGGTGCCCAAACCTACACCTTCTACAACAGATATAGATCAATATTATACAAGATTTGTGCCTCCAACTACAGCCGCTACTCTCATTAATGGAGATTTGTATCTTGCTCCAGTACAAAGTGTATCTGATCAGGGCATCATTGAAAAGCTTAAACCGATGATGCCTCGTGGTAAGTTGCTATTTTGTATAGGTAACTGATATAACAATGACAATCTGGTTAGACATTATTTTTTTTGGTTTAAATAAATTAACAAAAATTGCGATTTAGGAAGACACCCACAACGTGACGAAAGTCCCCCGGCGGGTCCACAGTTCCTACCGAGGGTAACTCAGGCTCCTCGCCAGTACGCACCCATCACTTCAGTCGCGTTTACTCGGCGACGTACTTCTTACGCACCTCTAACTCCGCCGACACTGTTGGCATTCGTAAGTACCTACTGGCTGCTGGTAGATAAGTTTGATCACGTTTAACTATCGAACCATTAACTAACTATTTATTTCTGTTACTAGAATACACTAACTTTAACTCGAACTTCACCGTATAATCAGATGTTACCTATCAGAACCTCTAGTGAATCGGATCGTCGTCAAATTCTAAACCACAATAAAGACAAGGATATCAATAATCATTTGAGAAGAACTACAATTCAAGAAATTAACCAACCGTCTAGAACTACTGAAGAAATTAATACGAGTGAAAGTATAGAAGTGGACAGCAAAGTCGCTGATAAAGATAACAAAGACGATTCTATATATAATACACTATTTGATTACGACGATATTGATAGATTAAACAAGAAGACTTTTAAATTAGAAGGTGTTTTAGACGAATTATACAATGAAAAACATAAAGACTTTCATAATCATGATGATGACAAAGTAATTCACCAAGACAAAGTCAAAGTACTTCAAGAGAAGAGTTCTCCAACATCAAAACTAAACAAAAATGTTACGGTTTCACATACTGAAATGATGTACGATGAAATGGAATACAATGAAATTAGTAGTACTATAGATAATAGTTCTGTAGAGTATAGTGAATTAACTCCAACTAACACACAAGTCACTGTAAAAGGAGGTTGGAAGCAAATTCTTAGAGATAAACGTCGTCCGACGTGCAGCCTGCAAAAGTTAAGGCAGCTTAGCTTCAATGCACCAAGAACTTTACCAGAAGTAAGCGAGAAATATCTACTTATCTATGACTTCAATAAAAATTCTTATTATTAAACTAACATGTTTGCAGATAGTAACGCAGATGAGTCGTTGGGCTCAAGAGAGTCCTATTGCAAAATGGGTGGACATAACTGACGGCAATTTGACGACCATGGAAAATCCTATTTATATGATGATAGTTGATGACCCTAGCAGTGGTCAAATTATTTCAGCTAAACAAACAGTTATGATAGTTGCAGGTGAGCTTAATTGACTACAGAACTCTAAGTAAAGTTTTTAATAATGCGTCGACAACTTTCTTTCTTTCTTACCCGGTTATCCTCATTGATATCGAAATTACGTGATTTTGCCATGTGCCCATTGCTCATTGCCATGCCAGTGATAGCCAAAAAAAAATGTCGTTACAGGAATCCAAGGTAGGGACCAGCATGCGGTTACGGCAGCTTTGTTTCTTTTGCACCAATTGATTGAAAGGAGTGGGGCCCATAGTGAACTGCTATCAAAGTATCGTTTTTGGGTGATTCCAGTTTTGAACCCAGATGGGTACGACTATGCGATGACATTTCCACATGTACGTAATAATTGCACCGTTTTATCTTGTTTTTTTATCAATAATCCAGAACTCTTTACAACATTTACCTAATCGAATAGCCAAAATGGTACCTTACATTAATAAGATTACTCCTTTTTTTAGCGCCGAGATTGGACTAAAAATTTACGTCAGAATTGGGACATCTCCAAAGCGAGAGAATCTGGAAAATCTTGTGAAGCTTATGGTATACGTTGCACAATACAGCCTTGCTATGGAGTCAATTTGGACAGAAACTTCGAATATCAGTGGATACCTGGTTAGCTTGGTTAGGTTGAGTAGGTACTCTCAAGTACTTACTACCTATTTACATTTTGCTACTGAGAAGTAAAACAATCTAATTTTATTATTTACCATTTGATAGCTGAGGAATTACGAGCAGAACATCCATGTGGAAGCTTACATGCGGGTGCGAGACAGCTCAGTGAATCCGAAACTCGTGCTTTTACCAACTTTCTACATCGGCAAGGAACACCAATATTCACATTCATCACTTTTAAAGAAGGAGATGTTTTGGTACTAACACTTATTTCCCTTTTATTATTTTTATTTAAAATTAAATGACCTCTCACTTTGATTGAAGGCTTCGGCCGCAACTTGTCACCATCCACTGGCCAGTCCGATTGTCAAATGGATTCGCCACTGTTTCAATATGTGATCAATATGCCTTTCTTCACCTGTAAACATTTTGTGAAAACCCCCATTTTATTTCAGTAGTGAAAAGTAACTTCTAGGTTATCGTACTAAATCGTCACTTACCAAATCTATCTTCTAAACATATAAATTTCAAAGTCCTGACTGACTGACTAAACTATATACCAACGCACAGCCTAAACCGCTGGTCCTAGAGACATGGAGGGTGTGCATGGTCAAGTTTCTACATCTAACTCTTACATTTAATATCTTATTTTTAGGGCGTTATGTATCCATACTCGCATACTAGAAAAAGACGAGCCTCCGACCTTGTTTACGTAAGTACCTTCAGCAAAAGACAACTTTGGATAATTTAATCATTAAAAACGGATAACTTAGGTATCCCTACGGCATTTGTACAGAGACAACGAGCTTCACGCGCTGCTGCAGCGGCTTACAGCATCAGCAATCGGCCTTACGTTGCAGGGCAAACCTCTGAATTTTTACGTTAGTATACAATATATTTGTTGATTTATGGGTAGTAAAAGTACATTGTCATCATAATTCCTCCTTAACAGAGTTATTTCTTCATAACTTTAATTTATTGTGCTCTATACCTCTATCTATTAGATAGGTACTTATACTAAGAAGTAAAAAAAAAAAACAAATAAAAAAAATTGACCCATTGAGAATACAGGACGGAGTAGTAATATTATCTTGGTTTTCAGCACTATATGCCGGTGGTATTGAAGATTGGGTCGATGGGCACTTGGGTATAGACAATACATACACTATTATGATGTTTCGATCGTCTGATGCTTACAACACCAAGTTAACAACTGAGGTAGGTTGGGCACCCTAAAAGGTAGGTACGTTATTTTAGGACGCACGTTTTGTCATGATGTTTGGTTTCACCGTAAGAGTGCTGTAAAAATTGTAATTTTTTTTTATAAATATTTTCAAGGAAAAATACATCTTCAACAATTCACTCGCGGCGAGGCTTGAACTCGCGTCTCTGCGTCTGTCTCGCAGCGTGTTAATCCATTGCAACACGCTAGTTCCCACCCCGAGTAATGAATTTAAGAATATGTATGTTAGAAATTAAACTAATTATTCGGTTTTAATCGCGTGCTGTTTCTCACTTTTAGCGTCGCGAAAACAGAAGATAAATATGTATGTTTCCCTGTTTACTATTTTCGACTTAGGCTCGCTTGAACGCATCTACCCAAGAACCCACTTTCCAGTACTTTACCTGGTGGTGGTGGTTCCTGTAGATGGAAAAAGAGCGACAACTCTTGGGAAATGTGTTAACTGTAAAGTAAATCATTTAACTTTACAATTAACACTTTCGCTCACATCGATTTAACCATTAGCAATAGAATTTCGCAAGATAGCCTTCAGCACAGAAATTAATAAATATTTTGTTCAATGTAGGTAGTACACGTAGTTAAGTGTTTTGAATGGAGCCATTCAAGTCATTTAGCAACGACATGAGGCAACGATTATTATCCTTTCGAACATGTATGAGGTGTACAGTTGTACATACATATCGCCCAAATTATCCAATTGATAAAATTAATTCTTTATTATCAAATATTTCAAATACTTCCACGTCATCAATTTTTATTAATTCATATTCTTACTTACCTATTTTATTAAATATACTTACCCCTTTACTTAAAACGATGACTAACATGTGACTAAGTTATGAAACGTTTGTCTTTGTCTGTCAACTTTGAAACTTCATGTCACAGTAAAATACAAACGTTACGTAACATGGTCATCTGTTAATCATCGTTTGTAAGTAAGGGAGTAAATTAATATCCACACCTATAGTATAAATAAAGGTTAAGTTATGCTAAAATGAACCAGGTTATTGAAGAAGATATAATGTGTACAATTCTGATGCAGAAACCTTTCTTTCAGAGGATAGTACTTGAAGCATATGCTGCCACACTAGCCCTTCAAAGTGTGGAGCAGTTAATGTCAGCTCCCGTTGAAATGGCACAATCTGCAATAGTTTACTCTGCAGCATCCTATTTGATGCCGGCACCTATGATTTTAATGTTAACTATCGTTACATTTTGTTTTCCCTGACAAGTACTCTTATTTAAAGCGAAGAATGTTGGGTCTCTAATCTTATTTATTTTAGTATTTTCCTCATATGTGACAGAAATAGATATAAATAGATAGTAGTGTCGTAGGTTTGTTAGCCACAAAATGGTTTAGAACATTTCTGATTTGTTAAGTTTTCTTAATGTTATTTAGCTGCATTTTAGCTTGAATAAAATCGGTTTTTGAAAAGGCGGAAGAAAATGTTTATATTATTTATGTTTAAAAAGTAACTACTTAAGTAGGTACCTACCAATGAACAAATCAAGATGGCAAACGTGGACGTGAATATAGACGCGTGTGCGACTATATTCACGTCCACAATGGAGCGACTATGTTCAATGACAACAACTCTTTTGAGAGAATTTTCGACCAAATAATTTTGAAATGAAATTGTTGCTATGATCCTCTAATGATAGCCCAATAAAAATGATAGGGTAGATAGCTAATGAAGTAAGGAAGTTTTTGAAGTTGGTTTGGAAAAAAAATAATAGGCGAGTTTTTCTTTTAATTGCTCTTTAAAGTGTTTATAGCGTTTTGTCTACGCTCAGTTTATGAAATACTTTTTTTATTTATAACAGTTTGGTTGGTGTTACGCGTTTTTTTTTGTAACAGGAAACATGACCCAATTATTCAGCTCCACATTTGAAAAGAAATCAGCCAATTATCTCAATTATTGCAGTCAGTATGAGCAAATAGGTGTCAGTGGTCGCATTTTAGTAGAAAATGAGAAAAAAGGCCATAACTCCTAAACTACAAAAATCGCAGAACATACATGGGGTATTTTCGGATATCTCCAGGTGTGAGGAATCTAAAAAAAGTTTGTTGACGTCACTAGTTGGACCACCCTGTATAGAATTCCTAGGAAATGTGTATAATATAAATTATTTTACACTTTTCCTGTGGATTTTAGGCAATGTACACATTTCCTAGGAATTCTATATAATGACGGATTACATACATTTCCGGTAACATATACATTGTACTTATAAATCAAACTTGTTTCATTAGAATCACAGACTCATAAACAACTAGCATCGCCCTGCAGCGTCACCCGCATAAATCCAGATCACATGGGCATGAATCAAATATTGGGATAAAATTAGCTCATGTTACTCCCAAGGATCCAATGTATCATCAATCATCATATTAATATTCATCAAAATGGATTGTTCGTATCGGAGATTACTTTAAAAAAACAGTCATCTAAAGATACATACGGCTACATACAAACATTAATCCAAACTTTTCCTCTAAAAAATATTAGTTTAGAAAGAGTTAGAGTAATGCTTTTTGAAAAAATGCTTTCAAAAACTTTAGTACCCAGCGGGACTCGAACCCGCGACTACTGGTATTCCGTTCCAGCGCGATAGCCGGTACGCCACGGGTTAGCCTCCCGCCAAGCCGAAATTAAGAAAGCGTGTTCTCGTGTTCTTCCGAGTAAGGCGTCGTAAGCATTATTACCTAGTGTGGTAAACACTAAGAAATAACATTAATAGAGTTAGAGTAATTTGCAATCTGACCTCTACGTATTGCTAACAAGCGCCGAGGCGCACAACTACTATGTAAACTGTGGTATTGACTCCATAGCGGCGTGATTTCCCCTAAACAAAAATTAGGTACCAGAGGAAATAATTAACTACAAACCCGGTGTTTTATCTGTGGGAAACATCGTTATCATACCTTTTAGATAGAGAACCTACACTACACTACTAATAGTATGAAAGCGAAAATAATGTCTGAACAAAAGCATTTGGATGAGTAATCCAAATAAAAAATAGTCTGTTTTAATATGTATTTGTAACTATTGGCATAGTTTACCTATGATGTGCGGACCCCGAGCTCTCGAGAGAGATGCAACCGGGAACATCGCTCGGATGATGATGATGTGCCCCAGGGCGCGGCGCTTGATACTATTGGTTAGTAAGGAAATATAATAATAACAACAATTTCAGGATCCTGAAAATGTAAATTGATAGAGCACCCTCGACTGTGCGGACTCTAACAACTCTCATTTGTTTATGTGACTCACTAACCCCCCTATTCACAAACGTGGAAAGGGGGGTTAGTGGAAAAACAAACAAACCCTATGCGTGGCCTCAACTTTTGTCATAGTTTCACTCAAGTTGATTGTCATTCATAAGAGGACAGTCCTACTCTTTCTCCATACAAACGTAGTCGACTGTTTCCTCCCTGGATAACTTTAGAGCAAATATGTTTATGCCATAAAACCTATATCTGCTATGATCATTACCCTACATTTTGATTTTTTTTCATTTTCTAATTAGAAAAGAAATAAAATTCAGAAAAATTAGAAAAAAAAACCAAAACGTAGGGGCATAGTCACAGAATAAATAATAGTACTACGTACAGAAGCTGCACCGCTTTGATCTTGAAGAAAGCCGCCATTTTAATAGCCTACAAAATTTCCGACGCACCTGGTTCATTCGAAATCGCGCCTTACTACGTAGCTCATAAGAGCGCAATTCCTTTGTGTTCAGAATTTACCTACGCCACAGTTTAAGCGTTAGGGTTGTACCATAGAGTGTAGGTATCTTCTTCTTCTTCTTCTAATATATAAAATTTCCATGTCACAGTGTTAGTTACCGTACTCTTCCGAAACGGACGAACCGATCTCCACCAAACTCCACATACGCATTCAGTAGGTCTGATAATCGGCTACTATCTATTATTTATAAGGCAAAACAACGTTTGCCGGGTCAGCTATAATAATATAATAGTTGAGTTGTACATTAAGTAAAGTAAAATAAATAACAACACCATTTTAAGAAAATCATTTATTGTATTTACAATTGTTTAACTTTAATATAGTGTTGTATGTATTTCTTACCATCTCTAAAGTACCCATTATTAAACTTTAATGTTGCAAAAATTCGAAATCGAACAAAAAATTTTACGCAACGTACAACGTGCGCGCGCTTCGCTTGCGACAACCGCACTGAACTTGGATCGCCGGCGGTCCGAGAGGCGGTAGGTAATTATAGCGCGCAAGTACATGGAGTGATGGAGGCCTGGCATAGTCATGGCTGATATAGGACTTATGGCATAAACATATTTTTTCTTAATTCTTTATCTAGAGAGCAAACAGTCGACTACGTTTGTATGGAGAAAGAGTAGGTAGACTGTCCCCATAAGAGCAAGACAATAGGGTCGTTTGTGAATACGGGTATACTAACCCGCATTCGGGTTAGGTTAGGAATATACCCATAAACATAAACCGTAACATAAACACATAGAAACACAGGATACGGCTAGTTGAGAAGATAAGATAACAAAAGGACATCAATAGATTATTTCTATATCACCGATCAGCATTGACTTTTAATCGTGTTGTATGGAATGATACGCCAAGGCTTTTAATTGAAGGTCTGCCAAAGTTTCCAAAGTTTTTAGATATTCATTTTCTGTAGGTAAATTACAACAAAATTTCGAATTGAAGATACTGATTGGTTAACTGGAATGTGTTTCACTCAAATAAGTGGTGACTTATTTGCAGACACGTGTGACGCCGCCTTTGATTTGAGCAATAAATTAACTAAGCAGCTTCTAAATTCAAAAGTATGGAAAGTTTTGAATTTAATAGCTTTGCTTTGAGTAGCCTTATACAGAAACGCCCTCACTTTATGAGTAGCGTTTCGATATTCTACCGTAAATCTTCTATTACCTAAGTAAGTGATTGGAAACGGCTGAACAGGGATTCGTATGGTTATGTCCACGTCGTCGTAGGTACCGTCTCGTCGCCTCGCCGCGTCGTCGTCGGTCGCTGTCATGTGATATCAACAAAAATGCTAATTCCACTTTATCAAGGTCATAATTTATTAATTATCCTATTTATTCCGTGAAACCGATTAGGTATATTATATATTAAAGGGTGTAAGTGAATAGAGATACCTACGTGAAGTACATGCCTACATTCATATTTCTATTGCTGTATCGGAAAATTCTAAATAGTACCTATAGTAATTTTATAATTAATATTATGTAGATTTATATCCCAGCTCCATGATAGGGTTTCCAAAGAGAAATCTCTCAAAAAATATTTTAATTATACCTAAATAATTCAAATGTAACCGGGGATAAAGCCCAGCTTTATGCGTTTACCTTACCTTTGTTCTTACTTACCTACCAACTGTACCTCTAATGAGATTGAGGTTAACATTTTAAAAAGTGAAAAATGTGGTGATTGTATGTATAAGTCGGTGGTATAAGTATGTTATGTAGGACTGAGATATCAAAACAAACAATTGTGAATTTATGAGTTGCGTGCTAGTAATTTTCGGTTACTAGGAATCCGATAAAAAGACGTATAGGTACGTATATAATCAGTTTAATATCTTAATCTAATATTCTTAGCTTGTTAATTTTCATATATTGTAGGTGACGAATGCAAGAATGTACTTTTGCAAAAACAGACAAAACCTACATTTTAACAGTGCATACAAATAACCGTTGTCCGCGATAGCCTTCGATCATAAATAAAATATAGATGCACGGTCGCTGCTCTAGAAATGGAGCCGTCAAAACAAGGCATACTTCAGCCGATATGCCTTGTTTTGCTGTCAGTTGTGTCAGTCGTGCATAAGTGTTTTACAACCTTATTGCTCAGTGATTAAGGTTTACATTAAACTGTACTATGTCCGTATAAGTAAGCGTTGAAGTAGTGCCGATTTTTGATTTCGATTTTGTATGGGACCGTGTATCTATATTTTATTTATGATCGAAGGCGATAGCAATAAATCTTGCACAAGTTTACTTACGCAAACGACTTCTAACGTGATAAAGTCAAACTACACGATGGACTTATACTGACACTTTACTAAAATCAGACAACACCACACAGCATAAAGAAATTGTCGATGTGCATACATTTCTTTATATGTGTGCTGTAGGTGTGCTCTATATAGCTCTAGTTTTATTAAGTGTCGTCGTGTATTTTGAGCATAAGAATTCTTACACAGTTTACCTAGTAGTTGGCGGCTCGGCGCTTGTTCTTTCTACTAGGGTTCTAATGAGTTACCAGTTACTGCCAGTCTAATGTGCCTATACAGCCTATACCTGTGTTTGAGAAAATGCAGTCTGTGTAAACTATAGTCGGCAATTTTGAAAAAAAAAGGGGGAAAAAAACTTGCCAATAGAGACTTTGCCTAATAGCTAAAAGTATTAGTGCTCGTAAGTTTTTAATGAAATTACATACATCGTCATCTGGTATTACAGGAATTAATACGTAGGTTTTCATGATATCAAAAATTAGATAGAGATAGCGTTGTATGGCTTTATCATAGCTATAGATAGATAGTAAGGTTACTTAAGGTTACCCAAAAGTTGAACACAATATGGTAGATAAGTGTGTGACGCCAATGAAGACTTTGTACACCTATAGCAATAAAATTGTGGAGAAGTCAGCTCTTGGATTTACGCTGTAGGGCATACCTACCTACGTCTCCATTAACGTATGGGCAATATTTCAATGATGCGTGCATTTGTGAATATTGCACATCGGCGACTTAACTAAATGTTAAGGTAGGTAACCTCTGTCATAGGAGCTTGTTAATCTATTTAGCCGACTTACCCAAAAAGGACGAAGGACGTTCTATTCGGCTGTATCATCATGCCCGATTTTAGATTACATAACAGATAATCAAAACCAAAATAAGGTCACCTTCAAAATTATTCGCTATTACCTACTATTTTCTCGGCATGATCAATATGTAGAAATATAAAAATACATATATTTTATACATACTCATGCAAAATTACAGCTTCGTAGTACGTTTGATCTATGATAGTGCCTGAGGGTCCACTCAGACTCACTCTCACTCACACTAAGTGTCTCAGAGCTAATAGTCACGGACAGACAGACAGACTGGCGAACAGTTTCGTGTTGACTACGAAACCCTAAAACTGAATCTAGGTCACTTAGGATAGGCAGTAGAACAAGAATTCATATTTTTTTTATTAGTACCTAGTAAAATTCGGTCGGACTAGTCCTAAAACGGAGCCTTTTGCTGTGGGTTTCCTCACAATCATTTCCTTTACCGTAAGTTAATAGCGCACATATTGTTCTGGTTTTCAAAACAACATTGATGCACGGTCGGCCGGGATTCGAACGTATAAACTTCGGAGTGAAAGTCGACCACTAGACGAAATTAGATGTATGAACTGTTTCCAACTTCTAATTTAAAATGGTGTTGTTTGCCGGTATAGGTGTATATGGCCTAAAAGCTCAACAGATGAGTCGAAAACTAAAATGTACCTTATATACAGGGTGTTCGAGCTAATGGAGCAGGTGTTTATAAACGTTGATATATACTTCCAGGCGAACTAATTTAACTTTCTTTTTCTTTAAATGAAGAATTTTTGTTTCCACACATAAAAAGTGCTTTCAGCATTCTTTTTTTAGAAGTACCTACATATTAAACAATTTTTTTTTACGAAATAAACGGTTATGATTTATTTAAAAACCAATAATTTCGTTTCTTTACCTTGATCTCGATTCAAATTAATTAGATCAAGTTTCAGAAGGTAGGTACGAGTAAATAATAAAATATGTAGCGTATCTTTTGGTTATCTTAGATTATCGAATACATATTTTGCGAAGATAACATCGTAGTTGATATATTTTGTAGATTAAATCTCTAACTTTAAATTAAGTATTATAAGTTTCTGCATTTATAGCCCGCCGAATGGGGCAAGTAGGACAAATCATACTCCCGTATCGCGGTTGCACCGTCCCGTGGCATCCGTCAGTCTGTAGCTGGAGCCAACGCTAGATGCGATCGGCTAGGTACAGGTAATGAATGATTAAGAAGTACCATACTAATACTACTTATATGACTTCAACATCAAGAAATCAACTCATCCCACTATAGTTATTACTAAATATTAATATTTTCAATTGAACTTTTAAAACTTAACTTAGCATAGCGAAACCACCGGCGAAACTGCTAAAGTTTATAAATGATACTAAGTATATCTCGTGAATGTGGACTGTACCCAGTCCACATTGTTTGATACGATGTGGACTGGGTACAATTCGACTGGTAAAACATGTACTTCACCCAACACCGAAATGCACTGCTAATAAGAAACGTATCAAAACGCTATAGGTAATCTAAGAACATATTAATTAACACAGTTTACCTAATCGGCGCTTTTCTCTACTATGCTATTATACTTGGTGGACTTGATACTTGGAGAATTTGGTATGGCCACGTGAACAAGCCTGTTAAAATTACCGGTGAAATATCGAGCTCCGTTAAAAACAAATTTAAACATGGTAAATAGGTACCCCGTTATTTAATGATATTTGTATATGATGCTGACTAGCGACTAGTACCTACTTACTGATCCCTCAAGTGTTATTTATTCTAGGTCTCCAACTTTCTACATTCTAAGTTATATCGCAATCGGTTCAGCAGTTTTTGCCTGCGGATTACATCCAAATTAATTTGCCTACATTACATACAGCTTTTAACCTCTTTGTTGTCAAAATAGTCTATATTTTAACTGTTCTAAAGAGAAAGAGATGCCGATGCCTAGCTTTTTGCTTCGCTATGGTCACAGAACTTGTCTTGTCAGTAGCGTTGCCGAACTATCGATAGTTTGACAATCGATAGCTAATGTCGAAAATCATCTATCGATAGCTAATTTCAGTTCAATAGTATCAAAAACTGCAATACTATCGATAGCATCGACGCTCAATACTAAAGTTACTATCGATAATATTGGATTTGACTATTGAAACAAAAATCGATACTATCGATAGTTTTACGCTATCATCATAATCCTACGTTATCGATAGGGCAAAACTATGGACAGTATCGATATTATCAATAGGCCTTTCGATACTATTGATTTGCCATAACTAACGATAGCCTATTGAAAGGCAGCACTACTTGTCAGCCATAGAATAATAATTATGTATCATAGACTAGTTTATTTTGACTAGTCTAGAACCAGTCATTTTTCTATTAATTCTTTATTTTATTATTATTTGTTACATAATTCATATAACAGTTTATCTCTGTGTTAATTCTATCTTATTACAGGTCCTGTAGAACATACTTGAACTTGATTTGAACTAAGAGTTTTTATCTTATTTGAACACATTTAAATTTTTTACACCTTCAAGTTTTAAGTTGTAAATTATGGTTAGAAAAAAGAAACCAAAGCGAATCGAACCAAAAGATGTTACAGGGTACCATTTACCAATATTTGCGCCCCCCGGACAGCTTACTAAGGAATATGAAAATTGGTTTAGGCGAGCTTCTGATATCACTGTAGTCCCAGGACCAAGCCATGTGAGCTAGCAATAAAATTGTTTACTTCAAAAAAAGGAGGAGATTCTTCGAGGAATTTTGAGAATTCAAAGAGGGATGTTACTTACTCGATTACTCGAAGATTTTTACCTGATTGAGATGATTCTTTTTTAATTACAAGGTTGATGACATAAAAAAATGATGAGGATCTTCGAAGTGATTTATGAGACTGAATCCTCTTTCTAACATAAAAAGAATGATCACAATCGGCTTATTAAGCCGTTTTCGAGTAATCAGCGACCACCCTATAAAAGCCACAACCGAATTAAAAACCTCTTCCTTTTTTAAGTAGTTTTTGAAGAAGTTAAAAGTATAAATAACGCGATTAAGATCCGGTAAATATGTAGGTAATTGTGTTAGATTAAAAAAGGTTCATAGATAACGTACGCGTACCTGCCTAAAGTTATGTTATGTTTTTGCTGATCATAGTAGTTGTATGTTCCAGTTCGATGAAGATGAAGATGATAAAGATGGAAAAAGAAGACCTACAAGAGCTCAATGGGGAAGCCAACTCGAGTTCCTAATGTCATGTATTGCGACCTCAGTGGGTCTTGGTAATGTGTGGCGGTTCCCTTTTGTCGCATTTAAAAATGGTGGAGGAGCCTTTCTCATACCTTACATTATTGCGCTCATAATTATAGGAAAACCAATGTATTATCTCGAATGTATCCTCGGACAATTCAGTTCTAGAAATTCTGTAAGGGTTTGGTCAATGTGTCCTCCAATGAAAGGTAAAAAATCTGTTGAATTTTATTTGTGTCACTTTTTCTATTAGTAACATTAGAATGAGTCAAGCTTTGTCCCGCGGTTTCATCCACACAAATTCCGATCCCGTGAAAATTTTCTAAAATCCTTTCTCATCAGATGCCTGCATCGCATACAGAACACTCTTCAAATTTCAGATCTCTACTATCAGTGCTTTGGACTGTGCGTTAATCAGTTAGTCAGTCAGAATAAAGCATTTTATAGATTTAGATAGATTAGTAAATATTATCTCTTTTCGTTTATTTTAGGCACTGGCTATGCTTCAAGTTTGGCTTGCGCTTATGTACTGTCATACTACGTGATGATCATAGCTCTATGCCTGATATATCTAATAAAAAGCTTTGCGTCACCTCTACCCTGGGCGGTCTGTGAATCAGAATGGAAGAATTGCATTCCGTCAGGTAGTAAAGAACAACAAAATAACATTGAAGGAAATGTTACATTTAGTAGTGCGGAATTATACTTTAAGTAAGACATTTTACATATACCTACCTACCTACCTATACTTTTTCTCACAATCTTAGATCAAAAATGTAAACATAGAACTGTCAATATCAAAGGAAGAGTTGTCGCTTTCAAATAAATGTATGAGTTTTTGTTTATATTTTTGAACTAAGATTCTGAAATAGAGTATAGTTAACTTCACTTTGTAATGGTACTCTTCTCACTAGTACCTAAGCTAATAAACAATACTTTTCATTCAGAAACACAATATTGCAACAGAAAGACGGGATTCATGACGGTCTTGGTAACGTATGGCTTTATTGTTGTTACTTTGTTAAAAAAATAAAAATATTACGGTAGAAATCAGTTCTACATGGGATATGCCGTCTAGATACCAACTGTCCTTGTTCAAGATGTTTTATAACTACACACCTACCAATGTAAATTCGTAAACGTAAAACTATGTGCTTTAAGTAATCATTTTTAGGGTTCCGTACCCAAAGGGTAAAAACGGGACCCTATTACTGAGACTTCGCTGTCTGTCCGTCCGTCTCCGTCTGTCCGTCTGTTTTAATATTAGTAGGTATAGAATACGTACCCTGTCCTTCTCCAAAGTCCTATCTGAAGATGGTACTTAAGGATAACAAACAAGCTTACTTTTAGGCCGCTATAATAACAATAACAAACAAGCTAACTAGTATATTATATGTTCATTTATACCAGTGACATGTTACTTTCAGGGGATCCAATCTGGTACCTGGTCTTAGCCCTTTTTACGTCGTGGTTTATCATATTTCTGATCGTAGCTCAGGGCGTTAAGAGTTCAGGCAGAGCTGCCTACTTCCTCGCACTGTTTCCCTATGTGGTTATGATTATTCTTTTTATCACGTATGTACCTCTGGAATTACTGATGTTAAAATGTAGTGTTTATGTCGCAGCCATGCTACTTTAATTAGCCATGTAGTTAAGTAAGCCCCAAGCCTAGCCCGTTAGTTAGAGCTCTAGGCAATTTTCACTGGCTGGACCTTAGCCAATTATCTTACTGACGATGCATCACGAGAAAAAAATGATTCTTTGACTGACAAAAAGTCACCTAACTAACTCTGGAAAAAGTCACGTTTGGCCGTTTCGTAGAACTATTCACTCGATTGTGCTTGGTTCTACATAGCATCTGGTGACTTTAAACAGGAGCACGCAATACTTGGCTCTTCTTTACATCTGTTTGATGCGATATCATTTACTATTATAAAGCCCTTTTTTGTTTAATTTCGGATTGAGAATTTGAGCTTTTTATAATAATCTTGACTGAAGCTATAAGGGCACAAAAATACAACGACATGGTTCGAGAAAAAAGAGGTAGAGCACCCTTTACCGTCCAGATTTTGAATTTTGTATAACATTATAGTAATTATAATTTGCATTTTGCAGAACATGTACTCTACCTGGAGCTGGCAATGGAATTCTCTTTTTCATCCAACCTCAATGGGATCAACTTATAGTACTAGATGTAGGTATTTTTATGTTTGTTCTAGAAATTAAATAATTTATACCCAGGTAACATTATTCCATCTCTTGTATTTTCGCAGGTGTGGTATGCAGCAGTAACACAAGTGTTTTTCTCGTTATCTGTGTGTAATGGTGCAATAATAATGTTCTCCTCTTATAATGGCTTCGAACAAAACATTTATAGGTCAGTTACCAAAGTTATGTCAAGTATACAGGTTTAGTGCAAGAATCGCAGGCTGGTACAATTGTACGTACATATCAATAAGAAGTTTTTTTCAAACAATGGGGTTACTATAGGGTAAATAGGTTACTATAGGATACTATAGGTAATAGTACGGGGAAGTTACTGTCGTTTTAGTTATATACCTCGTATAATACCTTAGTTATATATAACGTCGAAGTAATTTAGTAACACATACTTATAAAGTGGTATAATGGTGGAGGTCCCCAAGATTCGCACTAACGTTTCTTTTCGCATTCCTCATTCGCACTGCAAGAGATTGTAATTAGTTGCTTGAGACTATATTTCCTGGCGAGTACAATTTGAGGGTCTTCAAATCGAGAGTGGACTAGACCAGCGTGCTTTATCTTAGATCACCTAAACATCTTCCATCAGTTGTGATGGTGATCAAGTGCTGGCCTCGACGCTATAAGAAAAAGTTTATAAGGAGTGATTAATTTTATTAAAGTACTACTGAATGTACTAGATATTAGAACAGACGACGCGACGAACGTAAAAAGCTACAAGAAAACTATAAGGAACCATCCTTTGATTTATTTAATACAAAGTTATCTTATAACTATTACAACTGAAGTGCATTCTTTCTAGAGATTCAATGATAGTTACAACCTTAGACACCTTTACTAGTTTGCTATCTGGATTTACGATATTCGGAATTTTGGGAAACTTAGCATATAATTTAAAGGCTGACATTATGGATGTCGTCGGAACTGGTGGAACTGGACTTGCGTTTATCTCTTACCCAGATGCTATTGCGAAAACTATACAACCGCAAGTATGTAATTTTCTTTCTCTTGAGCACATATACCACACCGTAGGTTAAGTAAGAATCATACCTCTTCATTAGCTCTTGTTCTGTTCTCAGTTGTTCGCCGTATTATTTTTCATAATGATGTCGGTTCTCGGCTTGGGTTCAGCAGTAGCTCTACTTTCTACTATCAACACCGTACTTTTGGATGCCTTCCCTCAAGTACGCACTATATACATATCGGCTATCAGTTGCTTTGGTGGGTTTCTATCTGGCGTCGTTTATACAACTCATGTAAGTTTGTGCCTTATTTTTGAATGATGGTCGATTTTATAAGTATTAATTATACTTATGATTTTTCATAGGGCGGGCAATATATCTTGGAATTGGTTGACTACTACGGTGGGACGTTCTTAGTACTTTTTGCTGGTATATCTGAAATAGCCGGTGTGTCTTGGATTTACGGTAGGTAATGTTTTAGTTCAATAAGTAGTTATGTTAAGGTTTAAAAACAGTCTTAAACCTTTTTTCGCCACTATTCCACGAGATATGTGTAAAATGTACTTATTTTGTACAACATTATACCAATATTATAAAGGAAGCATTTGTTACAAATTGATAAAATATTATACAATACATACGGAACAAATTGCTAATAATCACACATAGTACGTGTTTTTAACAGACAGCGATGTTCCCATTCTATTCATCTCTTTGTAATCATTTCAACTAGCTACTCCAAAGCTACTCACTATCTCTTTCATAATAAATGAACCTTGACAGACAGAGGAACGGACAGAAATAACGAAACCCACAAAAGAAATAAGTAATGTAAATGAGTGCATAATATAACTTGTAGATTATCTACACATAGCGTTAAGTGGTCAGTGGGCTTAGTATAAAACCGAGAAACGTTTTGTCGAATCGACATAAAGGTTTCGTCTCCTTCTGTCAACAAAGACAACGGACAAGAAAAGGAGATGGAGCATTTATGTCGAATCGAGATAATGTTTCTCTTGCTGCTTGTATGCTAAGCTCACTGGTCAGCCTCGTGAAAGCTACTGAGGCCAGTATATGTGTGAAATTATAGTACATCAATGGAATAGTACAAAAAATGCCGTAACGACGCAGCACCGTTTGTTTTGTTAAGACTATGTATCAATACAGTCGACTAATAAAATTAATACAGTCATATTGTATAAATACAGTCGACTATTCGTTATATAAAGTGAAGATGTTAAATGAATATGTACTTTACAGGTCTAGAAAGTTTTTGTATAGATATTGAATATATGCTACAGCGACCAACTACTATGTATTGGCGTCTTTGTTGGGGCATCCTTTCACCAGCCTTGATGATAGTGGTTTTTCTGTACGCATTAGTTTCCTTTGAAGCTCTTGTATTTGGAGGGTACTACGTGTATCCCATTTTAGCATATGGTAATTTTTTTTTATGTGGTATCCTAAAGCACTATTCTTTTTAACACTTAGGTAATTAACATAGTTTTTTTCTGTAGTTGCCGGCTACATTATGCTATTTGCCGGTATACTCCTCGTGCCAGCATTCATCATTCGTGCCATCTATTCCAATAGAACAGGGGTCTGCAAAAAGGTTTGTATCGCGATAGTTTAATTTTGAGACTAAACGCAATCCTTAACATTCTAAAATTTCTTCATTATTTGTTTTTTCCTAAGACGATGAAGAAGGCTTTCGCATCAAAAAAGACGTGGGGTCCACGAGTTCCTTTTGATTTAACAGACTGGAGAAGATACAAAGCTGAGGCATTAGAACTACAGGCACAATTGAAGAATACTAGATGTCAACACCTATGTATGAGTTTAACAGGTGGCTATAAAAAAGCTGCATTAGCAAAGGACGCCCAAAAAACACGTAGTCTAACAAGCCCAAGTGGCTATGGTGTTGGCCGAACGTGGAGTAGTCCTGGTCCAAGTGGGTTTGACCCGAATGCTCCTCGCCCGAGTAGTCCTGGCCCAAGTGGTCCTGATTCGAGTGGTCCTGACCAGAGCCCCGACCAGAGCAGTCGAGGCCAGACTGGGCCTGGCCAGAGTGGTCCTGACCAAAGCAGTTCAACCCAGACTGGGGTCGGCCAGAGTAGTCCAAGTCAGACTGAGCCTGGCCAGAATAATCCGAGGCAGCCAGGTCCTGACCAAAGCAGTACAAACCAGCCTGAGCCTGACCAGAGTCGTCCAAATAATTAGCAAGTCAGAACCTATGCAGGTTTATGTGTAACTCAAACATAGCTTAGCACAACTTATTCAAAAGAAGTTTATGTATATTTTCCCAACTGCACAATAATAGAATTTTACAGAGCTATTAATATCCGCGTACAAAGTGGATAGACAGAAACAAAACATAACTCAGCTCATAATATCTTAGTACGCGTTGATTAATTAGAAGCCTTCTAGATGCCATAATTACTGATGCCACTAACTTAGCGTCGTCTCAATGCTAACAATATAGTCCAGGCCCTAACATAGCATGTAAGACAAATTATATACCTAATAGATAGGCACATTTATTAATTACGGACCTTCTTACTACAAAACAATATAGGTAGGTACACAAAGAAAAATAACCCAATAGAACATAAAAAATAACTTCGGCAATTTCTGCTTCCTTTAATTTTTTTATTTAACCGAAAGCTTTTACGTGTATCGAAGGTGCTATGCTTAACTATGCTACAAAATAATAACAACGGAACGAGTGTGTTCGTACTTCATTAGTTCACACTATTTTGTATTTATATTATTTATCTACTATAATCCAGGGCATTACACGATTTAAAACCCTAGAGAATCAGTTACCATAATTGCGATTCAATAAAATGTTTAAATCACAAAGTTTTTTTTTTCATATGTATTCTTTTTAAGCTAGTATTGGATAAGCATAAAAAAGAAACTTGTAATTATTGTTCGCGGCTTTTGTTTGTAAACAGTGCCAAATAACTTATAGCTATATTAAAGATGTACGTCGATTTATTTATTGCATTACATAGAATATATAATTCTGCAAATCAATCCTGCTAACATCGAAATTAAAAGTTCTCACGCTTTGAATCACGGTTCTTGCTATTAGTTATACATACATACAGCCTTTCGTTTTGCTAAAGACCTCGTATGGAGTTGAAGCCTTCAAGGTATTTCCGAACTTAAATTTTTGAGGTAGCTGTACGGTCGTAATTTAGTTGGAAGTAATTACTGAACATAACAACACACCTACCACGTTGTTATTTTTGTGTCTTGTATCACTTAGTGTGTTCCGGTTCCAACACGTAGCGTATCTGGTGTTTCGCTGTTAGAATTCATAGTACAGTGTTATCGATAGTGTTATAAAATATATTTATGGTGATTTCGCAAGTAATAATGTCATATACGTACACGATATCTTTTTAAATATTTATTGTTTTATTAAGAGGATTACTAACGATATTTTTTTACCATTTGAACGGCGAATATCAAAGCGCACGGTTCCATGACGAGAACTTCACCATAACTCATCAATGGTAAATATTATACTTAATTTATTAAAACTTAAGTGTTGCGTTATCTTTAAAAATAAAACCTATTCAATTATTGTCGAATACAGGAGCCCAGTAATAGTGATGTTATCGAAAATGGAGTAAATCCAGGATTTGATTCATCTCCTGAATTAATTGATTCCGCAGAACAACCAGAATCAAGAAAATCTGGTTTTGATTCCGGTTCACCCATCAAACCGAACGTAAGTTTTTTTATAAAATATTAAAATAAATAGATATTACATATACACCGGATATACTACATATTATACTTTTTTTGTAAATACATACATATTATGATAGAAAACACCCAGCACAGAAAGAACTATTTATTTTTAAACATAATTAATTGCATCCGGCGAGAAGCGAACCTGCAACCTTCTGCATTGCAGTCGGGCCTTCGCACAACTCGTTTGCCTTCTTAGTTTTAAACTTAGGCTAAATAGGGTACATTTGTCACAAAGTTAATTCGTCACGAATAAAAGTATGTGTAAATTTGCCACAGTTCTATATTTTGTGATAAAATACTTGTTTCATATTTGAAACTATAGTTAATTCGTCACAGTGTTTTTTTCCGTATAGTCTGCAGAAAAATCAAACAATTTAAAGAATAAAAACGTTATTTGTTTTTTATTGGTCCTGATTTAAAAAAAATAACATTATACATAATATCTATGTATATAAAACACAGTCTTGTTTTTTTTAAATTTATAAGTGTGGTAAATACATAAAAAAAAAATTAAACAAAGTCTTGTTAGTTACAACACTTATAACTGTTGGAAGGATAGAAAGGAAGTAAACGGAAATATCCTTTTAATCAATAGATTATTAGAGCCTAGCTTTGCAATTATGTTATTGTAATATTCGAATTAAAATCATATGGAGTCCGATTTCGAAAATGCTTTTTTTATTTGAAAGGTGAGTGTCCTGAGTTGGTCCCATAAAAATTTCGTGATAAACTGATGAGTATCTTCGGAATGATGAGCAGAATAGCATCCCAGAATGCAGTAAATTACTACCTTATGTACATGTACCAATATAATCGGCTCTTAAAGAATTAGGTACAGATTGATGGAGCACCTAAATCTACCTTCTCATCAGAAAACGCTCGAAGATTAAAGTTATGGGTACTAGTTTAATGATTTTAGTAGCATTCGGAAATACCTACACTAAAAAGGATTTAATAAAAATATATTTAAAAATTTAAAAACAGCGTTCATAAAAGCACAAAATAACCTTACCTACACACAGTGCTACCGACTTAACTGATACATAATCTGAACTGTAATAATTTTCTTTTTACAAAAGTTAATCCTTTCTTTTATTTTGGGTACATAATAAATTCACTTGCTAACCATACTTTATGCAAAAAATTTGTAAAATTAGAGTTTGTGACCAATTTACTATGACTTTACCTACCTGTGACAATATGTGAAAAAAATGTGACGATTTTACTTTCAATGTTTGGAGTTTTAAAACTGTGACAAATTAACTTTGTGACAAATGTACAATAACCCGCTAAATAAACTACCTATATACGTAAATAATCACTAACCTGAAATTGACGAGTTAACATTATAACTAAATCTAAGTCGGAAGGAAAGGAATAAGAATAACTCGAGCATGGGATAGTAGAGTAGACATTTCTATATGACATTATAATTTACGATCATCATTTATCATATAAGTGCCTACATATACCTTTATTTATACCTTTAACTTGTAATTTATTCTTTTAGTTTGTTGATAATGAAAAAAATAAAGAAGATGACATAGATGCAAAAATCGATGGCCCTGAACGACCACAATGGGGAAGCCAAATCGAATTCCTCATGTCTTGTATCGCGACCTCAGTGGGTCTGGGCAACGTGTGGCGGTTCCCTTTTGTTGCCTACAGAAACGGAGGAGGAGCTTTCCTTATACCTTATATCATTGTGCTATTCCTAATAGGAAAACCAATGTATTATCTTGAAGTTATACTAGGACAATTCAGTTCAAAAAACTCCGTTACTGTTTGGGGCTTAGCGCCCGCTATGAAAGGTAAGTTCTTTTTGAACTTTATTGCTGTTCGTATAGCAATTAAGAGGAAAGCATACCTAGTCGTACTCTTTACAAACGTAGTCGACTGTTTCCTCCCTGGACATTAGACATTAGAGAAAATATGTTTATGCCATAAAATCTTTATCAGCTATGACCATACGTTGTGTTTTTTTTTCATATTCTAACTAGAAAATGAAAAAAAAAGGTAAGGCTATGGTCATGGCAGATAGGTACCTTTAGGTTTTATAACATAAACATATTTGCTCTAATGTCTTTATCTAGGGAGGAAATAGTCGACTACGTTTGTATGGAGAACGAGTAGGTATCCTTTCCTCTTTAGTAGGTACATTTAAAGAACTTATTTACGTTAAAATGTTTTTTTTCCTATTTCAGGCACTGGATATGCTCAAGCACTAGCCTGTGGATATATTTTGTCTTACTACGTGGTGATTATAGCTATTTGTCTGTACTACCTAGCATTCAGTTTTAATTCAGTATTACCTTGGGCTGTGTGTGACGAAGCATGGACTAACGTCACTTGCGTACCCTCCGATATATCAACGTTAAATGGAACAGCTGTCCCTAATGGAACCAGCAGTGCTGAACTCTTCTTTGTGTAAGCATAAGTCTGATTAATTGATGAATAGTGCTATACGGACTCTACCAAAGCGTAGGTCATATAATTATTAGTATTTTCTTCTGTTTTCGCGATGTTGTTTTAAAATTAAAGACACTTTTCAGTTTGGATTCAGGATTGTCAATCCTGAAGATCCTGAAGGGACCTGTAAAGGTCTCGAAACGTTGAGCGTTGAAACAATGCTAAAAGTAATAAACACCACGCGATTAAAACAGAAAAATGTCTTTAATTTCATATTATTATAGTCTCTTAATCTCACGACTTTCAATTTTGAATACAGAAAAACAGTTCTCCAACAGAGTGATGGTATCGAAGGAGGATTAGGTATGATGATTAGATAATAACTATTACCAATTATTATTAATCTTTATTCGTCAATCCTTTAATCTATGTTAATTCTCTAGGAGCTCCGATATGGTATCTGACGCTATGTTTGTTGGCATCTTGGATTGTTATCTTCTTGATCGTGGCTCAGGGAGTCAAGAGTTCTGGAAAAGCCGCTTACTTCCTCGCCCTCTTCCCTTACGTTGTGATGATAATCCTTCTTATTACGTAACTATCTTTTTATACATTTGGTGTTTTTTTATTATATAGACGGCCATCATATTGACGTCTTTGCATGTATTTCAGAACTTCAATTTTGGATGGTGCCGGTGACGGTATTTTGTTCTTCATAACACCGCAATGGGATAAACTAATCGAACTCGAGGTTTGTAATAGTACCTAAGACGACTTGAAAACTTTAGAAAGTTCTGATTAATCTGATCTGATCTTGGGCGGTTCAAAGTTTGTGTTTACTTTTCTGATCCAAATAAATCAATACCTTTTTTTCCTCATGCTCCTAGGTATGGTATGCTGCAGTAACACAGGTGTTCTTTTCTCTATCTGTGGGCACCGGTTCTTTAATCATGTTTTCCTCGTATAACAACTTTCGACACAGTGTTTATAGGTAAGAAGCATAGATTTTTAATGGCTCTTAAGAGGAATGGTACTGAAGAACACTAAATGATTTAACTATCTCTTTCAGAGATGCGATGATAGTGACGACACTTGACACCTTCACCAGTTTACTATCCGGATTCACTATATTCGGTATATTGGGGAACCTTGCATACAATTTGGACACAGAAGTTGGTAACGTAGTTGGCAGCGCAGGTACTGGTTTGGCTTTTGTATCTTATCCGGATGCTGTCGCTAAAACCTTCATGCCGCAGGTAAAATAGATTAACCAATAATTTTAATTGAAATGCGAAATATATAAAAAATAGCATAACCTATTATGCGATGAATACACTCAGATCAGCGGCTCCTAACCTGTGGGTAACTAAATTATCCCAAAAGGTAAAACAGCAATTCAAAACTAGAAGAAATCTTCTATATTCACAAAAAATACATTAAAAAGTTAGTTAATTATAATGAAGGTACAATAGACGACCTTATCGCTTTGTTGTACCTACTCCACCCACAGGGTTATTAAGTTAAGCAGCTACGCTTAGCGATAGGCCCCTTAATATTAAATTAGCATGTAATACAGAACCTAGGTACTTATTGATTTCTTTGATAACAGGATATTGGGGGTAAATCATTTCAGCCTACTTGTCATTAGTATTCATAAAAATGAAAAGGTTAGGAGCCCCTGAATTAGAATAAAGGTACACACGTACGTACATACCTACTTCACTTTCATAATCCTACTTTTTTCCGTAGCACTGCCGAGTTAAAATATAGTTTATCATGTTACTGGAAGGTGTTGAAACACAACAGTTTTAATTTAATTTACATATGTTTCTTTCTAGCTATTTTCGGTGTTGTTCTTTTTGATGATGACGGTACTCGGTGTGGGTTCTGCTGTAGCTCTGCTTTCTACCATCAACACGGTAGTTCTTGACGCGTTACCAAAAGTGCGAACTGTTTTCATATCAGCCATCTGCTGCAGTGCTGGCTTTGGAGTCGGATTAGTCTATGTCACTCCTGTAAGTATTGATTTAATAGCGGGATATTTACCATGTTTTTAATTGTTTTGAAATTGTTTCGAGATCTTTGCCGTAAAAGTCATTCGTTCCGGACGATTGTAGGAGCGAAAATATCCGTTTTAGTTAAAATTGTTTTGTCTATTATTTAAAATTGATTTAATTCAGTGAATTAAGATGGTGTACTGTAGGTTTAACTAGTCTTTTAAATTGAAATTTACTGATTAAGAACGTGGCGACTGTTACCATTTCCATACAAACTTAATACCAAAATAAATTATGAAAAATTTAGTTTTCTACCTTAGTATCGATTATTATTCCCTTTAAAAGTAAAATCTTAATCCGAATAATATCGATATTAAGGTAGAAAACTAAATTTTTCATAATTTATTTTGGTATTAAGTTTGTATGGAAATAGTAACAGTCGCCGCATTCTTAAGTAAAAATTTCGTGCAAACCTATATGTATATTTTTTTAACCAACTGCCTTTTCTCCTCCTAGGGTGGTCAATACATTCTGGAATTAGTCGATTACTACGGTGGAACTTTCTTAATACTGTTCACTGCTATCGTTGAAATCGTTGGTGTATTTTATATTTACGGTAAATTGAATATTTTAACACCTTATAGTTAATTTGTAAAATATATTTTGGTAAGGAAGTGCGCGTTGTTTATCATTATGCTTTCTTTCAGGTTTAGAGAAATTGTGCCTTGATGTAGAATTCATGTTGGGAATAAAAACTTCAGTATACTGGCGTTTCTGCTGGGGTCTCATAACTCCCTTGATGATGTTTATTGTCTTCTTATATGCTTTGGTATCTTGGGAAGCTCTCGTTTTCGGGGAAGACTATTACTATCCTACTGCTGGAACTGGTAAATATACTCTAAAGTCCAAACGTTGTTAATTAAAAAAGTATGTAACAACAAAAGTTTGTTTAATACTAAGATTAATTGAATTATTTTCTTTTTTAGTTGCCGGTTATCTAATATTATTTGTTGGTGTCGCTTTCGTACCTATTTTTATTGGCACATCATTATACAAAAACAGAACTGGCAGTTTTAATACCGTAAGTAATTGCAATGTATTGGTTTTTATAGTTAGGTAATATCTATTTATAAAACATTCTCTTTTTTTAGACTGTGAAGAAATCATTCGGTTCAAAGAGCTCTTGGGGCCCACGTGTTCCATCGGATAGGAGAGACTGGATTCAATTCAAGGCCGAAGCTAAAGTGAAACGTGATAAAATGAAAACAAGTTATTTACGTCACATATGGTATAGTTTAACTGGAGGATATAGGAGGAAAGATTAGTATTTTTTGCTGCTGAGTTAATTTATTTCGAAATAAGAACATAGGTGCCTACTCTAATATATATATCGTAGTAACATGTACCAATGTCTGTGGTAATTCAGTTATAATTATAGGTACCTATTTCTAATCCTATTTATATATAATAACACTTGTTTGATTGCAATATTCGCTGTTAGCAGTATCTACGATTGTAAGCAATCATTATAATATATATTTAAGTAGTATTATTCTTTGTTTCTGATTATTTGAATTCTGTGATAATAGATTGAAGAAGTAAATTAGGTTTAAGCATGTAGATGGCTGTTATTTCTATACACATGCATATATACTGTATAGGTACTTCAAATCATAAGTGTTATATCATTTTAATAAAAATACCTACGTTGTAACCTATACGCAATGATTATATTATCATTTATCCCAATTCCGCATACTGATATTTAGGAATGCCATAAGTAAATCATACATCCAAAAAATTAAATATAATTGTGTACCAAGCTGTCTGTGGTACCTAGTGACGATCAACGCTGGGCTAATGGAAGATTCAGACTGAACGGCGCGCGGCTCAGCGCATTTTTCATCGGCTATTATCGTGGAATTCGGGCGCAGCCTATCGACTTAATAATTCCATGCAAATAAGTACCTTCACTACTTACTTAACACATATTTCAATTTCCTTTAGCAAATATAAAATGCCCTTTATCACGTGTCGTTCAATCTCAATCTTCTAAATATCCTCCATACGAATATAAGTACCAATTCTTAACATTACGGTGACCGACTCTGACGTCGTCGTCCCGTTGCTCTACCACTACTATGAGACAGATAATTACTTTCCTACTGTTTTACCAGTCTGCAAATATGTGAACACTTGTTTGAACACTTATGCATGTGCTACATACATGCTACATGCTGCTACACCATGTATTTGTAGACCGGTGTAGCCCTAGCAAAACTGTAAGACGCAGTGAACTGTTTTGTCCTAAATAAAATAGCACCATGTCACTTTTTATAAGTATGGTTAATCAGTAAAATACAAACACAAAGCGTATCGAACTAAGAAAATGCAAAAAACAAAATAAAATATAGCGATAAACACGGTAATGAGGTAATCGGTATTTAATAATCATTCATTTAGATATTAGTAATTAAAGATTGGCAAAATAAACGCCTATCATACCTGCTATAAGGAGCCGCAGGGGACCTCTTGCATACATTGGTTTAACATTAAGTGTATTTTAATTTTTTGCACACATTGATTTAATTTCCAAGAGGATATTAAGTAAATTACCATACCCTGGATATCCTAAACAAGAGGTACCGTATCAGCCTTAGCTAAAGAACAGGAGACACCAGCTAAGCTGTGCCCCGGGATTTCACTAATATAAATCTCTATCACTTGTAATTATTGAAAAAGAAACTGGTTCAAAAGTCCCTCTAATTATCTACATACCTACCAGGTTTCATCGTTATAGGTTTAGTCTTACAAAAACATTTCAAATACACAAACCTTTATCAACAAAAGGAAAAGGTAATTGATACTTGTATTTAAGTATCCGATTCGATCTTATTTTTCATTATTTTACTACCTATTTCATTTCCAGACCGACATTATCTTCTAGCTAGAATATAAGAGACACATAATATAAAAATAATATAAATAATATTTCTTCTTTGTTAGACCATATCATACTTACCATCAGGTGAGATAGTGGTCGAACGCTCATCTACCGTGTATAAAAAAATCAAACTCTACAGTTACGAGTGCGTGTCACGGGTTGGAATAAAAAAATCTGCTTATACCACTACTAGTCATATGAACAAGAAAATGTCAAATTTTTAATTCAAAGGGACAAAAGATACATATGGTCACCTCTTCACTATCGCAAAGACGCTCACGATTTGATTATAAACATTATAAACAAACGAATTGAAGAATTACATCACCACAAAAGCATCTTTATCTTTATTGAAAAAATACCCTATAGGTATCATTTATCAATTTTTGGGGTTCCCCTAATATAAATGAAAAAGTGAAAGAAGTACCCTGATGTCACGTGTGTGCGTGATGATAACAATTGAATTGACCAGGCTTCAAGAATCAAGAATATTTATTGTTTAAGTGATGTACATAGGGGTCTTAAATTAAAATATTTTGGATACAATCACTTACCCACTACAGGCATACAATATTTTATGTTATGTACTTAATCTAAAGATAATTAAGATCTCATACAATTAGATAACTAGTGAAGTGGTTTAGTTTGAACTTTACACCGGTGACTAGTGAAGCGCAAACTAAAGACTGTTTTATTGCTGCTGTCTCTGCATCACAGAGATCGTCGCAATTTGATTTTTAGTAGGTAACACAGCAGTTCCAGTTCCAGTTAAGTTTAATTAGGTCTACATAATTCTTATAATTCACACTTTATATTATCGAAAGAGCTTTTTATTTAAAAGCTCTTTCGAAAGAAACGGCTTTATATTGCGTAAGTACGTACTCTAAAAAAATTTCCCTTCTATAAACTATTTTGCTTTTTGTTAATATATCGGATATTTCTCTACCTACCGGATATAAGGATATTAACAAGGCTACTTTTGTTAGCCTTGTGTTAGTTAACTTATGGTAACAAATTAAACGCGTTTATCTAAGCATTTTTCGTGTGGTCCCAGGATTGTTACCGTTTTATTTTTCAACAACACTTTCCAAATTTTTCGACCTAAAAAATAGTCCTTGATCTCAACCCTAACATATATCTGAATCATCATCATCATCATCTCAATGTAAATAATTTAGTTTTTTGTTCTGAACCCGTCGCTGGGTCTATAAATTTGTTATCAGATATTAGTATTAAAGATGTCTATTCGTTATCTATTGTCTTTTCCCAAATCAATTATAGCCAACTGATGCAATTTTCTAAAGGATTTAATATCAAAAAAATGGAGATTATCAAATCTCGTTAGTCTAGACGGGGGTATATATTATCAGTGCGAAGAAATATAAATCAGTCATTCGCTTAATACACATAAAAGGAAACGGTATTAAACAGAAAGCAATTAAGTACATATAAGTAAATAGTTAAAAAAAGTTACACGAAAAGCATTGAAGACAGCTACAATGGTAAATATTAATATTTGTGTAATTAATTACTAATTATTAAAAAATATTGTTACCACTAAAATATTTAGTATTGTTACTACCTAAATATTTTATTGTTGGTTATTGTTTTTTTTCTAATTTTAGGAATCAAATAACTCTAATGTGGTAGAAAATGGTCTGAATCCTGGATTTGACCCATCTCCTGAAAATTTAAATTCAAAAGCACCGAATTTCAACGCAAGTTCACAAAGTAAAGGAAATGTGAGTATTGCTGATGGCTGCCTTTAACAAATGCTTTAAAGCCTCTTAAGCCGTATTCCCACCGCAAAAGAAGAATGAGAAATAAAACAACTCATAACAACTTTCATACTCATAGGACTCTTTCACGGTATTAACATAATCGTTGTATGTTTTTCATTTCTAATTTCGTTTAGCTGTAGGAATACGTCTTAAAGACTGCAGAATTTCAATTAAGATAATTAATTAAGATAAGATTTTTAAAAACTTAACGATCATTGAATTTCAGATGGTTGATAATGCAGAAGAAACTAAAAATGGAGAAAATAATGGTCCCGAACGAGTACAATGGGGTAACCAACTCGAATTTCTCATGTCATGTATAGCAGCGTCTGTGGGTCTAGGCAACATATGGCGGTTCCCTTTCATCGCCTATCAGAACGGAGGAGGGGCCTTCCTTCTACCTTACCTCATAGTATTATTCCTCGTTGGAAAACCAATGTATTATCTCGAATGTATACTTGGGCAGTTCAGTTCAAGAAATTCAGTTACTGTATGGGCTCTATCACCAGCTATGAAAGGTAAATTACCTAGATAAAACTATTTAATTTTATATTTTTGTGAAGGTACAAAGTTCAACCAAGTAGCAAGATATAGGGTAATGTTTTTTTTATTACGCATCTCTTAATTTGTTTTTTTTTTTTTCTAGGAACTGGATTTGCACAATCTCTAGGAGCCTGTTATATTCTATCATACTACGTGTTAATCATCGGGCTTTGTCTGTATTATTTGTCATTCAGCTTTACTTCTGTTCTGCCTTGGGCATTATGTGACCCAGCTTGGACTGACGTACAATGTGTACCATCTGATATATCGACCTTAAACGGCACGATTCCTAATGGAACTAGCAGTGCTGAACTTTTCTTCGAGTAAGTATAAAGTTAAAAAACATAGGGATAGCCACAACGTATAGCATAAAACATTCTGCTGTTCATTAAAAATATAGTTCTTAAAATGGTTTATTTATTTTGTAGGAGAACCGTTCTTCAACTGAGTGACGGAATTGAGGGAGGATTAGGTATGTATATCGAAGTAATAATTGTTGCAAAGTGGCATAAATGCGAAATACTAATGTCAAAACTAATCATATTTTCTGTTGATTTCAAGGAGCCCCAATATGGTACCTGACTCTGTGCTTGTTGGGATCTTGGATTGCTATCTTCTTGGTCGTCGCTCAGGGAGTCAGGAGTTCCGGCAAAGCAGCCTATTTCCTCGCTATCTTCCCTTACATTGTAATGATCACCCTTCTAATTACGTACGTATTTCAAGATATTCCAAACCAAATACTTTTCATTATTCTCTATCGGCATTATAATATGTAATTAATTGTTACAGGACTTCGACTCTCCCAGGTGCTGGTACTGGTATTTTATTCTTTTTAACTCCGCAATGGGATAAACTACTAGAACTCGATGTAAGTAACTATAGTTGTCAATTTTTAAGTAAAATATATTCTGTTAACAAGTTCAAAGACCACCAGTTAACTGAAATAGAATGTTCAGTATTCTATAACCATTAGTCATTATCTCTTCTTACAGGTGTGGTATGCTGCGGTAACTCAAGTATTCTTTTCATTGACTGTGAGCACTGGACCACTTATTATGTATTCTTCCTACAACAACTTTAGACATAACATATATAGGTCAGTATACGTTGTTTGTATTTCTATAAAACGCACATCTAAGTAGCGAGCGATATGGAACTAGTCTATAAAAAAAACAAACTCCTTAGTTCTTACTAGAAATTGTATTTTTACAGGGATGCGATGATAGTGACGACCCTCGACACTTTCACCAGTTTATTGTCTGGTTTCACTATCTTCGGAACTCTGGGGAACCTGGCTTACAACACGAACAGGGAAGTCGGCGAAGTCGTTGGTCTGGGTGGTGCGGCTCTGGCGTTTGTCTCTTATCCAGACGCCATTACTAAAACTTTCAGCCCACAGGTAAATATATCTAAATTAATTATTTTGTATATAGACTAGACTTGATTGCAACAATGACTTTAACTATTGGTGGAAAATAGATAGCCCAACAAGATTTGTATTAGGATAGAAAGCTGCGCACCTTGTGAGAGCCAGATAACAAATAATGTAGGATTTACTAGATAAGAACGATAGAACGCCTTACCCCCTTACTTATAAACTATGACTAAGTTTATGTAACGTTTATCTCTGTCTGTCAACTTTGAAACTTCACGTCACAGTAAAAGACAAACGTAACATAAAGTTATTCATCGTTTATAAGTAAGGGGTTAATGTTTAGCATTGCGGCATATTAAAGCAACGTCTCACGACAAGACTTAATCTGATCACTCCCTTAATGCAACATGATGTTTGTTCCAGCTGTTTTCCGTGTTATTCTTCTTAATGATGGCAGTGCTGGGGGTGGGCTCAGCTGTAGCTTTGCTCTCTACTGTCAACACGATCATCCTTGACGCCTTTCCAAAAGTTCGCACGGTTTACGTATCCGCCCTCTCTTGCACTATTGGATTCTTAGTTGGATTGGTTTATTGTACTTCTGTAAGTATTGCTAATTCATAAAATAAAATAATATTTATGTATCAAAGTTGTTCTAAGTTATTCTAATTGGGTTTTTGCAGGGTGGTCAATATATTCTGGAGTTGGTTGATCATTACGGAGGAACTTTCTTGGTTCTATTCGCTGCAATTTCTGAACTTACTGGAGTATTGATCATTTATGGATTAGAAAACATATGCCTTGACATAGAATTTATGCAGGGAATAAAAACTTCTATGTATTGGCGTTTCTGTTGGGGATTCATAACGCCTGCAATGATGTGGATCGTCTTCATTTATGCCTTGATTACTTTCGAAAATCTCGTCTTTGGCGGAGTCTACGTCTACCCTACTCTTGGCTACGGTAATTATTTCTATACTAAATCGTTTATGTCTAGATATCAATTAAAAGTTAAAGCTGTAGGACGTTGATTTTAACTTTCATTAGCAAGTAGTTATACTGTCTACTAGCACCGTCCCGCGGTCTCACGCGCGTAACTCGTGACCCGCGGGTTTTCCAAAAACCCTTTCTAAGTGGATACCAACACACCGCAAAGAACACACTCTCCAAATTTTATGACTCTATAGGACCAGTGGATTGAGCTCTGTATTAGTATATAGTTCAATCAGTCAGGACTCAGGACTTGGAATTGTATATGTATAGAAGATAATATGGTTGTCTATTGCTCGAATCTACTACCATCTACCACTACTAAATTAATTAATTATCTCTGTAACTAAAGGCTCGTTTTGCATTTCGTTTCTGTTTTATTTTGTAACAAAAAAACTTAATATTAATTGAAATAATTTTTTCTCCTTTCAGTGGCAGGATACTTAATGTTATTCGCTGGTATCGCAACGGTACCTATTTTTATATTCAAGTCTTTGTACAAGAATAGAACCGGCAATTTTATGGAGGTAAGAATGAACTCTTATTCTTAATTAATAAATAAATAAATAAATAAATTCTGTGTACAACACATCTATCACCATTAGCCCCGTGGTAAGCGACTAAGCTTGTGTTACGGTGACTAAACAACGGATATAATACTTATATATATTTTTCTTTTGTAAATACATACATATTATACATAGAGGAACACCCAGACCAGACACAAATATTTATTTTTTAAGCATAAATACTTGCACTCGGCGGGAATCGAACTCGCAACCTCCTGCATTGCAGTCGGGCCTTCCCCCGAAACGCCACTGAGGTCGAGGAGAATTATCTCAAAACAATATTGTATTGGTCGAAGAAAACAATACGTATTAACTATACCCGATACAAACTCACCTGCTTATGTATACATGGTGTTGGAGTTAATGGAGCAGCTGCCTAAATACGTTGTTCTATACGTCCAGGTGAAAATTCGAAAAACTTTTGGGAATTTAAAGTTTCCGATTTTTTCAAGTTTAAAGTTTACTTGACAATCAGCTGTTTCTGGGAGTTAGAAGTCATTGACCTTAAATTGTAGTGCTCAAAATCAAATAAGTGTTATTTAGTTTTGAGTATAATCTAAGCATTTAATGCTCTTATTTAAAAAAAACAGCTATTTTTCAGTAAAAGGTAACCTTAGTACCTATTTAAAAAAGACGTTTGAATTAAAAAAAAAGTAAGTACAAAGTTTTTCGCCTGGACGTATAAAACAACATAATATATAAGCAGCTGTCCCATAATCTCCAATACCCTGTATACCTAACCTACTCCGATTCCCTGTGTCAAAACATTGCTCATTAGGTGTGAAAAAGGTTTGGCTTTTTGGCTACACCTTGTGAGTCAATTGTAGATAATAACTTTGTATGTTTCTTATTACATCACGGAAAACCACTAAACATGTTCCCTGAAAATAGGTAGATAATATAATTATTATATTCAATATATACCTAAGTATTTTAATTATCTTTTTGTTTCCTAGACTGTGAAGAAATCGTTCCGCGCTAAGAGTTCTTGGGGTCCACGTAAGGCTGAAGATAAAAGAGAATGGATTCAATTCAAAGCTGAGGCGAAAGAATCACGAAAGAGCATGAAATCGAGTAGATGGCAACACTTATGGTACATCCTAACTGGAAAATATAGGAAAAATTATTAGACTAAAAACTTATTTAGAAAATTGTACCTGCCCCTATTCATCAAGTCATCACTAAATCTACTCTATGTTGTATATTAGAACTCCTACAGTATTGCAACATACTCTGTATTAGTAATTTAGTACCTAATTATTTTTAATAATACTAATAAAATAAAATAATTGTAAGAAAACAGTTGTCTTTATTAGTACTTCCGTCGACGATCTCTGCAGGTGTGCTTCTAATTAGTTCCGACTGCTAACAAAAGTAAAGTTACCTACCAATGTGAGTATGTAGGTAGGTATATACAAAACATGTTGCAGGCTATAGATATAAAATATTTTCAGTTCATTTAATATGTAAAAGTGAGATATGTATACCTAATTAATGATTCATTTCATTAAATATGAAATTGATATGGTATCAACAAAGAACAATAGCTTCGTAGTCATTCGCTTGAACGGCACATGCCGCAGCGCACGGTGTCACAACAGAAAAAAAGCTGAAACATTTCAATGGTAAATAAATAACGCATTACTTAAAAAATACATTTGTTTCAAATGTTTTTGAATGTAAACAATTTTCTTAATTTTGGAATGTTATATTACCATTTTAGGAGTCCAATAATTCGGATACGGATAGTGGAGTCCAGAATCCAGAATTTGATCCATCTCCGGAAAAATTAAATGGAGCAGCAACAACTAACGGGTTTGATCCCAGTTTACCGGCTAAGACAAATGTAAGTTGAATTTTTTGAATTAAATTCAAATAAATACCGGAATCTCGTTATTCCGTGTGAATACCTATGTATTTCGACTTTGTTTCGTATAATGTTTTGTTTTCTCGTAGGTACCTACTACTAACTTAAACTATTTTGTTTACATCGAATTGCTACCTAAAATCATGATTGTTTCTAATGTGCCCTACGTAAATCACTTGTAGTAGGCACGTAGTGTATAGGTATATTTTACTGTTGGACGTTTTGTAGCATAGCTACGCATAATTTACTTAAGAGCCATATAGCTGCTAAATTCAAAATCCCTGTCGGGCTCATCGATAATTGTTGATTATTTCATGACGGAATGTCGTATAACTTTTTTTTGTGTATGAATTGTAGGTGACATTGCTTCCTACATTTTGGTGTAGTTTAAAGACAAAAACCTCCTATTGGTGCAAAGCCTGTGCAGATTTTAGACAATAAAAGTTTGTTTTGGCTAAAATGTCGATAGGCTTCAATACGTTTCGACATATTTGTCTGGAAACTGCACTAAAATGTCGGAAACAATGTCGATTACAATCCATACTCAAAAAAAAGTTTAACAACATTCCGTCATGAAATAATCAACAATTTTCGATAAACACGACATGGATTTTGAATTTAGCGGCTATAGGGCTCTTAATAAAATGTCATAATCCATAAAATAATAGACCCCTAAATGAATAAAGAAAATTAAAAACATTTTACCTAGACATGATTTGCTGTAATGGCATTGTAAAATTATGAGTGCCTTGGATAATCTGAATAAATCATAAAGCACTGTTTTCCGTTGTAATGATTTTTATTATCGCTGGAGATAATAAAACAATATCTATCTACTGTGTTAGTTTATCAATAGGTATGCCTGCTACTACCTACATCGAGTTTTCGTCTCATGGTTCCATTTTTTTTCTATTTGAACTTGAAACTTTGCTACGTACGTAATCCTCTTTTAATATTTTAGATACTAAAATTACTTTTTATAACCGCTATGAAAATGATTCAATTAGGATTATATGCATAAAATGTAATGATTCAATTAGGATTATATGCACAAACTATATACTTAGTCCTTAAGATAAGATTAAAAAATAATGAAGTAACATATTATAGATACGGGAGAACTCTAATCAGCCTTTCGATTTTTAATCATTAATCGTAGAGATTTAACGATAGCATAAGTAGTGATACCTGCGTGATAATTGATAATAAAAGGTGATTTAAATATTCTTGGTAACTAATAATAACAAAAACGCACATGGTACTTCGAAAAACCATATTTAGTATACTTAACTCGGAAGAACCTTTTTAGTAAATAAGTTATATTGGTAAACCTGTAGCCAATTTCGAAGCAGCGCAGTCACTGTATAAGATCATGACTATTACTAAAACCAGAACCTATCAGTAGTTATAGGACCGACTCTTTTGCTAAAATCCAAAAGCCCTTTTTTGCACCCGTAAATTTGTAGGGGAAATTACCCTCTTCGCGCGCTCAATCAACATCAGTAGCTTACAGTATCGTATTAAGTAGGTATGTACATTGTACAGTATTACCATATGCACCTACGAATCCGTCTCTATTCTCTACTAAGTAAAGACTTTTTTATTCTGTTCTATTCAAGGTGGTCTGCTGAAAGGACTGTTATTTTTTCAATGAAACGTATCAAAACATAAATTTAAATCCTAACAAACAAATCCTATAAAAGTCTTTGTTTAGTTAAGTAGTATTTTATAAATATTACCTCGATACAATCAACGATCGTGTTACGATATTGATAATGAATCCGGACTTTAGCTACCTATCGTTCTATTTTTCTATCTATCTTTACCACTGTTTGTTATCAATTAACATCAAAAAACATACAAGAACGAATAATATTTCGTTGTCTGATAAATATTGTGTTATAGCTACTAGTAACCTTTCGTTAATTTTTTTAGTTTTTAACGAAGTGGTTTAGGCAATGGGTTGTTTTTTTTATCAGTCAGTAAGTTTAACAGATTTAACAGAATTTAGTTGACACATAGAGTTTTATGAAATAATTTAAACTGTATCAACTCATAAGCAGTTAGAAATATGTTTGTAAAAATCTAAGCCCTCCGGTCTCACGGGCCTAAGGTCTCAATTGGAAAAGGCAGAAATATGTATCTAACACCAATAGAAACATATTCCCGCCGTTTTGCAATCTCTGCCACTGCCGCCACATAGCACCTGCTTCCCTGGAGGTGAAATTGTGGTCTGAAACCGCCACGAGTCTAAGGGATCAACGTCATTTCATCGGGCCGCTTGCCATCATCACGTACTAGACGGTTCGGCTTTTAAAGAGCCGTAAAGAGGTAGGTACGTTGATGTTGACTAGAGCCCGACGGGCGAAGTGCCATGGCGAGATAGCCTGCCATCACTGCGACGATATCCTTTATTCCTCGCTTTATTCCTCTGCACAATGTTATCTATTTACCTCATCAGTTTAATTTACATTGACGTCGGAAAATTCTTTGAGTTCGATATTATATTCCTATCTGATAAAGACAACTCAGATAAGTCCAGTAAATCCTTCAACTTTTTATTACCTACTTATTAATTAATTCCATTAAACTAAGAATACTTTTGTGATAAAGGCGTTAACGTCAGCTCCCACGTTTAAGCAAGGGTTTAAGTAAAGTTTTTTTTTTTAATTTTACATTTATTGTTTTTCAGATTGTCAATAATGACGAAGTTGAGATAGAAGATAAAGTTGAAGGGCGGGAACGACCGCAATGGGGAGGCCAAATAGAGTTTCTCATGTCGTGTATTGCGACCTCAGTGGGTCTGGGCAACGTGTGGCGGTTTCCTTTTATCGCTTATCAGAATGGAGGAGGAGCCTTCCTTATACCTTACATTATTGTGTTATTCCTTGTCGGAAAACCAATGTACTACCTCGAATGCATAATGGGACAATTTAGTTCAAAAAATTCAGTAACCGTTTGGGCTCTATCACCGGCTATGAAAGGTAAGACGGAGTTTATTAAAACCTATTTTTCTTGAATAAGAGGAAAAATCGAAATCAAAACGATCAAACGCTGTTAGATTTTGTTTTTCTCAAAATTTCCAAAACGTAATATGGTTTTGAATATTTTGGCAAAAAGTACGATACCTATAGCAGAATTGGCAAACAAATTAAAAAAAACAAATATCTAGTAAAAAATTTTTTTAGCCTTGAGCTATTAACAAAAATTAAAATAAAATTTAAAACAAATATCCTCATATTTTTGTTGATATTTAAACGCCAACAAAAATTGATCTTTGAATTTTATAGATGGGAATAGGTTACGATTATGTCCATTAATAAAATATATGTTTTAGGTACTGGATACGCTCAAACGCTGGGCTGCGCTTACGTACTATCGTACTATATGGTGGTGATCGCGCTTTGCCTGTACTACCTAGTATTCAGTTTCAGTGCTACATTACCTTGGTCTGTGTGTAACGACGCATGGACTGATGTCGTTTGCGTACCTTCAGACATATCGGACTTAAACGGCACCGTTCCTAACGGGACAAGCAGCGCTGAACTTTTCTTTGTGTAAGTTAAAGAATATAATAAGTAATCATAATTATATAAAATTCACACTTTTAGTGAATATAGAATTGACGAATGGTTTGAATATTCTCGGTGGGATTTGAACCCAAGCCTTCCACCGGATAAGTACTAACCAAAAAGTTGAAATTAACACTGATTATATTACACGTTACACTTACCTTTCATTAATATTGAAAGAAATTTTTAATTGTAATGGAGGTAAAACACCTGAATAGTTCTACCGGCACTGATGGCATAGATTTGCTTAACGGATCGTCCCCTCATACGCAATTTGCACAGGCGTCGGCCTCTTCGGTGCGTATGTGGGCTTCTATTACTTAAGTAAAGATGACATAGATGAGACCCTGATGGCACGTAAAATCGCGATGGCGAACAGTAAAAAGGGAGTAGAAAACTCTTTGCCATGCAGTGGAACACTGCAGGCTCGTAATAAAAATAGTAGGTACTCAATATTTAAAGTCTCCCAGATAATTTTATGAAAACTTTAACTTTCTTGTATGTAATTCCTAAAAAATATGTTATCTTATTACAGGAGAACTGTACTTCAACAAAAAGACGGAATTGAGGGTGGATTAGGTGAGTTAACTTACTAACGATAGGAATATCGTTCGTGTGTTATTTTAATAAGTAGGTACAAAGATGTTTGCGTTACTTCTTCAAACGTAAAGGCTTTGTACCGATAACAATGAATGTTAAGAAAAGAAAAAATGGAATTGGAAGTGGAATTTACAGTAACACACAAGCTAGGGACTTTTAGGCCCGAAATACCCATGAATCGGGACTTATGGGAAACCGCGGGTGCATACTACAAAGCATCGATACGATTCAATTATTCCGAAATTATAATTGTTGGTAATGTCTAATGTGAGATCTTTTCTGTCCTCTTAAGGAGCCCCGATTTGGTACTTGACGCTGGCCCTATTCATCTCGTACATCATTGTCTTCGGGATCGTAGCCCAGGGAGTAAAGAGCTCCGGGAAAGCGGCCTACTTCCTCGCTATCTTCCCTTACGTCGTGATGCTCATCCTTCTTATTACGTAAGTTCCTTAGGACGATTATATAACAAACGATTAATAACGAAATACAAATAGCAATGAGGAGCTCATGGCCTAGCTTCACCTGCCGATGTTGAATGGTCGTGCGGGTTAAACAACGCTTGGCCCGGTCATTACTTGGAGCGAGTACTTAAAAAAACTTCTCGAGCTCCTCCGTGCTTCGGAAGGCACGTGAAGCAGTTGGTCCCGGTTGTTATCTCTGATTGCAGTTGTTAGGTCTTAAGTTAGATGCCTTAGGGCGACTTGAATACTCAAACACTAGGTGAGCCTATTGAAAAAAACAGCAATAATCTAATCGATTACATTCGACGATTTGGAATTAGAATAAGCGCTTGGATTTTGTTGAATCTTGAATTTAATTATTTTTTTCATTCCCTTTATAAACCACACTTGTTTGACGAAAAACTGTGTACGATAATAATAAAAAGTCCCGCCGATAATCTAGCTTTTAAGCTGTAAAAGACAAACATCAAAACTACCTATTTTATTATCAATAGATAGATTATTGCAGACCTAGATACCTTTCACCTACCTACCTATAGATTCTGTTTTTATTATGTTACAGAACTGCTATTCTCCCTGGTGCTGGTGATGGTATTCTGTTCTTTATTACGCCGCAATGGGATAAACTACTGGAGCTAGAGGTTAATACTTAATGATAAATACAAAACTTAAAATTAAATAATAAGAAATTAAACTTATTTTTCGGTTCTGATCGCGTGGTGTTTATTACTTTTAGCATTGTTTCGACGCTCAACATATCGAGATTGTACCTACAGGTCTTTCCATCAGGATTGTCATAATCTGACATGTATAGGTCTCGAAACTTTAAGTATTAAAACAATGCTAAAAGTAATAAACACCACACGATTAAAACCGAAAGATAAGTTTATTTTAATCCAATATCGCGAAAACAGAAAACAAATCTAAAATAATGAGTCTAAAATGTTGATGTGTTGCTAAAGCTCTTACTTTTATTTAATCAGGTATAAAGTTTCACGTTATATAGTGTACTAGCAGCGACCCGTGGTTTTCCCCTCGTAAACAGGTCTTTAGATCCACATACAGAGTTTCATCGCAATCGGGTCAGCGGTTTTTGCGGGAAGAAGCAACAAACATATGCATACACACTCACAAACTTTCACCTTTATTAGACTAGTTCACAAGTTTAAAAACGTGTTAAATAGAAGTAAAGCTCCTAAAAATATGTGCGATAGCTCATTCGATTCGGAATGACGTCTAGAAAAATGTTTTTTAAGCATATATTAGCACATAAAAAATTGCGATTGTTATTAACAAAATAAGATATAAAAAAAAGGTATTTAGGTTTTCGTTAATAATTTCTAAAATAATGATATTTAAGGAATTTTGAAAAACGATCCTGAAAGAGGAGGATATTTCCAATAATAAAGTCCTAACTTCGGGAACTCTATCTCTATTATTTATATTTAAAAAAAACCGTTGAAAATTGGGCTCCGCGAGGTCGTTACGGCATAGGCAAAAATCGGTATATTATCTCAAATATTTTTTTTATAGTATTAAATAACAATTTAAAAATTTGAATAAATTATGGTGTAATCTAGACACTTAAACGAAAAAAACCTTGGTGAAAAAAAATGTTTACGTCGGTTTTTTAAACAGTTGGACCATTGTTAATTAACTAATTTTTCTCCAATCTCTGTTTTTATAAATTACGGCATAAAAGTTTAAATAATTGGCCTATAAATATTTCACTTCGTGGAGCTCTTCTCACTATGGTACTTTATAAAGTAATGAATTTTTTTTTTATTAAAGTTTATTATTTTGTAAAATATAATATTTTTAAATTAACAACAAATGAAATTTCTAAATAATGTTTTAAAAATTTGCAAAAATTGCAAAAACAGCAATAATAAGATAATACTAAAAAAAAAATTTTTAGAAATTTCATTTGTTAATTTAAAAATATTATATTTAACTATATTCTTCCAGCTTCAGCTTTACTTCTATTTAACGCGTTTTTAAACTTGTGAACTAGTCTATATAATATTAGTAGGAAGAATTTCCAATCATACAATTTAAAGTATTTATATTGTTTTTACAGGTGTGGTATGCCGCTGTGACTCAAGTATTCTTCTCTCTGTCAGTGTGCACTGGTGCCCTAATTATGTTTTCATCGTACAACAACTTCAGGCATCGAATTTATAGGCAAGTGTAGAGCATTAAATTCCAAATGACAAAAATTCCCTCAACATGACTAAATCTCCGTGACCCTGTAACGTTAAGTTCAGGGTGGAAAAGTGACATTTTCCATAATATGTTGTTGCAATTTTATTGTCTCCTAGTTATGCATCCAATAGGCCCAATAAAAATCTGGTAATGATTAATGGAAGATCATCGAAATGATGAGCAGAATGCCTCCTAAGAATGTCGTAAATTGTTTAGGTTTAGTTGTTTACCAGTAGAGACCTATGAGGATATTGTTTCATTCCCCACCTAGCCTAGGTGGAGACTGAAACAATATTTTCATCACAAAAGTCCTCAGTGGTTATATTAGCGTTATGGGTTGTAATTTAGAGGATTTGGTTCCTACTACTAACCTTTTAGTTTGATAGAGTCGATTTTTAAAATTACAGCCTGAATTCAGGCTATATTGGACTATATTGAAACATATGTAATTCCTGATATGTTTCAGGGATGCCATGATAGTGACGACCCTCGACACGTTCACCAGTTTATTGTCTGGATTCACTATATTCGGTATATTAGGGAACCTGGCACACAATTTGGACAGAGACGTCGTTGACGTTGTTGGCAGTGCAGGTACTGGTTTGGCTTTCGTCTCATATCCTGATGCTGTAGCCAAAACCTTTATGCCACAGGTATGTAAACTAAATAACCGTTAAATGTTTACTGTACCTAGCTGATTTCGAACACGCCACCTTCTAAATAAAAAAATAATAGTTGTACCTAAGTAGAAATCAAATCCCCAACTTTAGGACATAATTTCCTAATAACGACCTTTATTTGTTTTGAGCATTGATACAAACTATAATATATATAACATTTGTACTTATACTACTGTGTACTTATAACATTTCGATTCTTAACTTGCTTATTAAAAATATTGTTCTGGATGTCTGTTAATGAACTATCAAAGTAGGTAGGTACCTAATATTGTTCAATAGAACATTTCTCAAAGGTTTTACTTCTTCCAGTTGTTCTCAGTGTTGTTCTTCTTGATGATGTCGGTGCTGGGTGTGGGTTCTGGAGTAGCTCTGCTCTCTACAATCAACACTGTAATTCTGGACGCCTTCCCTAAAGTGCGCACCGTGTATATATCTGCCTTCTGTTGCTGTTGCGGCTTCTTAGTAGGATTAACTTATGTCACTCCCGTAAGTATAAATAAATAAGCAACAGCTTTTTGAAACTTGAATAAAAAAGTCTCTAATATGTCTCAGCTAAACAGTTCAACACCTTTTGGTAATTTTTGCATAGAATTTTAGTAAAGCTTTTAAAGTTTTAAATGTCCTCTATTTTGCTAAACTGCATGCCAAATAAAGTTAACAACAACTAAGATATACTTGGGACATTATAATTGTGGAATAGGTGCCCTTGGCGCTAGTGAAGAGTGACTGTGACTGTTAGTGGTAACTTTTCTTCAAATTTTCACCACCCACCAAAAATTTTGCAGATATTTATTTTTCTGCTTGAATTACTGACTACATTTTCGATAAGTTTTAAACTATATCATTTAAATTCATTCCACTGCATCTATCTCTAGTCACATGCTTGTCCAATATAAATATTTTCTGAAACTTTTTTATTTCTTTGTAGGGTGGTCAATATATTCTGGAACTGGTCGATCACTATGGTGGAACATTTTTAATACTCTTCGCTGCTATCGCTGAAATTATTGGCGTATTCTATATTTACGGTAATTCATTACATCTATATAAAATTCAAAGTCCTGACTGATTGACCTATATATCAACGCAGACCCAAACCCTGAAATTTGGAGAGTGTGTTCTTTGTGACTTGTAGGCATCCACTAAGGAACACCTACGGGATCTTATGGGATCGGGACTTACACGGGTGAAACCGCAGGACTCTGCTAGTCACAAATACTAAGTTCAGTAATCGTTTTGAGGTAACAACGTTACATTGTTTTAATATTGTTTGTTCTTTTTTACCTATAGGTTTAGAAAAATTGTGTCTCGACATCGAATTTATGACGGGAATAAAGACAGGAATATACTGGCGTATGTGCTGGGGTTTCATAACGCCGTTGATGATGGGAATTGTTTTCGTCTACGCCTTAATTTCCTTTGAAGATGTCGTCTTCAAAGGAAATATCGGCGAGGACTACCACTACCCACCTGCTGGAATAGGTGAGTTTAGGCTCGATCTTCTATACTAATATTATAAAGAGGTAACGTTGGTAACATGTATGTATGTATGTATATTGGGGGTAATCTCCGAAACTACTGGACCGATTTCAAAAATTCTTTCACCATTAGAAAGCTACATTCACCCTGAGTAACATAGGCTACTTTTGATCCCGATATTCCCACGGGATCGGGACTTACGCAGGTGAAACCGCGGGAATCTGCTAGTTTGATTATATTTTAATAGAACTTCCGATCTAATAAGATCTAGATCGCGTTCGTAGATTTTTTTAAATTTAATTTACCTCGACGTTTCGGCAAACTAATCTTCTAGCGGCTGGTGTTGTAACCCGTTTCCCGAAACGTCGAGGTAATTTAAATTAGAATTGAAATATGTATACCTAAAAACGCAATCTAGAACCGAAGCTCTGATAATAATAATGATCAGATATAGTGTAAGTTTAAAAAAAAAGTGTATTGATTATATGTGTTGAAAAATGTACTGTAAACAATAACTTAATATCATTACCTATCTATTTTCAGCGTCCGGATACTCGATGTTATTTGTTGGAATCGCTTTAGTACCTATCTTCATAGGTATCACCATGTACAAGAACAGAACTGGCAAATTTATGACTGTAAGACACTTTTTTTCTTCTGTTTTCGCGATGTTGTATTGCAATTAAAGAAAATTTTCGGTTTTAATCGCATGGTGTTTATTACGTTTCGACCTTTACAGATCCCTTCTTCAGGATTGAACTGAAGAAGATACCTGTTTTAAGGTCTAGAAACGTTGAGCGTTGAAACAAAGATAAAAGTAATAAACACCACGCGATTAAAACCGATTTTTTTTTTATTTCAGAAATTTTATTGCTTGCCTAAGTTTACCATTAATCAGTCATTTAAATATCGTAATTTTTTTATTTTTTTTAATGTTTTAGACTGTGAAGAAATCATTCCAATCAAAGAGCACTTGGGGTCCACGCGTTGCTGCGGATAAGAGAGATTGGATTGAGTTCAAAGCCGAGGCTAAAGTTCAAAGAGATTTAATGAAGACGGGTAGAGTGCGCCACATATTCTACAGTTTAACTGGAGGATATAGGAAAAACATTTAAGCATACTCTGTGTCTTTGGAACATTTTTAAGTTTAACTTTTAGTTAGTAGTAAAAGAGATTCAAGAGAATTTACCATAGCCCAGTTTTAATAACTTATATTTCCGTCCATGTATCCTTTATTATTATATATCAATGGATGTCATAGTTCATTTATATTTAATACTTTTTACATATGTACATACATTCTTAAGTATCTATTACTTAAGCATCTGATCTATTGATCAGTTCAGTTCAAATCAATTCAATTAATTTCATTTCATATTTTATGTAAACCTAGTTCATAAGTATTATTTATAAAGATTATTTGAATGCTGTGATAATAGGTTGAAGAAGATAAGGTTAGAAAATAAAACTATGTAAGAAGATGTGCAATGGAAACTCCATTCTAAGGGGCTAAATACTTGTATTTTTCAAACTGTAATCTTTATCTTTATTGAATTTATTTATTCTTTACTTTATTTAAAGAAAATTGGGGAAATTGCGCAGATGTTGATAATTTTCTAAACTAAAACGGTTAATTTAACGACTTTCAAGGAATTTCCGTCAAATATATCGAAAGAACAGAAAATCGTAAAGTTGTAATTTTAGCCCCATTTGGTCTAGCGTAGGCTGACCGAACGCACAAGCCACAGTTATTTACATATAAGAACAAATATGGAATACTAAAAGAGCTCAATTTTAATAATTAAATATTTTATTAGATAACAATAAAAACGACAATCTAAAGGTACAAATTATTTCTTCCTATCCACACCACAAGATACTGAAACTATCCTAACTGATCCTACTATTACCACAGAATACATAATAGCAATCTATAACAAAGGTAAAACTTTCCATACTTGTATTTGTTGTTCCTTAAAGCAAAAACCGTTGAACCGATTTGGATGTAACTCTTGAAATATTAAAGAACAATGACCAAAAATTATTTGCACGAATAATCATGTTCCATAAATAGGATGGATGTGGATCGCCAAAGGTATCCCCACCAAACTCCTTGATGTCTGTCTCTCCGCAAGTGCTGGAGCTCACCGGAAGCTTTCGGAGTACATCCGCGAACTCCATTTCTGCCATTCTGGACAAATTTGGGATAACTAACATGAACCAGAGACGACAACTTCATCTGGCTGTGCTTATGTTTGGGTTAGTAAAGTCCGGGACTCCGAGCTACTTATACTCGAAATTCCGTTGGGCGAAGGACTGTAATAAGCATTCCACTCAAGCGTCAACTTATTTGATAAGGTATCCGAATCATAAAACTGCGGCATTTCGTGGTAGTTTTCGGTTTTGTGCTACAAAGTGGTGGAACGACCCTCCACCACCTTTACGACTGATTAAAACCATAAAAAAATTTAGACTAAGTTATAAAAAACTTTTATTAAATTCATTAACTACTTAACTGGTTGGATCTAATGCTGATTATCATACTTTGTAGTACTTTGTTATTAGTTTGTTTTTTGATTCAACGTCGGTGCCTTTGCTTTCATTGTTCCCGTCCGATACTTTAAATTACTTTATTCTTGTAGTTTGTTTTTTTCTCTGTTTTGTTATAAATCTTGGCAAATATCACAATATTACCATGAACATAAATGTATATGTGGTTTCGAGACCGACACCTTGGGTCACCACGGTCTCTCATGTCGTCGGAGTGCTGGCAGACTATCTCGCCATGCCGCTATAAACGACGTCTTCCGTCGGGCCCTTGTCAGCGTCAACGTACCGGCTCTTTTAGAGCCGAACGGTCTCGTACGTGATGATGGCAAGCGATCCGATGGAATGACGTTGATCCCCTGGAGTCGTGGAAAGCCGCTTGTGTGGGACGCTACTTGCGTCGATACGCTGGCGGCTTCACACGTTAGTTCCACCTCCAGGACGGCGGGTGCTGCGGCGACGGCGGCAGAGATTGCAAAACGGCGGAAATATGCTTCCATTGGCGATGGATACATATTTCTGCCGTTTGCAGTCGAGACATTGGGGCCGTGGGGAACCGAGGCTTTAGATTTTTATAAAAATGTTTCAAAATGATTAGTATTATCTTCCGTGACCTTTGGTCACGGGCTGGCTGCTACTTTGGCCAACGAATAGGTATTGCTATCCAAAGGGGCAATGCAGCCAGCCTTTTGGGTACTATACCTACGGACTCATTTTTGGATTATTAATTTAAATTATTTTACAATAAAAGTATAATGTACTTATAGTATATCTGAAATAAATAAATGTATCTTTAATATCACAAGTACCTAAATATTTATTTGTTACTCATTCCGTTTCACCTTATATATAGAAAATATCTGTTTTTGTTCCATGTTTAACCGATTGTACACTGTTCTCTCAAAATTATAGTTATAAGTTTTGCGAAAGCACGCACCTCGACAAGGTTTTTCCTGAAAATCAGCGCTGAGGCATTAATTTTTATGCTCCAGCATAATGCTGAGGACGACCCTTTTTTGAGCGCTGTGCATTATACATTTAATAAATAAGTTTATGTACCTTGTATTATTTATGTATTGTTTTGTTTTTTTTTCTCTTTGTTTTTTGTATAGTGTGCAGTGATTATGTTCTCAAAATAAACTTTTATTCATTCATTCATTCAACTCCAGCGGCGAGTGGTACCATCAGACCCTTGTCTTCATAAAACCACAGAATACATATAAAACCCCGAACCGCTTTGTCCTCTTTGTAACTCATGACGGCCTCACAAAAGAGGCGCATCACTTCCCAGAATTCGTCGCTGTCGACCATAGAAGACACTACGGCTGGCAGCGACAAGTCCTGTCCAACGACTGCCTCCAATTCACGCCGCTGCCCGTCCCAGGCAAGGCAGGCCTCCATCGTGTGCTGAGCGAGTGATGACACCGCTCATGATGGATGATTCATGAGGTGTTCTGAACCCTGCAGAGGTAACGGCCAAAGCAGCCGTGACCAGAGAAGATTTGCGTCGTATGAAATGTTAAGGCTCCATGACTTCTTGCAAGCCACACTTCTAGTACCCGCCTTATGGCCGTAAGGGTCCACCGATCCACCCTCGGCTCTAGCAGTTAAAGTCCCAGGGGAGTGACCCAGCCAGGACCACGACCACTTCGCTCGAGACGGTGCGGTAGGCCCACATGACCCTGACGGCCATCATTCTCTCCACTTGTACAAGTTTGTTGATGACGCCGCCAGAGACACTGTCGGTCCACACCGGTGTTACATCCAAAACTTAGAATTTTAAGGGAGATCCCTTATCTTATTAGTCTGCTTTCACAGAGTAAAGTACATTATTACAATTTGACTAGGTACCTATTTAATTGTTGCTTTATTATCAATAATTATCTTTTAATCATATTAAATGATTGCGCAATTCTTATGGCTATCGGTTTATGAAAATTCATTGTAAGCATTCTTGCCTATCATCTAGAAAAAAAATAGAGTTCTTTTGACTAAAGTCCGTATTTATGCGTAAGGATTTTTTTATACCTATTGCAGGACGGTGCACACAGCGCAATACAGACCGAAACGAAGCAACTAGACTTGTACTATGGATACTAGACAACGGATATACTACCTACCTAAACAACTTTTTTTTTTGCAAATACTTTAAAAATATCTAAACCCAGAACCAGAAACAAGCATTTATGGTCAGTATCATCACTTGTCCCCGGCGGGAATCGAACCAGGAACCTTCTGCGTTATAGCCGGGCATTCGCCCGACGCGCCACAGAGGTCGTCTTAACCTAAACTACCTACACAATTAAACTACCTACACTGATTTTTGCTAGTTACAGAACGTATAGTCACTACAAAGAAAATTATCGGATACTAGCAGCGTCTCGCGGTTTCACCCGCATAAGCCCCGATCCCGTGAAAATTTTGTAAAATCCTCTCTTAGTGGATCTATACACACGACAAAGAACACACTCTCCAAATTTTATGTCCCTATCACCAGCGGTTTGGGCTCTGTGTTGATATATTAAGTCAAATAGGTCAATCAGTCAGGACTTAGTTTAAATGTATGGAATGTGTAAGATATATCACATATCGTTACTTTTTTTATTGTTATACGATACATATCGAAACGCCCAGAACCAGAATTAAGGCTGTCTCACAAAATGAAACGTTGTAGGTAAGGTTGTCACAGCATGGACTGCGCAAGCATAAGCCCCTGTGCGTCATCGGATCCTGGAGCCCTATTTTTGAATTGTTTGTGCTATTTCGGGCATTTTAAAAAGGTCGGTCGTGCGATTCACATATATAATTTACCGATATCGAACGAAAATCAGAAGAAATTTATCTATTTAAATCGCCCGAAATGGCACGAGCGATTCAAAAAAGAGCCCCGTTGACGGTGACTGTTGATGGTTGACTGACTGTTTTCGAGTGGGTCTGGCTGCGTGCTGGCTGCTTAATATTTTTAGGCCAGAGGGAGCCTCACATACCCTCGTCGCCTCCCCCAGGGTGACACAAAATGCATTTTCGCATAGTTAAAAACGGTAGGTACCTAATTATGTGGGTGATTATGCAAATACGTATAGGAATGATTTTGAGTAGATTATTTTTATCAATTACCACCTTAGTTAAATACAAGATAAGATTTATGATAAAAATTATTCATTCGATATACACCTCCTAGCCTATGATTTTTCCTATCATTATTTATATAGACCGTTACATTGAAAATTAAAAGCTCTTTTACTTCAAACGTTCGCATGAGTGTAGACGTTTGAAAAAAAAAGCATAATGGTAAAATGAAATAACTCTAAATATTCAAATGTGTACTTACCATGAATTTTTAATTTTGTTCGAATAATAAATGGACTATAATTTTTTTGTTATATTTCAAGGAGCCCGAAAAGGTGAATGGTGTTGAAAATGGAGGAAGTGTTAATCCTGCATTTGACGTAACTCCGGAAAATTACAATAACACGCCGAAACCATCGAAATATGATCTGGCAAAAGACTTTCCCGAGAAACCAGCCGTGAGTACCAAACGAACTTAAACTTAGTTACTTCTGATTTTTCTTCTGTTTGCGCGATTCAGGATTGAAATTAAACCCTTTTTTTACTGCGTTGATTTTACCACATGCACAAGCATTTAATCAACTCCCTATGTTTCGAGGTCTTTCCAGACATCTTGCCCACGGGTTACACGTTACTTTGTTTTTTTTTTCGAATTCCTTTGTAAAGAAGTTAAAGTTCGTGCCAGATAAGTCTGCATGCGACTCAGGGTGCCACTCCCTGACATTAGGCACAGTTTACCTAATAAGTTAGTGCACCCCGTTAGCGGACAGCGATTAGTGTTAATTTTCACCACTCGCAGACTTATTTGGCACGCACTCTAACTCACTGGAAAATCAGCTGTTTTGGTAACACGGTGTTATTTGCATATATTTAAATAAAATAAAATAAATAAATTCTGTGAACAACACACAGCGCCATCTAGCCCCGTGGTAAGCGACTAAGCTTGTGTTACGGTGACTAGACAACGGATATAATACTTATATTTATTTTTCTTTTGTAAATACATACATATTATACATAGAAGGACACCCAGACCAGACACAAATATTTATTTTTAAGCATAAATACTTGCACCCGGCGGGAATCGAACCCGCAACCTCCTGCATTGCAGTCGCGCTCTCGCACGACGCGCCACAGAGGTCGTCACACCGTCGTAGTGTCATTTTGACACTATAATGTTAAGATTTTGTGTAACTAGGGTTAAAAACTAACCGCCAGGGTTAGTTATTAACTCTACAGTTAGATAAAATCTGGCGTAACTGGAGCTAATTATGTAATTATAACAGCTGCCTGAGCTGGTAATTATTTAAGTATTTTAAAACAACTGATGCTAGAGTACATCTGGTACCTTTGAATATTACCTAGTATATTGACACCAAAAAAATACGCAATAACCGTTAAAAGTCCCTATTCATATCTTACATTTACCTACTACGTATTTACCAACATTCGATAAGAAAGCCTGAGCATGCTGTAAAATAAAAACTGTTGGTAGTTTTACGATTAATAAAATCATAAATAAACCTATACCGATATCTAAAACTTTTCAATTTATTTACAGGAAGATGAGAGTAAAGTACCTGAACGTCCCAAATGGGATAACGCAATCGAGTTTCTCATGTCATGTATTTCCACGTCTGTCGGTTTGGGCAACGTGTGGCGGTTTCCTTTCGTCGCTTACCAGAATGGAGGCGGGGCCTTCCTCATACCTTACATCATAGTGCTACTGGTCATAGGAAAACCTATGTACTACTTGGAAACAGTACTGGGACAATTCAGTAACAGCAACTGTGTTAAAATATGGGCTTTATCACCGGCTATGAAGGGTATGTTATTTTCAAAATAGTTTTTTACCTACTTGTCAACGCGTGCTACAAAACATTTTGCGCATTATAGGAAATAAATGGTCAAAATTCTGATGCTGAACAGTCCTATTTTCTGGTGGCCCCAGAAAATAGGACTGTTCAGCATCATCAGAAATTTTGTAACGGTAAAGAATTCACGTAGAATAGATATTATGTGCCAATAGCAGTGAGGCTAGCAGTGCGTATGTTTAGCCAGTGATGAAGGTCCCCTTTTAGTAGAATAGCAAAAAAAAAATTACAATACAAGTTCGTATAGCATTGTTATGTGAACCTTAAAAGGCCTTTAATTTAATAGTTTTCGAGAAAAATAAATATCTTTAAAAACTGGTCTTTGCTCTGTAGATTTAAACAGCTTTAAATATCGCGTAGGTATAAGATAGATTTATTAGATCTGAAAAAGTATAGTAATGTGAAGTACAGTAGAATTCAAAAGTAGTTCCCCACGGTAAAAAGATTCCCCATTGCTCTCAAATGCTAATATCTGTTTTTTTATGTTGGAGAATGGAATTTAATGTCGTGCTTGATTTGCCTATTGTTAAGCTTAAACTCATTCTTTGCTATTATTAAAGGTAGAGATTCATTTTGTATTTTCTGTTATATTTATTGTAGCCAATAAAGTTATTTTGTATTTGTATTATAAAATGAGTTTAAAGACCAGACCTAGTTTAAACAATGATTTAGGCATAGTGAATCATGATTTAAACCAGGTCTGTTGAGTTTTAAACACTTAAAACTCATTTCATAATAGGTTCTGTTTTAGTTAAAAACAATCTGATAAATTGACATTTAAAAAAAACTGAACGTAGGAACCATGAAGATGATTTTTTAAGAATGAAACCATGTGAAATTTATCTAAAACTGAGTAGTCGGTGAACCAAAATGGGTATCAGGAGTATACCATGACAGGTACCACATGGTAACGTTTATCAGTTGGTAAACACAATAAAACCGGTGTAACTACATCCGTCATTATATGATAACAAAATTATGATATGGTAAAATATCCAAATAATTTCAAAGAAATGTATATTTGATTTATCTATATTGAATATTGGACTAATAAAACAATAAAATTAACTGATATATTTTTACCCTTAGACAATAACATATTTATTCGAAAACAATATAATTATATAGGTACCTATCTACAGTTGTGTTTGCATTATTATCATGTATAAATATAATCCTGCTTTTAAGTTATTTTTTATTATCATGTATTACCTACATATTCGTATTAATTTAATTACGCTTAATTAAACGTCAATTAGGTTAATATTGTTTTAATCCATTTGAATTTAGGTACGACTATAGATAAATCCAAACCCTTCGCGTGTCGCCGTCAATTACGTATGAAAACGTTATTTAATTTTGCTATCATTGGACAGATATAAAAAAATAGCATCAATGGTATTTTATAGATGTATTCAACATTCCAACCGCTTAAAAGCATATCTTCTAAATACAAGTCTAAAGCGTATATTTCACTTTCAGGAACCGGCTACGCTCAAGCTCTAGGCGCAAGTTACGTGCTCTCATACTACGTGTCGATCATTGCTCTTTGCCTGTACTACTTGGGCGTCAGCTTTACGGCAGAGCTGCCGTGGTCGGTGTGCAAGGATGAATGGGACAACTGCGTCCCATCTGGCATGTCAGCAAACGAAAGCAACGTCGATCCGGGCGAAGCCGTCAGCAGTGCTGAGCTTTATTTCACGTATGTTTGTTTTCATTACCTATAAGTTGTTTAGTAATGAACGCAGAACAGGGTTTGCTTTTTTCGAAAGATCAATAATTTCAGACAAACAATTTTTCTACTATATTGTTTTTCGGATCGGATGACTATCTTCAAATCCATAGTCTTTTTTATTGTAAGTTCTGAAGCCTGCACTGGACGTTCATAGAAACCGACGACGACGCGCCCGCGCCGGTGGACTAATTGGTTATCAAGTCAGTACTCAAGACTCCGGATTATGTGAAGATTCGTTGGTTCGAAGCCCGCCCAGTGTCAACCATAAGTTTAAAATATTTCTAATTCAAAGACTTAATTCGAATCCATAAAAGTCAAACAATAATTATTGTAACACCCCTTCGCAGTTACGGGACTAAATAGAACCATATCATAGATTAAGATAGGCATTCGTCTATGACCATACTGATAAATATATGAACGAACGACCGTTAAAATGTTTCTCGTGAAGAAATAGTACCTAACCCCCGAAAAAGTAATTAAAATTTTTCCATGAGATTGGAATCTCGGCAAAAATTACACGTAGGAACTTCCCAACGCTAAGTTATAATATATCGAGAAAACCCTTTTCTTATTTTGCAAGAGTCAACTAAATTGTTATCAAAATTACTTGCCTACTGTTTAAAATGTTATAAAATCCATATCTATTATGTTTTAGTAAACACTTTACACGGTGTGTTACCGTTACACAGAGTTAAAGGTATGCCGCACGTGAGTGTGTTTAGTCTCTTATCGTAATTAGGTATCTAAGATTAACATTTTATCAATTACAGTGGGCAAATAATTATCTAGTTAATCTTTCTTTCGACCGATTATGCATGATTAGCAGTTGATAACACCGAAGAAATCTTGGTATTAACCTACAGAATGTCATGATAACAAAACACCAATTAAGTCATTCATGCCAAGTTATTGAAATAACTTACCTAAGTTTCTACAAGTATTAGATCTGTCTTTCGTTACTCATATTTTACTGAGGAAATATTTATTTAGGCTCCAAAACTACTACACCGATTTCAAAAATCCTTTTACCAATAGAAAGCTATGTTATCGAGGATTAACATAGGCTTCTTGTGATCCCGATATTCCCACGGGGTCGGGACTTACGCAGGTCAAACCGCGGAACGAATTATATAAGATGATTTACATTCCCTTACTGTAGGGTAATTCTGTAGAAAACTCACGCCCACTCACTGCTGGAGGGTTACTTCGGTTCGTTTTGATACGACAACGATACGATAATACGATGGTTCTACTGTCACCCTACTATCAGAATGTGACAGTAGAATCATCGTATTATCGTATCGATGTCGTATCGAAACGAACCGCAGTATCCCTCCTGATTCCGCGATAAGTTTTCAAATTGACAATAAAAAAAAATTGTTAACCTACTTACTATACTTAGGTAGGTAGGTAGGAGTGTAAGTGCTGTTTCGAGTAATTTTAATGCGAATTAGATATTGCAGGCACTAGGCATCTATTATATATAATAAATAATAGTATATGATTCCCATATCTAGCACGTAACAAATAATGGCAATACGGAAATGTACTAACTTTTATGCTTAATTTAATGCGTACTTACATAAATATCATTTGACATGTTTATCATTATCTCATGGGTATGCCTAACAGGGTCAACTAAGATAAACGGTGATAAAAGTTCGTAATCTATTGATACGGTTATTGTTTCAAATTATCACTAAAATAATAAAATAAACTAGGTATGAATAACTTAGAATTACATCAATGTGTAAAATGAAGAACTCTTTCAATGCCTACTTAATTTGAAAAGTTATTTTTAACAAAGTTCAAAATAACACTAAAATAAAAGTAAAGATAACCCCGTCGAAGTCTTTTTTTAGAGCAGAGTGAGCGCGTTGATGTCTTTTCTATGACACTCAGCGCGTTACGTATATCTATTTGATGAAAAATATAGTATCAAGTTGTTTGATCTTATCGATCGTGTTTATCGAGTTATGTGATATTCCAGACACAATACAGACCACTGAACTGATTTGAAGTAGATACGTACATATTTAGTAAAGTTAATAAAAAACAGTAGCTACCTTGGTGGTTTACAATTACATATTCTACTCAGCCAATAACTTATAACTGATTTTTTTTTTGTCTTCAGACAAACTGTTCTTCGGCAATCTGATGGCATCGAAGGTGGACTCGGTAAGTAACTCTCGCTAATCTTTAGTCTAAATTTGACGCTTTTCTACGCCAGAACCGTACTAACCAAAATATTATTTGATCAGGTGCACCAATCTGGGACCTGACTCTATGTCTACTAGCTTCTTGGATCATCATCTACGTGATCGTGTCTCGTGGAGTCAGGAGTTCAGGAAAGGCTGCATACTTCTTGGCCATTTTTCCTTACGTGGTTATGATCATTCTTCTCATAAGGTTAGTTTTAAAAATAAATAAACAAGTGTATCTCCTCTCTTGCTCTACTCGACTCTCGCTCATAGCCTTATTAATAAACGTGGAGTAAGGTCGGAGTATTGAGAACATGCTTTGTCTTTTTCCGTGGCAAGAACTTTCAAAGTTGACAGACAGAAACAAAAGTGGTAATATTACTCCGACCTTATTTCCCTTTTATTAATAAGGCTATCAGAGTTTATGACTTTTACTCAGGGAAGGTTAACATACCTATCTAATGAGGAGGAACACTAACTTTTTATCTCGGCAGAGGGCGTTAGTCGAATGATCTTAGGTTTGAATTAAGAACTGTCAAACAGGTGTTTTTTACAACTCTCGGCGCCAAATTGGCCATATCAGTCTCAGGCCGAAAGAAAAAAAAAACTCGGCGTTTTCATTCGTGGGGGACCATCAACAAAAAAAAAAGATCATCCGATGCCAGCGCCATCTGCTCACAGCTTTGCGTGTGCCACCCCATTGCATAAGTATGACGATAAGGCTGATTATGTTATTTTGTTTCCAGAGCTGTGACCCTCCCTGGAGCTGGTAATGGAATTATGTACTTTATCACACCAGATTGGGGGAAAATTCTAGAACTGAGGGTAATATTTTGAATTTCTAGAAACAATATAACCAAGAATATTGTGATTTTGCTAAACTTTATTATTCGTGTATTCCTCACCATAATTATTTTTGTCGTGTACAGGTGTGGTATGCAGCAGTGACTCAAGTATTCTTTTCGCTATCGGTTTGCTCCGGTGCGCTAATCATGTTTGCCTCCTACAACAACTTCTCACAAAATGTCTACAGGTAAAGTCCTGATGAAATAAAAACAAAATCTAGTTCATACATAATTATAGAAAAATACTACATTTTACATAACTAATGTGTCATTTCAGGGATTCAATGATTGTGACAACGTTAGACACATTGACGAGTCTCCTTTCTGGATTCACGATATTCGGAATTCTAGGTAACTTGGCATTCCAGCTAGGATATGATGATGTCAGTCAAGTAATCGGATCAGGTGGTACCAGTCTCGCTTTCATATCGTATCCCGATGCCATCGCTCAATCGCCTTTTGTTCCTCAGGTAAGGAATGCAACCCACCAGCCTTCTCCAGGCACTTTATTATGATTTGAATTTTGTCAAAGTAGGTAGATACATATAGCCAACAAAGTTGATATTCACCGTGGAGTTCTGAAATTGCTTTACACATAGGAATGTTTCATGGTGAAGAAAGTAAAGTTCTATTTGAATTCAAACACTGTGTTGTGTTCGGTTACCCGCAATACAGGCTTATATTACCTATAGCACCGTGCGAGAGCCTTATTCATTTTATATTTATTTTGTTTAATAAATATATTTCGTTCCAGCTATTCGCGGTTCTCTTCTTCCTAATGATGGCAGTACTTGGAATAGGTTCAGGAGTAGCCCTACTGTCCACAGTAAACACGATTATGATGGACTCTTTCCCTAGAGTGCCTGTGTATATCATGTCTGCAATCATGTGCTGTTGCGGATTTCTCGTTGGACTCATTTATGTGACACCGGTAAATACTTTGCCTTGGACTAATCATAAAACTAAGTAGTTACCTCTCTAGGTACCTTCGAATGTAGCTGTAAATAATGTGGTTATGTCATTTATTTGCAGGGTGGACAATACATTCTTGAATTAGTGGATTTCTATGGAGGAACGTTCATGAGATTGTTCGCTGCTATTGCAGAGACAATTGGGGTCTTTTGGATTTATGGTAAGAATCATTTCACAGCCCTTGCATTGTCTATATAAATAGTTAGTTAGGTACTTAACCACATACATAAACGTACATACATATGAACAAATGGGGGGATGGTATATGGGTACATATGAAAATTAACATGCTTTTTTTTCAGGTTTGGAGAACCTTTGTATTGACATCGAATACATGTTGGGAATAAAGACTTCGTTCTACTGGCGTATTTGTTGGGGTATCATAACCCCTATTATGATGATTACCGTGTTCATGTACGCGTTGATCACTGCTGAGGCGTTGACCTTCGGAGAGGATTACACCTATCCAAATGGAGCGTACAGTAAGTAATTAAGTAAATTCTGACAAAAACCTAACGCTTCCCAAAAACTCTACATCTCTCTCACTCTCTGTATACTTCGAATCCTATTTAAAACAGGACAAACTTATCTTTTCTTCCAAAAAAACTAGCAAAGTACAAAGTGGTTTGCCTAGACGTATAGAACAACGGTTTTTAAGCAGGTGCTCCGTTAACTCCAACATCCTATATAACGATTTTTATTATTTTTTCAGTTGCTGGTAATTTGATGCAGTACATTGGTATTGCATTGGTGCCCATATTCATTATCGTGGCGTTTATCAAGTATAGAAATTCCGGAGGTGTCATAGAGGTAAAATTATTTCTCATGATGATAAATTAATATTATAAATTTTGTCTTTATTGATATGATAAAGATTGTCACTTTTGTGATGGATGTACTATCTAAACAGCAGCAAAATCAAATCAGTCCGAAGGCGTCTTACGACGCAGAAGATTGCGGGTTCGAATCCTCCCAGGGACGAGTATTTATGCTGACCATAAATGTTTGTTTCTGGTTCTGAGTGTTTTCTATTTGTATGTATTTACATTCATTGTCTAGTACCCATTATACAATTATAGTAGCTTAGTTTTCGACTAGATGACGCTTTGTGTAAAGTCCTGCAATATTTATTTATATATTCTTTTTCCAGACTGTGAAACGATCATTCCGCAAGAAAGATACTTATGGACCCTCAGAACGTCAAAATCGCGAAAACTGGAAAGAATTCCGCCGAAACGCGAAATTCCAGAGAGCAATGAAGAGGAAAAACTGGTTCCATCACATAGCTTTAAGCCTGATAGGCGGATATAGATGGCGGCTGTAGATAATAACTCGATCTTCAAGAATATCATAACTAAACTATTTAATTAATTCCTAAGTTAGTTTAACTAATTTAACTGCCATTATTAGGTACCTACCTTTTGTAAATTATTATCTGGCCAATGTTTTTATAATTCATAAACAGTTAGTTTTTCATAGATACCTACACTGTGCACTGGTCACATATACACTGGTGACAGATACACTGGTATTGTACTCTTATGATGAACAAATAGATATACCTTACTATTAGTAAACACTTATCAGAATCACATAGGTACCGACCTACTTAGATCTAATCTATGAAATGTGTTAATAGATAATTAAAACGATTATACATAGGGAGAATTAAGAATAAGAAATACTTGTTGGACATTTAGTAGGTACATTGATTATGGGTCAAATCATAAAGACAATACGCACATATTCGCGTATCTTGCTGAATTTGATGCTACATACGTTTCGCTTCCAGTTTGTGCTTCTGTGAATTGACTCAAATCAAAGTTAGGGACTGAGTTTTCCACTGGAGTAGAAGGAAAGAACTTCCATGTTTGGGAAAATTTGATTTTATATTTGTTCTGACAGACGTCCTCCAATTGGTTTACATTTAATTCTTGTCTACTCCGTAAACTAAGACTGTAGTTCGTTTTTACAAATAAATATTATTTATTTTTTTATGTGTTTTACTACCAAGTGGTATTTTATTAACTCCCGACTTAGAGTTATAACTTGCCGACTGACTGTTGTAACTTGAGCCACTTCTGACACCCTAGATCGAACACCCCGCGCGCCGCCGGCTAGGAAACTGAAAATCTTTTTACTTCCTCTTCTAATTTCTTGCTCGAGAAACGTACACTACACTGAACTGAAACTATACAAGCACGCTGGAGTTGCTATACCATACAAAATGACATTAGATCTTTGTGCCGATTTGCTTTGCGCCATGTTGCGCTCTTGTCGCTCGTTTTCTATTGAGAGTGATGGTAACCGTCCATGGAACTAAGTATAATCACAATAGTTCCATGGACGGGAATAAAATTCAGTGCGCTATGTCCTGTCCAGTTGTAATGGAGGTCAGTGGTACACTAGCATTCATAAGGCGCTGGTCCGACCGCAGACGATGAACGAGAAACGAGTAGAACTAGAAACTATAAATGAGTTGGCGATCAGCTGGAAGCAAGTGTGTAGTTTCCATAGTTTTGTCGCCGGGCAAAAAGCGAGTGTGCAAGTGCGGGGCCAGAAATGATCATGAAAAGAAATGATCAAGCAAGCGAGCATCGCTGAACGAGTATCGCTAAGCAAGTTTATTTTTTAAAGCTCCTGTCGCGCAGGGACAAAACTAGTAAAGTGAGTCGTCGCCGGCAGTGTGAACAGTCACAGAGTAACTTATAATATATTATGCATCGTTTTCGTTTACACGGAATGTATTTTAATTGTGCGTTTTTTGAGAAAATCGCCGATAGTCGTTTTCTCGCCGGCGCGGGCGGTCGGACCACTGCCTTACGTACTTGTGAACATGCTTGGTTGCTCGCCGGGCGAAGACCCTCTCCACTAGTTTTCGCTGAGCGACAAGAGCTATGTAAGATAATGCTGGTTCAACAATAATCGTTCAGCGATGTTTGTTCGGCATTCAGGGATCCCCGATTGCCGTGCAATTGTAAAATCATTATTATCAAGTTGCAAATCAAAATGAATTCGAATTGACTCTTAAATGTATAAAAAGCTTGTAGATCAGTAAGTTAGTTTCAATTGAAACGAAATTGTAATGATATTGAAATGATCCCCAAATAAAATGTTATTAATCGGGGGGCAGTGTTGCGCAGAACTATCAGAGTGAAGTGAGGGGTTCAGTTTTGCAACCGTATGGCACGGCACCTATACATGGCAATTTAATTGTAGACTACGATGTGACACTTTTTAGGGAAAACTAAAGAAAAAATGTCAAAAACAAAAACCCAATCGTTTTGTTTCTACAGATCATCTTTTGTTTCTGTTTCTATAGTCTTTTGTTTCTGTTTTAATCATTTTGAATTTGATCATTATAGAGAGCGGTAGAGGGCCGCGAGTCTCCAACTATTAGGTAAACTGTGGTAAAAATTTAAACAAAAAACCTCTAATAAGGGTCCAAAACTGAACCTACGCGCCGAGCGAGCGGTATCAGTAATCGCTTGTCGCACTTGCACAATCGCTACTGCACACTCGCTTCTCGCTGCTCGCCAATTTGTTTCTAGTATTTAGCTCTACTCGCTTCTCGGTCATCGTTGGCGGTGAAAAAAGTGTCTAAATCTAAATATGATACTGCATGGAGATAAGAAAAAGTCACGATTCAAGTAATGAATTTTATTGATTAGGTACACCATAATCCTAGTTTCACAAGTAGTTATATATAGTTTGAAGTCGAGTTATCTCACCTAGCCTAATTTACCTATGTCACTAAAACAAACTACGCTCCCATAAAATAGAAAAATCTATCACTTATGATAAAAAGTTTAACAGACATCATTAATCCTAATGACTACTGTGAAGTAAATGGTTATTTTATTAAGTTATTCAAGAAGAAACAAAATGAATTCAATTTTAGCCCGTGCAAACATATAAGTTTTACTTATGTTTGGACTTCTTCTTCTTCTTGCTCGATTTCTTTTTATGCTTACGCTTCTTTTTCTTTTTCTTATGATCGTCTGAATCAGTACCACTTTCACTGTCACTATCGCTTGCGGCCCTTTTCTTCTTCTTCTTACTGCGTTTCTTCTTCTTCTTACGTTTGCGATCTTCCGATGTCGACGAAGACGATGAACCGGAGTCGCTAGAAGACTCTGAGCCAGTTTCAGCTTTCTTTTTGACATTCGTAAGGTCTAACTTAATAGTTTCAGTTTCAATTTTAGCTTTCTTTGATTCATTACCTCCAGATGATGCTGAACGTTCACGTTTCTTAGCAATTTCTTCTTTATTCTCAGTTTCGGATTCCACTGTTTCATCATAGTCTGGTTCGAAGTGAGCTTCGTCTATGGTCGATTTCTTTCTTTCGCGATCGTTTCCGTGTTTCGAGTTAGAGGAAACCTTCTCAAATTCACGTTGTCGTTGTTGAGACTGGGACCGTTTATCATCGTTGCCAAGTTTTTCTTGAGAACTGAGACTCCGTTGCTTATCTCGAGATTTTAGGGTTTCAGTTACAACACGTCTTTCGCCTTTTGGAGGATCTTGACGAGCACTGTCTTGTTTTCTGCCTTTATCTCCTTTGTCAACTGTCACTCTACGATAAGCTTGTTCCTTTTTAGGCGTTCTGGATCGCGATTTAACGAGTTCTACTGTACTTTGCACAACTCTGGGCTCTCTTCCCCTGCGCACATCATCGACTTTCCCACCAAGACGTTCTTTGACAGATAGCCTTGGAGGAGGTGTTTTGGAATACCGTCTCTTTCTTTCATTTAGTCCTAGAGTTCTTGGTTCCGAGTCAGTTACGGGTACAGTTATTTGTATATTATTTAATGGTGTTTTAGACGGCTCATCACCGTAAAGTTTGATTCGATCGCTGCTTATCTTTTTAATTTCTATTGGGCGTAAAGAATTTATGGCTTTAGCAAATATGGCATTTTCAGCACGTTTTATAACATCAGAAGTTACTTTACCGCCATCTTCTTCTTCATCTGGAGATGTAATTTCACCGGGTTCTTTGGAACGTTCAACATTATCTTCGTCGACCTCCCATTTAGACAACTCCGGTAAAGGAGCCAACACTTCTTTAGAATTATTACTTGTCAATTCAGGTTCGGGTTTCAGATCTAGCTCTTCGACGTTAGCTTGAAGCTCAATACCATCAAACGGATCTTCTCTAACAATGTCTTCTTTTATTTCTTTCTTTGGGGACGGTGGGGGTAAATTGTCTTCACTTTTAACATAATTTTGAATTATATCTTTATCGACTGCTTCAGAAGCTTCCTCACCGTATAGATCGGCCATAGGATTGTTGACGGGTTCAGATTTTGGCGACTCCTCTTTTTTGATAACCGGTTCTTCTTCTTGTTTATTTGTATTCTCTGAAGATTCTTTTATATTTTCTTCAGTTTCAACTGTGTTCGTTAAATTTTCATCATTAGCCGTGTCATCTTCTGTTTTAGCAATTTGATCGTCATCTTTTTTGGTATTTTCTTTTTCTTTTTTGTCTTTCTTTTCGCGTTTCTTTTTCTTTTCGGTATCTTTTTCCTTTTCTCTCTTTTTCTTCTTCCTTTCTTTCATTTTCTTTTCTTTTTCTTTATGCTCCTTAGTCCTATCATCAGATATATCACGAACTCTTTCTTCTTTCCTGTCTCGCTTACTTTCTCGCTCATGCTCGCGAGATCGTCCTCTAGATTCGCTGCGTCTTTTGTCGCGAGATTCTTTAATGCGTTTAGGCGAACCTCGACCTTTTCTGTCAGGGGTCATACGGTCATGTTCCCTTTCTTTTTCATAATCTCGATTTCTGTCATATTCTCTCGGTCGACCTTCTCGACCAGATCTTCGTTCAAGATCCCTAATTCTTTCAGGATTTTCCCGACCTTCATATCGTTCTCTTTCATAAGCTTCTCTATCCCTATGTCTATCATGTTCCGGGTTACGCCTAGGTCCAGCACGTGGATTTCGCGGAGGTCTATCACTCGGTCTGTATCCAGGTCGAATGTGCTCTCTAGTTGGCCCATCATCTCTATAAGATTCCCGATAATTAGGATCCTGATAATTGGGTGGAGGGGCAATCTCTCGAGGATCAGTACTCGGTGGCCTAAACGGTTGTCCATCACGGAAATTGCCGTGTGGAGGATTTTCACGGTAACCACCATCTCTATAGGGAACATTCCTATAAGGTCCTTCACGAAACTGCGGAGGCGGACCTCTGTAATTAGGATCACGGTAAGGTACTTGCGGACCTTCCCTAAATGATTGACCATCTCTGAAAGGTGCGGTCCCTTGATCTCGATAAGGTGGACCTTGTCTTAAATTCTCTCTAAAACGTGGTGGTTCTCCGACATGGACAACGGGAATCTCACCCGACATAGGAGGGCCGGGTATTTCCCTGTAACCAGGGCCATAAGGATCTCGATAATTTGGCGGTGGTAAACGATCGCGTTCAACAGGCCCAGGTGGACCAAATGGAGGTTTCTCAAATGGCGGTGGCTCAAATCCGGGGACAGGCGGTTCTACGCCAGGAGCAACATCGTCAAATGGCGGTCCGTCATAACGACCTCGGAATGCTGGCGGAGGCTCGGGCATAGAAATTGGAGGACCACCCATTAATGGTAGGATTGGTTTCACGTTTACCATAGGAGGCGGATAAACCCCTGGTGGAACATTATTTCGATTTCCATACCTGAAAAAAAAAACAAAACAGTTTAATACACTTACAAGCATTATTATGGTACCGGTCTGCTAAATTAATTTCAATTTTATATTGCAATAATCTGTAGGTAATCATCATTTAATAAGATTTACCAAATAACATAGATAAATTGAAATTAACTTAGTAGACGGACAAGAAAATATACTACGAATAGTTTTAGAGTTAGAATTTCAAATCGGCTCCTTTTTTGCTGCATAGAATTTTACAAGACTGTTAGATCGTTTATTGAAATTGCCTTGCGAATCGAATTACCTTCAAACGGGTGTAAATCCGTTTCTTGAGTTAAACACAAAAATTAGCAACCACATGTTTTCAAAAAGAAAAGTATTGCGCAGCAATGATATAACTCGATATTCACGAATCTTAACTGATTGTTACAGTTTGAATAGAGTAAGAAGTGTTATTTATCTTGTGTGTTTACTAGGAAAAGAATCTTCCTCTTTGAACGTAAGCCAAAAACCACCAACTTTTTTTTCTTGCTTTCCTATTAACTGAACTCAATTAAACTAGGTACAGCCTAGGTTACCTCCTCGCAGTTTTTATTCTATTTTCAGCCATTTCTTCTGTCGTACGCAACTGAAAAGCTGAAAATCTTTAGATAGGAACACTAAATTAAAAAATAACAATATAATTATAATAAAAATATTTATTACAGATGAAACTAAAGATATTAATTGGAATAATATGCTACAATATATAATAACCATACTTAAACAGATTCAGAAGTTAAAAAAGTGCAACTACTGCCTCTTAACAATTATTATCACTGATACCTACTTAATTAAAGTAGTTAGCAATAAAAGTAGTGTAATTACAAAAAATGTAGAATACTTATGACAATTAATAATTATCAGTGTTTGTAAGTATATAATTATAAGGCCATATCTTTTTGTAATTATAAGTTAAAACTTATTATTAAGTAAGAATAATGTGACACATAAAGAACTTAACTGGTTAACTCATAAATTGAAAAAATATTCAGAATAGGACAGTACAGTTACATACATATAGGACATTAACATTTAGAGACACGTTTTACATGGAGGTAAATCAATAAAAGTACTTCATATACTTATGCTGTATTTATAATTAAAGCAATTTTCCATAACCATATACATAACCAGAAATAGTTAAAAATTAATCTAAAGGTACACACACACATTATTTTCCAAACGCATAGTTTGGTACCATAAAACTTAACTACAACTCATATTTATTTATTATTTTATTATATGTATAGATTTTCTAACTCCAGCAATTCGCAATTAAATGTACGTATTCAAAACATCGGCAGCAATTTGCAACATAATAAAATATTCTGTCTTAAGGTGATCGCACATTTATCAGCACCGTAGGCGCCGCACGCGCCGTACTCGCCGCATTTTAGAATTCATTGTGTGTAATAATGTCAAACCTCGCACGTTTCACCCGCACCGTACGCGCTGCATTTCGTAAAGTGCGGTGCGGGTGAAACGTGCAGCGAGTACGGCGCGTGCGGTGCCTACGGTGCTAATAAATATGCGATCACCTTTAATCAACACTTCAATAAATACCTTATCAATATGTAAAATGTCGCTATTTCTAAGTCTAAAAACATGAACGATATACTTTTAAAACAGTTAACAACCTTCCTTGCCTCGATTAAAACAAGCGCAAAAGTTGCCTTCAAGATCTAGCCGGTCAGTGTAAATCACCAAGATCAAAAAAGATTAGATGACCCGAAAATGCAAATTATTTCGCGTTCTTGATGAGTATAGTGATTTACCTTTTAATAACGCGAGGTTTTTATTCTTTTGCTACACAGACATCAAAGCAGAACTGAGAATTTTGCTATTTGCGAAAATTGTAGCATTTTCAGATTAAGACGACATCCTGTGTTAGCATAAAATTTTAGCCTCGACCTGTGCAATATAAAATTCTTTTGAGAGCTCGCTTGAAATACAATAGAAAAGTACTGTGCAACCCTTAGAAACTTAGCATTGCCTTTTTAGTTCTAATTTCATTACACCTTATAACAGGTCACATAAATCCACGTTACGCTAAGCTTAATATTACTTACTAGTAAAGGAAAAAAAAATAAAAAACAAAATAAATTCAAATTTCTATATTTCAAACGTTAAAATATCACAGACAAAATATCACATGCATGAAAAGTATACACTGAGATTTAAGACACCTCGTTTGTGTGAATAAACAGGGTATTAAATTATTAAATAAAGATCTAGCGCACGTGTTTTTAAATTCACACGATTTGTTATCAAGTTATCACAGTTACATTTTTATAGTAAGAAAATAAATAATAGTACGCAATTAAGACCCGGTAAAATGTAACTATAGATCACACATCTGTACCTCAAATCAAATCGAATTTCAAATTTTATTTATTACTATGGATTTATTCTCAATTTACATATTTATCAGATATCGGTTATTAATATAAATGCAATATAGATCGACATGTAATAATAACCATCTATATAAAAAACGTTATAAGATGATCATGGATAAAATATTGTGAGGCAGAATAGTATATAATCTATACTCTTTACACGATTTATATTATTTGAGGCTTTTTAAGAATCTTTTGAATTAAGAAAGCAGTACCCACCGTACTGCTACCATTTCCAAACAAACATAATATCAAAATAGAATTATGAAAAAAAGATATCGGTTTACTAGTTTACATCACATTTGTTTTATATTATTCCCAATAAAAAGTAATTTACGCTGTAAACATGAACGAAATTTATCTCCGTTTTATTTCATTTCGAATGAATATTTTGAAAAACCTTGTGGCCCTGTAAAAATAAATTCTTAATCCGAATAATACCGATATTATGGTAGAAAACAAAAAAAAACATAATTCTATTTTGGTATTATGTTTGTATGGAAATGGTAACAGTACGCACCTTCTTAAGCTACAGAAACATCGATTTTTTTGAGACAATACCTTGTTTATTCAGCCAAGATTATATTTTCAGCCAATACATTGGAATATGTGCAACAAAAATTGCTACTTATAACTTTTTGCGGTATTAGGATAACAAGTAGGTAGGCACCGACAAAGGGTACCAAAACTTGGTAATCCTATATACCTTTTGATATTTTACAGCTGTCCTCCCTTAGTAACGTACTCAAAAACGTTATCTACGTAACGTAACGTAACGTTATTAGCTCCTTAGGAAGGAGGAAGGATTAGAGTGCGTTTCATCTTTAAATTCCTATGCCGTCATGTTGGTAGCAAAACAAAAAAGTGCAAAATACAAAAAAATGAATGTGATAGCTTGAATTTAGGGAGATTTGTATATAAAGAATGAATGAACGAATCTTCCTGTATTCAAGGTTTAGGGTATAGCACATTTAAGATATTAAGGCAAGACTTTTTTGTTTTGCTACCAACATGACGGCATAGGTAATTAAAGATGAAACGCACTATAGGACTCTAATAAAGTTACTTTGACATAAGTAAAAAAATATTTAAAAAGCGACACAGTCATGCTTAGGCCTCAGGAAAGTCCCTGCGTAAATTGATAAAACTTAATATAATCCAATAATTACACAACGCAATTAACATAAGTAAATAGAAAGATAGCTAAATGCTATATTCCACACGCTAAAATAAATACATTAAAATATAAACTAGACTGGTATAAAAGGCGGTCTGTTCCAAGAGACATTAGGATTTATAACTATGTCAGGAACGATAAAGGGCGGGAATCATTAACGCCCGAAATTAATAACCGATCTATGTCCAATGTCACAGATTATGCTTAGAACGCACTGCGGTTTACGAATAGCTGAAAACGCAGAACGCGTATCAACACGCAAAATCAGTCATTGAACAAACGCTAATGCGTGGGTTTGTATACACAGCTATGTGTTGCATTTTTTTGCGGTGTCAGATCTACGGGAAAACGCAGGCGTTTGAATTATATTAATTCTGGCGTTTTCCCGTAGATCTGAAACCGCAAAAACTACGTTGTAAGCCTTACGGACAGATAATTGCAGTTTATTAGGCATAGTTTGAAGACAAATCTGTCAAATATCGATCTTAAATCGGCGGATCGATCGACAGATCGGTTATTAATTTCCGACGTTGATGATAATATTATACCTACTATAATCTATCTATAAACAATCAATAATTATGTAGTCATCAATTAACGTGCGACTTTCAATCCACGATTCAAACGCATGCACGTTGTTCACGCGTGCTCAGATACATTAATCCTATTTAGAATTTCATAAAGTGGTTCAGTACATTTCTTTCTTTGTATAATATGTATGTTTTTACAAAAAAAAAATATAAGTATTAAATCCGTTGTCTAGTCACCGTTACATAAGCTTAGTAGCTTACCACGGGGCTAGATGGCGCTGTGTGTTGTTCACAGATTTTTTATTCATTTTATCTACATCAATGTTATGAATCCTCATAGCCTTCTTAACAAACGTGGAGTAAGGTCGGAGTAGTGAGAACATGCTTTGTCTTTTTTAACAAGAACTTTCAAACTTCCTTGACCGACCTTACGCTATTGCGTTAAAACTATATTATTATTATTAAAAAGTCTTAGACCATTTACAGGTTTATGTAATTAAAGCATTCATTCTACGACCCTTGAATTACATTGTAACAATATTGAATCTTAAATTAACAATCAGATAAAACACATACATTCCTTTACTATCTCCTCCATAAACCAGTAATTTAAATGAAGTCATAGTTTTTATCAAAAAGCTATAAGATAAAATTAAGTCCTGAATATAATAATGATTGATTATAAGTCTATCTTTATCCAATTATCTAGATTTACACGCATGTATGTATGTGTCATGTATGTACCATTACGGATATAAGAAAATGCACACATTTTATTTGAGAGAACCTACATAGAGTCCGTTTCATCTTTAAATTCCTCTGCCGTCATGTTGGTAGCAAAACAAAAAAGTGCAAAATACAAAAAACATCATGTGCTACCGTGAATTTAGGGGGATTAGTATATAAAGAATGAATGAACGAATCTTCCTGTATTCAAGGTTTAGGGTATAGCACATTCAAGATATTAAGGCAAGACTTTTTTGTTTTGCTACCAACATGACGGCATAGGTAATTAAAGATGAAACGCACTATAGTGCTGATCCCGAAAATATGTTTTTTTTATCGTAAAATGATTTTGATAACAATCGAATTGCAAAGATATTTCAGGGCCTACTTTGTCATTTTCCATAGGGATCCATTAATAGGGATTTAAAACTATTCTAAACTCAAATTATGATCTCATTTACCTACTCACAAAAGAAAAACAAATATAAGGAGGTATTATATCAGTTATCTAGTCACCGTAACACAAGCTTAGGTAGCTTACTATAGGGCTAGGTGGCGCTGTGTGTTGTTCACAGAAATTATTATTTATACTGGGTGTTCCGAGGAGGGTATTAAGCCGAATAATTGTTTGTGAAGTCACCGTTTCACGAGACTATGGAGCCCCTGGAAGGCTTGCGTGGGGCCGAAGCTAACACGGGCCTGTTTTAATTACAATTTTAATCAATAGGTATTAAGTAATTATTCCTGTCTATACTATAAAATGCATTTATATTATTTAAGTAGCAGCGCTCCGCGGTTTCACCGTAAGTCCCGGTCCTGCGTGCGGAAATTTTGGGACGAAAAGTCGCCTATGTGTAATCCGCAGTTATCTGCATACCAAATTTAATGGCAATCGGTTCAGTAATTTATGCATGATTGAAACACAAACGTCTAAAGTTTCGCATATACTTATAATATTACGGGATAGTAGGATATCACTTATTTATTTTATTGTTTAAATTTAGGTTTCAAACAAAACTAAATACAAAATATATACATCACTACAAAACCTACAAACAAAACTCTATAAAAGTAATAAACTTATGTTTAATAAATAATGTAATAAACTTTGTACAAAAACAATAAAATACTACTAAAACCTAAACCTTTCCTTTCAGTGTTTTTCGCTATCTCTTATAGTTTAGGGAATCGCCTTGGGACTCTAGGGAGGCTGGTAGGTCCGGTGACTTACCCTGCATTCGTTGTACCAGACCATAATGTAATGTAATAGTACCAGAAAGCGAATGCAGGATGTAAGCCTTGTTGCTTAGTTTGGGGCTAGATGGCCTTGTATAAAAAGTTTATATTGTAAAAAAGAAATTATCTTCTAAAGTAGCAGTTTACAATATAATGGGACATTTAGATCTCATACTGGGTAATTTTTAATAGAAGCTAAAAACACATCTCGCATCCGGTAAACCATTTCAATTAATAAGTAGAAAATAATTAAATAATCGTAAATAGATGACAATCGCAATTTTACGGTATTTATTTATTTACCTATTTTATGGGCACGTAAAAACTCCATTTAGATAAAAATAATTAGGTATTCATTACGGTGCGAAAATTAATATACATTTCATGCAGATAGCTATAGTATTGACCTTCAACCGTCTGGAGATTTTATGACGATAAAAATATTATTAAAGTACCTACTAATTAACTACAAGTAATTTGCTAGGAATTAAGGGACTATTCACAATACTTTCTTGAAAAATGTTGGTTTTGTTTCATTTGTGGGTTTCTACTGAGAGATGAAAAAAAAACCAGGTAATCTTTATCTACTACTATATCACTCACGAATAAACTAAATGAAATAGATTGAGATGTTTTGCTAAAGTACTAAGCTCCACACATGCTCCACATTTAAAAAAAGATGTGAAAGCAACTTAGTAAATCAAAATTCGTTCAAACATATTTTGATGATTTGTCTTTTGTAGGTTATTATTTACCCTGGTAGTAAATTTTAGGCGTTAGAGAATAGGCAACAAGGACAGAAATATAGCCTTAAATGTTATTATCGGTGTATAATTAAATGTAGGTATATATGCGGTGAGAACATGGTTTTAGTCGTATCTTCCTGTTTCAAAAATATCGGATTTCAATTTCGGACCGAAGCTCTCTTAATACCCCTTTACTGTACATATCTAAATCACATTTTGCCAATATTTGTCTGTCCCTGTTGCCTATTCTCTAACGCCGGGAATTAATTTCAAGCGTAAATAAATACACTACAAAAGACAAATCATCAAAGATGTTGTTGGACATACGAATAATATATCCAAAAAATCATTTTTTGCTAGATATATTATTAAGAACGAATCGGAAAAACAAATAACATAGTATTAGTATTACAAAGGTACTAGGATAGTAGAGCGTTGAACATAATGCGAAGGACGGTAACGCACTGCGTCCGAGTCGCATCAAAAAAAAGACTGGCTAAAAAAAGTAGGCGCAGCGGGGCTCCCACTGCCCCCGCTGCGCCTACTCTTTCTCCATACAAACGTAGTCGACTGTTTCTTCCCTGGATAAAGACATTAGAGCAAATATGGCTATGCCATAAAATCATAAAACCTATATCTGCCATGACCATGCTCCTACTTTTTTTTCTAATTAGAAAATAAAAAAAATAGATAAGAAAAAAGAGCATAAACATATTTTCTCTAATGTCCTTATCCAGGGAGGAAACAGTCGACTACGTTTGTAAAGTTTGTATGGAGAAAAGAGTAGAGTAGACTTTCCCTTGAGGATTCGTACACGGACGCAGTGTGTAAATGCCATAACAATCGTTTTATATTTAAATCTAACGAACATTTCAATAGAATGTAAAACCCCGGCTGAGCCCACGCCAAAAACTTTGTGTCAATAAAAAGGATATCTTTGTAAAGATTGTAAAAAATATAGACGCTTTGCAGACGATGCGTAGACGCTGTCCAGACGAGACGTAATTAATTACCCTTGAAATAAACAGTATTTCACTGTATTTGTCTACCTAGCTAGACAGACAGTCAGACGATTATCTCATTCTCGGTTCAATTAACAAATTCGATAAAGCTTTTTTAAATAAGCGTACGTCTATTTTAGTATTTTAATTTTAAGAGCCATTAAGAGTTTTTTTAATTTACTTTAATTATTTTTAATAATTTTTTTTTATTTAATTAATCATTCATCATTCATTACATTAATCAGTTTATGTGCGGGATTATTCACAGCCATTCGGTTATTCCGGGAACAGATAAAACGAGCCACTGATCCCGTCAATAGAACTAAAACATACACCACAGACATAGATATAGGTAGACTTCACATGTACCTCGATTTGTATGAAACCGAGCGTGCCAACTTTTTATTACCTACTGTGACATTTTTTTTGGGATTTTGCAGTTACTAAGGTTTTTCACGTTTTTCTGACACGCGAAGGATATGAATTCGCGTGGTCTAGCTATATCTATGTCTGTGAGATACACTGCAACCGTGATTGACGTTTAAAACTACATAATTGAATTTCTTATAGCCACGGATACTGTCAGCGGCTAATAGTCACGAGCAAGTCAAGGATTGTAACGACTGAATCACGGCCGTAGGAAGTGTTAGAATCCTGAGCGAAGCGATTGATTCATGGCCCTCAATATAAATCCGTACTTTATTCAAGAGTTGCATGCTACACTTTATACGGTGTCTAAGAGAAAAAGTTTGTTAAGTCGAGTATTCTTTCCGCAAGGAGTTTGTTTCAAGTTTTTTTTGCGCAAGAAGGTTGTATAAGCATTGAGATGGAGGTCGAATATATTGGTATGTTTTAAATTCAAACATCAAAACAGTGACAAAAGGCATTTTTAGTGTTCCGTATCCAAAAAGTAAAAACGGGACCCTATTACTAAAACTTCGCTGTCTGTCCGTCTGTCACCAGGCTGTATCTCTTGAAACAAAATAAAACAAATATTTAAGGGGGGGGGGGGGCGTGATTTATGGCATAAAACGTAACAATGTATTTTAAAGTTAAGTCTACCACTAGCGCCATCTAGTGATAGACTTAACGTTTTCGTTGCGTTCACGAATTGGTTGGTCTAATGTTCATTTTAGGGTTCCGTACCGAATTGTGATAGTTTTTTATTTATTTATTTATTTTATTTTATTTGGGATAAAAAACAGTTACACTTTACAAATTACTTAAAAAATATTACATACTAAGACTTAGATTAAAGTGCACCAACAACATTATCCACATGTTACTTATGGTGTTAAGGTACATACACCTAGCATCTCCAATATGTAAATGGTAAAGAAAACAAAGAAAGTTTTTAGGTAAGTAGGTAGGTATAGTGAAATTACTAATTATTTAAGATGAATATGAATATAAAACTAAATCAACTAATTAGGTAGGTATATTAGTTCTCTCTTAACGTCTTCACTATGTCTCTCTTAAAACAGTATTCTGATAAGTAAAATATATCTATATTAACGAATCTTTCATTGTATACAGACTTTGCTCTTCTGATAGGAATCCTATGTCCTGCAATAGTACGACTGGTGCCTAAGGCAAACAGTTGCCGTTCACGCGCTGCACGTATTCGAGGATTTCGAGGTACGACAAGCTCAATCTGATTAGTAAGTTCAGTGCAGTCAAAGCTATTATGACAAATTTTATATAAAATCATAGTCTGAAGAAAAATTCTTCTAAGCCTGAGAGGTAACATATCATACTTTAACAAGAGTTCATCATAAGCTAATTTAGTCCTGTCATTACTACATCTGTAATAAACAGTACGTAAAAATTTCTTCTGGACCCTTTCTATGTCCTCAACATATTTGGAAAAGTAGGGATCCCAAATAATGCTTCCATATTCAAGTTGCGGCCTAACTAAAGCGTTATAGAGATGTAAAAGAGTTTTAATTTTTTTAAAGTTAGTAGTAGCGCGCATGATAAAGCCGTACATTTGATATGCCTTAGTAGTTATTTTATCTATGTGTTGGTCAAAATGTAACTTTTCGTCCAATATTACACCAAGATCCCCAATTTGAGACACCTTCAGCAACCGCTGATTGCACAGATTATAGGCAAAATTAATTGTATTGGTTTTCTTGGTATAGGTAATCACATGACATTTTGTGATAGCTAGTTGTAGTTTATTATCTGTACAATACGTGGTGACTCTATTGAGATCCTCCTGTAGATCGATGCAGTCATTTTGAGATTTGATTATTTTGAAGACTTTAGTGGAAAGGAACCCTTCGTGCGCGAGTCCGAATCACACTTTTTTATTCACTGTCTTCAGTCAATAAAACGAGCTTTTTAGAATGGAGTTGATATTTCTATTTACATTTATTTGTTTTTTATTCGGTAATCAGCATAGATCGGATTTTTGGGTGCCGTTTCAAAAATGCGACATCAAAAGTATGGATACGACCAAAAAAAATTCCGAGAAAAATTCCGCGTCTTGGAATTTCATCGTGATTGGGATTTCGAATAAGGATAGGTGTCGAAATCACGAGTACTATCACTATCTAAAGTATCATCATCATCATCATCATCATTTGTTTTTATTGCTGAAGGCATATTTACTAGAAATATTTTAAAGAAAAAAATAATCTTCAAAATTTAAAATGAGATTCTGTTTACAGGTTAGAGTTATCCGTCAGAAATAAATAAAACACACATATAAATTAAAAGGGTTTAATGTTTATATTTCTTTATTTAATATACAAACAATGGATAAAATCTGTTCTAAGTATAAATAATTATCACAATTAAGAGAAAACACACCTAAAGCATGTTTGTGGAACAAACATTTTCAAATACTTGTTTAAAAACATTTATTTTTCAGCCAGTATTTCCTTACAACGGTAGGGTAGAGACAATCCAGCAAAGCTTGAAATATAACAATTTATGTATTACTAAAACCAAAAATGTTCCCTCGACATGGAATTATTGTTGAGAAAAAAATACAAAAATACAACTTTCCTTACAAATTGACAGAGTTGGTTAAAATGGGAAGTAGATTTTTGTACCTCTCAACATTTAAATTGTTCTATTCCAAGCTTTGCTAAGTGCACTACGCACCATCTACCTCGGTGTGCGAGCTGAATAGTTGACATTGCGGAATTTAACAACTATGTAATTACTTGGAAGCTAATTTTAAAATTTGACCCTTACCATGATCTACTTATTGCAGGATTTAATTCGTCAGCTAATCAAAAATAAATAAATAAAATTAAAAAAAAAACACAAATAATAAAAAAATCACAGAAAAAGTTTTTTTTGTTTTCTGTGTTTTTTCTTACTAGTCTAAGAAAAAAATACTCTATTTTTTTTGGGCAACAAAACAACAAATTAAATAACGAGAAAAGATCATGGTAACGCCCAATATCCAGTTTTACTTAAGAATTACCAAGTTGAAAATAGAAATCTGATGATCATTTTTTTTAAATTCCGGGTCTAGATAGTGTTGTAGCTACTTTTAGATTTAAATTATCTCGATATTTCGGAACGGAATCAGCCTAATCCATAATATCTATAAGTTGTAAATTTGTAGGAATGAAGAAAAAAAATGCTACACTCTTTTTAACAACAAATTATAGTCAAGAAACTTACAGTTATTCGTGTAAGTTTCTTGATTATAGGCTATGTTATTTATTCCATTACAATATATAAAAAATCTACTCACCCAAAGTTCGACAAATGTCAAAGATATCCAATCCAGTTGCAATAATCGTAGTCCGTTTAGTAGCCAAAATGTCAAGTTTTGCAGTGAAATCCAAAATCCAGGTAACGAGCAGGGGTCAATAAACAATAGCGTAAAACACACTGATAGACTGCACTCAACAAACCGAAGTAAGCAAATGAGCTTAAATTGCAGTTTCACTTTTCCCATAGGAATAACGGAATAATAAATAGGTATAAATATATACGAATAGGTATTTAGTATAAACAACTTCCAATAATTGCTCGAAGAAAAATAAACAAACATACCTTGGCGCCGCCTTTGTAATATTGCCGACAATAGCGACAATAGGTATTGCAAAAGATAAACAATGTTTATGGCCGCTGTCTTCAAAAGATTTTTTTTGTTCAACTTTGGGTCTCTACTTATGGATATTGTTAACTTAAAATTGCGAAATTGCATGTACGAAAATGACTCAGTAAGTTTTATGCATTCAATTAAAAAAATCCTGTTTTTTTTTATTAATAGTACAATTTCTACGATACATTTACAATACATTACATTACATACATACAATAGGTACATTTAATATTTTTGGAAAGTTTAAAAAGAAATATCGGAATTACGGAATTTAGAATTCCGGAAAGTCATATCCATGTTAGTGACAACGTCTAAAACAGCACCCAAAATCCGATCTATGGTAATCAGTGGATACAACTTGACGGGCTAATTTTATCTGACCCGGTCCTCAATTACATGTTACAGTAATAGTTTTACCTCACGAGTGTACGAAAATGGCGTAAATCTACTCACACATCTCGATCTCGGGGAGATGAATTGACTAGTAACAGAATACTGTAAATAACCCCC
>OY292401.1:7849018-8148038 GCA_958496205.1 Idaea biselata
AACAAGAATCAACTAAACTAAGAAATACATGTTACTGAGCACGAGATCTAATAACGAACAAATCGTACAATACACTATACTACATACTCCACAAACTTCGATCAGAAATATCAAACAAGAATCAACTAAACTAAGAAATACATGTTACTGATACCATTAGTTAAATACCAATCATTATTGTATTATATATTACTCAAATTTTGTACTTAACTGCCTCCTAATTACGTAACTCTGTTGCTAAGAAATCTCGATTGAAACAATTAAAAGAAGATCGGCGTTTTTCCTTAGGGATTTTACCTAGGGGTTAGAGGGACCTTAATTTTATTTTATGTGCCATCGCAAATTACGAGACATGGATTATTCAATTGATTTATGGGAACTAAAGCCATGGTGTTAGTATTTTCATCGTACTCTTGATAAGTTAAAAGATATTGGATGTTAAAGTTTTGGGAGTGTTCACACAAAACACCACAAGATGTCGTCCCAGTTTTATGCCATTTTGTAAACCTATGTTTTGAACAGGGAGTCTTTCCGGAGCCTTTAAAGAGATCTATAATAACACCGGTATATAAGGGTGGGAATATGAGCGATGTTAATAATTATCGGCCGATTTCAGTCTTACCAGTTATTTCAAAAATATTAGAAAAAATCATAAACAGACGTTTACTTAATTACCTAAATAAATTTGATATGCTGTCTGAAAATCAATACGGTTTTCGAAGTGGCACTTCTACCGAAGACGCTATTACAGAATTAACCTATTTTATCACTGATCAACTAGATAAGGGTAAGAGGTGTCTGAGATCTGAAAAAGGCATTTGACACCGTTCATATTCCCATTCTCGTTGATAAGCTAGAACACTTTGGTATTAGAGGTAAAAGCCTTTCACTACTGACGGATTATCTGAGTAATAGGTCACAAATCGTAAAAATTGGAAAACATATAAGTAGGGAATCTCCTGTCAAATATGGAGTGCCCCAAGGAAGTGTACTGGGTCCGACTCTGTTTTTGGTTTATATTAATGGTTTGTGTAATATAAAAATCGAAAACGCCAAAGTTCTAGCTTATGCTGACGATACTGCTGTGGTTTTTTCTGACACAAGTTGGGAAAAACTTCGCGACAGAGCTGAAATAGGTCTAGCTAAAATAGCGAGATGGCTCAGAGTGAATCTATTAACCATCAATATTCAAAAAACAAACTTTACCTGTTTTACAATCAATGCCACAACCCAACCAGAAAAAGACTTTACTGTAAGATTGCATGACTCAGATAGCCCTCACGACATTACATGTGACTGTGCTGCTATTAGTAGAGTTTCCTCAACAAAGTATCTTGGGTTGCAAATAGATCAACATATGTCATGGCATCAGCAAATTGACGCTATTTGCAATAGAATTCGAAAACTGATATGGATCTTTAAGACACTGAGGTTCATTGCTACATTAGAACTGCTTAATAAGATTTATATAGCTCTTGCACAATCTGTACAGGGGTACTGCATAGGTGTTTGGGGAGGAGCTTCTAAAACTAGGTTTCTACAGGTAGAGCGCGCTCAGAGAGCGCTGCTTAAAGTTATGTACTTTAAATCCTACAGATTCTCTACGGATGCTTTGTATACCTTGAGCGAAGTCCTTTCAGTAAGAAAACTTTATGTGCTACTATTAGTACTAAAAACACATAGGAGAATTGGTTTCGACCCGAGTATGCAACTCAAAAGACGGTCTGATATAATACTTTCTAGACCAATAATTAAAACGGTATTTGCTAGACGACAAATTACTACACAGACAGTTCACATTTATAACAGCATAAACAGAGCCTTGAATATCTACCCTATGAACTACCACACATGTAAAAGGGAATTGACGAAATGGCTTCTTGCGCGGAATTACGCTGAGGTTGAGCGGCTACTGGAATACATGAAATAAGATCATCATTCAATCATACATTCACAAATCAAGCACACATCACCTAAAATGAAGATTTTGCGCGATCCTAAATCTTTAGAGGATAGCGCACTCGCGTAAAGTCACTACATACATTACAAATACCACTACATAAACATAACAAAAACATTCGCACATACACACACACAAACTATTCATATGTAACTTTACTTTTCTGTTTCTTGTAAGCTTAAAACCAAATAAAAAAAAATCATAATAATAATAGTATATAATAATTTGAAAATACCTAATATGTAATTTAGATAAATAATTGTAATTTAATAATTTGAATTATATTTAATGATTTACCTAATAATTAAATTTGCAAAGTAATATCTCAAATATTATAAATGTTTAGATGTAATGTCAGGAATTTCTGTTTTCTAATTATTTTTTTTGTATTTTGATTTCGTAATTAATTAATAGACGATGGTAACTAAATTTAAGTTTAAAATAATGATATTGGAAGAGTGGGGCTTTCTGACACAAGCGTTATTCGCTTAAAAGAAAGCCTCAAACCGGAAAAAATGTAATGTATATTTTGGTTACTGAAATAAACAATTATTATTATTATTATTATTTCACATTTGGGAGTGTTCACACAAAACACCACAAGATGTCGTTACTTGTCTTGAATATCCATTTATCTGAATTGGTATACCAATATGGCAGTTAGTCAAGTCTTCTTTCAGCCAATAAATCTTATTAGTTTCTTATCAGTCTTTATAAATTCTGGACCGATACGTGGAATTCTGTAGCCATTTATTGGTTTTACAAATTCAGATTTATGGATATTCGAGACAAGTAACGACATCTGGTAGTGTTTTGTGTGAACACTCCCAGATGTGAAACTTTAACATTCAATATCTTTTAACTTATCAAGAGTAGGACGAAAATACTAACACCATGGCTTTAAGTTTACGTAATCAATCGAATAATCAATATTTCATAACTTGCGATTGAAATAAGTTAGTGTAACAAATTGTTTGAAGTGCCGAATATGATATCTGTGGAACATTGCTGGTCCATTTTGAACGGTCTTCTTGTTGATTGTTTGCATTTATAGATATAAAAACTGACAGTTACAGTCGCAAGTATTAATTGCATTGGCAATTTGTTCGAAATTTGTCAGCAACATAGTTACGTAATCAGCAAGCAGATCACAGACTTTCATATGATCTGAACATGGAAAGTCTACGACCCGTAGGTATCTTTTTTTATTATTTTCTACTATTCTATACTATAGGTATAACATAACCACCTTTGTGGAAACTGATTCTAGCAATAAAGTGCTACTTAAATTATTAATGATACAAAACTTAGTAGCAGTACCCAAGAGAAGTCTATAATGAGTAGGAGGATTATAAATGATGCAGTCAAAACTTACTTGGCGGAGGAAGTTGCTGCACTGGCACTGGAACGGCGGCTGGCCTATGAGGCATCCGACGGCTGTATCCAGTCTGGTTCCTGAACGAGGACACTGAATTCCTTAGAAACCTGAAATAAATAACCATTTGAGCAATAGTCAAGCAGGATATAACTAAAGAATAACACAAGCCGATCTAAATACTTTACTCATAAAAACTAATTCACATCTGTTTAGAAGTTGGTAAGATGATTGAATTAATAATAGTTGCAGTATTGTATAACTTTACCCGTTTAGTATTGTGCAAGGGTTATGTTTGCACAGTGTTTATCTTTGGACAGGCAGACTGTGTAATTTAATAATAGTTACCTGTTAGGTATTAAGGTGGTCGGTGCAATCTCTTTTTCCCGACAATCTGGACATTCATGATCTTCTGACTCCAACAGTGCACCTCTTATACCTGAAATTGTAACAAAATTCTATTAGTAATCTTGAAGAAAACTTAGAAGTCACTTTCTGCAATCATAAGGGAACATGGATTTAATAAGTACAAGTTGCAAATAACCCTTTCCTTGCAGCCAACACTGACATTCACTTGCAAAGTCAATAATTATTCTTTAACATTAGTAACTAGCGCCCTGCAGTTTCCCCCGCGTAATTTCCGATCCCGCGAAAATATCGGAATAAGTAGCTTATGTGTTAATCCAGACAAACAGCATATCTGCATACCAAGATTCATTGCAACTGGTTTTGTAGTTTTTGCGTGTAGGAGTGACAAACATACACACAAACTTTCACCTTTATCATAACAGTAGAATATTTAAAGTTATTTCAATAAGATTGCTAATGTAAAGATTTCTTACATTCGTCACAGAAAGAGTTCCCACAGCAGGGTATCATGACAGCATCGGTAAGGAGATCTCGGCACAGACTGCAGATCAACTCGTCTGGCACCGTCGTCTCGGGAGCGGCCGGCGCGTTGTTGCTATCACCACCGCCGGCATTCTCTGATGCTAAGTAGGCCTCACTGTAACAAACCAATCCCAAAGTCTAGTTAGAGGATTCCCGTACATAGCCACATAATTGGGTCATTGTATATATTGTGATCAAAAAATTGTTTCCGTGAAACTGAAATTTCCTACAAATATTATTAAAAAATAATGTTTTAATTTGTTTTTGACGGAGCTCTATATTTCGCCAGTAATTTCAACTGGCTTGTTCACAAACGAAAGTGAAATGAAATGAGTGTTTGTAGTGAAATTTCCTGTCTGTATTGTACAAGTACACTGTTGTGCTGTGGTATTTGGGTTTATTTTGATTTATGTTAATCTTACCGATCTACTGCAGGGACAGCATAAGAACCTCCTGGGGTCATCATGGCTCCTGGCGCTTTTGGACCTTCAACAGGTACCATAAAACTCCTAGGAATACCTGTACTTCTTCTTACTTCTAATTCACCCTAAAATATAAATATCAATAACTATTAACAGAAAATATTGTCATTATAAGTTTTGAAAGCTTTTGCAAGATATTATCACTTACCGAATTAGCAACTGGACAATCCTTAATCCAATGACCATATTTTTGACACTTATAGCAAATGTAATTAGCAGGGACTACACCTCTTTGGTTTTGACCTCTAATTTTCTGGTAACTGGAACATACAACAACAAATTAGTTAATATTAGTAACTAAACTAATATTTCCTACATAATCTACTCTAGACAGTCACATATAACTACTAGGTAAAATGTAATCAGGTGGAGAAGATTTTTAACCTAATCAAACAACACAATTTAGACACAAAAGTGTCAACAAACAGTGTATAAAAGTAAGTAGGTAACATCAGAATACAAATTAGGGATACTGTATAAAATTAGGGACAGATGGATTAAAAGTTTACACCCACTACACCTATTCAATCATGATAAAATGTGTAGAAAGTATGTTCACAGTTATGTATGTAATCCATCATTAATTTTATAGAATTCCTAGGAAATGTATGTATATAAGAGATGGGCCGACTAGGGGTTCTGAAGACTAGCAGACTAGCCGACTAGCAGACTAGCCGACTAGTCGGTTTCAAAATTGCCGACTAGTCGGCCGACTAGTCGGCAATGCAGATCATTATGATTCCGAGATATTTGGGTTAATCATGACTAGAGATGGGCCGACTAGGGGCTCTGCCGACTAGCAGACTAGCCGACTAGTCGGTTCCAAAATTGCCGACTAGTCGGCCGACTAGTCGGCAACGCAGATAATTATAATTTCGAGATATTTGGGGTAACCATGATCACTCGGCGATTGTTGGTATTTTTGGATAAATTTGCACTTCTAGCACAACTTCCAAAAAAAATGGTTTAAATAAAATAAAAGATGAAAAAAAAAGAATGGAGCTGAGGCATAGTTTCATAACTATGCCTCAGCTCCATTCTTCTAAATCTAAAATGTCATAATTTTAGGATTTATGCTGTTTAGATGATGTATATAGCCAATGATGTGTTTTGTTTACGTTTTTCTGTCTACCCACCTTCTAACTGTACTACTTATTCAATAAATATTGGTTTTCTTTGCATAATTGTTAGGTGACGACTAGTCGGCATAATTTGCTAGACTAGTCGGCTTTCCCGACTAGTCGGCCCATCTCTAATCATGACCACTAGGCAATTGCTGGTATTTTTGGATAAATTTGCAAAAACTTCGAAAGCTGTTAAAAATATTTGAAATTAATATAAAAGTTGGAAAAAAAATGAATGGAGCTGAGACATAGTTATGAAATTTTAGATGTATGATGTTAAGATTATGTATGTAGGCTATGACGTGTTTTGTTTACGTTTTTCTGACTACCTACCTTCTAACTTTGGTACTAATTTCAATTAAATATTGGTTTTATTGCAAAATTGTTAGTTGACGACTAGTCGGCATAATTTGCCGACTAGTCGTCACCTGCCGACTAGTCGGTTGAACTGCCGACTAGTCGGTTGAACTGCCGACTAGTCGGCTTTCCCGACTAGTCGGCGACTAGTCGGCCCATCTCTAATGTATATACTAGCTGACCCGGCAAACGTTGTTTTGCCTTATAAATTATAGATAGTAGCCGATTCTCAGACCTACTGAATGCGTATGTGAAGTTTGGTGAAGATCGGTGTAGCCGTTTCGGAGGAGTACGGTAACTAACACTGTGACATGGAAATTTTATATATAAGATTACCTAAAATCAGCAAGAAATGTTTGAAATAATTTAAATTAATTATACATATTTCCTAGGAATTTCAAATACTTCCTAAAAAGTGACCTTCAGGAAGGGCAGCTCCTCAGCCCTTGCGTCACAAAACGCAGCTCCAGGCTGGGATCGTATGTCCAAGGGTGTTAAGGCAAATATCTTCCCTTCTCGCCCCCATAGGTTATAAAAACACTATAAGAGGTGTGACATAAGAACATGAGGAGATAGGCAGATTCGGATTTGAGACTGATATATTATGAACAAATTAACAATATGGACATGCATGTTGTAAATGCAATGGCAACAACCCCTGCAACAACTGATCTACATTTATTTGTTATAGCATTCCTAACTGCATCCACCATTTAGGCATAAATGAAGGTGTCAGCTGTACCGTCAGGCCACACCCAAGAGCTACCATTGCAGATCAGTTGTAGACAGATTGTGTCCTCTTATACAAATAAGTTTGTGCGATGCAATAATCATGGCACTATTGGTTGAATGTAAAAATATCACAAACATGCAATTTAAATTGCTGCTAGTATGTTACGTTGTATTGAAATAAGCAAGCTATTTTTTTAAATAAGCAGTTTTACCTATAATAGTACGGATCCCACAATGATGAAGTTAATAGAGAAGTAGAATCTAGTAAGTGAAAGCTGATTCATTGATGTAAATGTGAAGATGGTACAAATCAATAACCTTTAGTTGTGCCTTACTTGCTAGGATCGTAGTCAAAGGTGGATTGTGATATCATAGCATTTATTTTATCCTGTTCGCTACCTTCCATGCGAGACAGATCTGCAAGTCCTTTGTTGGGGGCCACATCTTTATGTAGTGAAGACGACGAGCTATCTTTTCCTTCCCACTGTTTTTTGGGTTGCTGTGCGAGTGGGACTCTAGCAACTAACAATGAAGTGTTCTTTGGTATTAATGTATGATCATCCACATAAACTGCAACAAGAGTTGAATAAGTTTGTTTTTGAGCAAAAAATCACCTATATCAGGAATTGAATACATTGCCATTACTGGTAGTAGGTATTAATAAGTAGTACAACTACCAAAATTGGGACTGTGGCTATAAATACACCACTGTATGGTAAAAAGGCAGAAGGTAAATGTGACAATTGCAGACTACCAAGAAGACACAAGGAACAATATGTTACAAATCCTAACCTTACATACCAATTTTACTGTACACTCACCTTCTTTAGTTTGAGCGTTTGTGATTTCAAGATCGAAATCCGATGTTTTTCCGAGATTCGTTTTTGTTGAGATATCGCAGCTTTCAAGTCTCCAACAGATATATGTAGACCATCGAATGTTACCGTATCATAATCCAAAGCACTTTTAAACTTGTAATGCACAGACATCCTAAACTTTGAAATTCATTATTAGTTCTATCTAAGGTAGATTCCGCACAATCACACAAATTACAGTTTTTATTAGTCGGAAGTATAAATCACTGAACCGCTAGATAGAATAAACTTTGGTAATATACCACTATATTTCTTTCACAGAGTTTTTAATTTATTTACAGACTGAAAATTGTACGAACAACGTTTTTATTACAAAGTCCGAAGTTTCACAAATCCACACAAAATGAAAGCAATTTTACTGAAGTAAAATACACAACGCTTGTCAAAAGAAGAAAAACCATGCCATTTTGCAACGATGACGCTCATATTTTTTTTAATTTAACGAAGCCAGAAGGACAGGCAAAACGTTTTTGTACGCTGTCTGTCTATTTATTTATTAGTCTGAATGGGGAGGAATACTAATACCTCCCGTTTTTTTATCCCGGCAGAGGGCGCTAATCGACTGTACTTAAATTTGAACTAGGAACTGTCAAATGGTAAGTAATTTTTACAACTCTCAACGTTTTTAATTACGTTTATATTTATTAAAAGTGCATCAGATTGCTTATAATGGATTCATCCGATTCATCTATTCCCAATAGACGTGAAACGAAACGATAGGAAGCTGCTATACAAATTATGAACATTGGCGATCCGGCGAGTCAACAGTCCAAACCCGTGGTCGTCAAAATGCGGCCCGCGGGCAGCATGCGGCCCGCGGCAGGTTTTTGTGCGGCCCGCGACACAACACATTATATCAATAGTCAAATTAGTACAGTTTTGGGATTTTGACGCGAATTTGTATGTGTATGCTGAAGGCACGCGAGCTCGCACTCACAACATACTTGATACAAGGACAATAAAGCTACACAATTAAGCTACACCCGCGTTCGTGAGATAAAAGAACTGTAGTTACGCTACATAAAAAATATCATAAGAGATTTGATTTTAGAAAAAGTACCTAGCAACTAAAAACGTTTACCTACATACTCCATTGAAATATTAATTTTTTTGGGCTCCGCGTGCATTTGTCAGAGGACGCAATTTTATTTTTTAGATATCAAGGGGGGGTTAGTTTAAAGTTAAATAGTAGTTTGTGGGGTTGTGGCTCTTGTCCCACGGTCCATGTGACCGTCTACGCAGACAGGTGTGGGATCTGTGGTATTGCTAACCAAGTATTCGGTCTTCGCTACGTTGAGTTGCAAACCGCCGTTCTCAAGTGACTTTTTCCACGCATTTACACGCCTTTCAAGCCGCCCCTTATACGAGTCCGCTAGCGCAATATCATCAGCATACATGAGCATCCACGGGGGCTGCTCGTGTGCGTCTCGGATGATTACGGACAGTGCGTCCAGTATTACGCTAAACAGAAACGGACTTAGGACGGATCCTTGGTGGACTCCGACTGTAATGGGGAAAGATTTAGTGTCACCAACAGCAGTTCGCTCGCACCACTGAATCGGAATTTCGGTACATGTCCCTGATGGTTTCAATATAAGTTTCAGGCACCCCTTTGGACCGCAGCGCCCACCAGATCATCACGCGAGGAACACAGTCGAAGGCCTTCTGCAAGTCCAGGAACAGAAAATGCAGAGGCGTATTCTTCGATCTATATTTCTCCATAACGATCCTTAGGGCGAAATAAGGGTCCATGGTACCATGACCGGGGCGAAAACCATACTGCCCCTCCGAGACAGTGCACTCCTGCCGGATCCGAGAGTCAACTATACGCTCGTAGAGCTTCATGGTGTGGGACATGACCTTTATACCACGATAACTTCCACACTCCTGCACAGATCCCTTGCCCTTGAACACTGGAGTGATAACACTCAGTCTCCATTGGGCGGGGATTCTGCCGGTCTCGAGTATACGGTTAAAAAGGTTGGTTAAGATGCCCACACCACGAGAACCCATAGCCTTCCATACTTCGATGGGGACTCCATCGGCGCCGACAGCTTTCCGATTCTTCATGCAGCGAAGAACCTTGCGCACCTCCTCAGGCGTTATCAGTGGCACAAGTCCTAGATTCGGAGGGAGTTCCGGTGGCTGCACCTCTTTATACTGCTTATTGAGCAGCTCGTGGAAATAAGAGCGCCACCTCTCCTTCACCGCGAGGTCCTCGCATAGCAGGTTACCATTAGGATCTTTTACACAGCGGCACTTGGATATATCCTGTGCCGCTTTGATCCTAGAACGTGCCAACTTATAAATAAGCTTCTGCCCCTCTGACGTTTCCAACTTATCGTACAATAGCTGTAAGTGGGTAAGTGAGAGTTGGACGCTTGCCACTTTTTAAAGAGGGCTTTCTTCACCCTAGTCTCCCTCTGGACTGTGTCGTTCCACCACCAAGTTTCCTTGTCACACTTGTGTCCTCCCTACGACATACCGAGGACCGACCGCGCCGAATCAGCGATAGACACCTGAATCCGGTCCCAGTGTTCCTGTACCGATTCGCCTTCAGCATTGGCACATTTGTCGCCGATTGCTGAGGCGAGCATCTGGGACTTGACTTCATCAAGCATCCACCATCTGATTCGGCGCTGACATGGTTCCGGTCGTTTGTCTTTGGTCTTTACACAGAGATCCATGACAAGGATACGGTGTTGGGCAGTGAGACTCTCACCGGGTATGACTTTGCAGTTGGCCACGTTGCCGATGTGGTGTCTCCTAGTGATTAGAAAATCGATTTGGGTAGCGCGCCCCCCGCTCCTGTAGGTGATCAAGTGGTCGGGCTTCTTTTTGAAATATGTGTTCACGAGTGCCAGGTCGGCAGTGGCACACGTACGCAGAATTTCTTCTCCTTCCGCATTCCGACTGCCATACCCGTAGCCTCCATGAACACGTTCAAATTCCACCCCCATCTCACCCACATGACCGTTCAGATCACCACCCAAAACGATTCCCTGTGACAACGGGATAGCCCCAAGGACCTCGCCGAGTTTATCCCAAAACGACCTCTTATCAGCGTCGCTACAACCGACCTGTGGCGCGTAAGCACTTACTAAGTGGGTAGGAACCCCCCCAATAAGCACCTTCACGCACATAAGTCGGTCGCTAAAGCGATTCACCTCCAAGATATCATCATGCAACCTCTCAGCGAGTACCACAGCCACCCCGTTCTCTCCACCAGGTGCACCCGTGTAGATCAGCTTGTAGCCATTCCCAATAAGCCGGGATCTGCTGCCTTTCCATCGAGTCTCCTGCAGGAACGCCACGGCCACCTTCCGCCTGGAAAGTACGTCGGCTAGCTCCCTCGCGCGTCCGGTTAGCGTGCCAATGTTCCACGTTGCGAAGCGGAGTTTCACATCGTGTTTAGGGGCTAACGTCTTTGGCCGTGCCCGCCCGTGGCACGGTAGCCCTCGTCCACTTACCACAGGAGTCAGGCGAAGCTCCTGCGCGCCGTTATGCGGCGGCGCCCTATCCCTGTGACCATATCTTTCTCGACTTTCCATACTAGATTTGGCGAATTTCGACTTTTACTGGAGCGACTGCCGTCTGACCTCCCAACCCCGAAGGGAAAGTCTGCGCCAGAGCCTCGTCCGTTTATCAGCAGGTGCACCAAGCTAGCAGGTGAGGTTGGCTTGGGCCCAACGATCTTAGTGGGCCCCATACACACCCAATAATAACACACCCTACATACTATGTATAATTAATTAATGTACGGGCAGATTGTGTATTGAGTGAGTGTTATTTCATTTTCATGTGTGATGTCTATTAATATGTATATATATTTTATTCAGACTCAAATAATCAATCACAGGTTAAGTGTCTGCAGAAAACATTTGTAGTACCTATCCTTAGAGCAAACCAGACTGTCTGGTTTATTGCTCTAAGGTATTATCTTCGATCTTTAGTTTTACAAAAAGTTAGCTACAAAACCTAGCAGCACACAAAAATAAAAATATTTATGCGTTTTTTTATTTATTTTATTAAAAATACTACCAAGCGCCGAGGCGCCAACTAGGTAGGTATTAAGTAAACTGTATATAGTATCAACTTTTGCCTGCATTGTTTCAACACCTACCAGTGCCTATGTTTAAAAAAGTACAGTCGTTTAGAGCGCCATCTGCTCACAGTTTTGCGGACGGCGCGGGGCTATCGCGGGGCAGTCGGGGCAGTTACAATTTTTTTCTGAAACAAACAATACATGTATCCGAACATGACTGACTTTTATCAACCGGAAATTTAAAGTCAATACACTACTGTTAAATTAATATAAAACAATTCACAGATTAATCCCTTTTATTTCCTAATAAAAATATCTAATACTAATATATACACGTTTCCATTAAATGTAAAATTTATTAATCGAAAGATTAAAATAAAATAATAAATGGTTCGTTAACAACATTCTTGGCAAATTGCCATGAACTTCCGGTGTGGGATAAAGATACACGCGGATCTATCGGGAAAAGAACGCGAATAGTTGTAAAAATAACTGGAAAGGAAGAATAATTTGATAATTTTACACTGTCAAATAAAAAAAATGTCCAATAACGGTGCTCCGGACTCTTGGGAGAGTCAAGCCGATGTCATAGGTGAACAAGGTGCAAAAGATTCCAACGATCTATCTACAAAATTTTCCACGTTGAATGTAAATGCCGTGGAGTTCGTGCCTTCTTTTTGTAAGCCTTCTCAGGCCAGCGATAATGCGGAATCCCCAACTACACCACAAAAATCTGAAAGTGGTTCCACAAATTCTGCTGAAAGTCCCGTCTTGAACGGTGAGTGAAGTGTCTTGTCAGTCGCTATTAGCAAGTTTTGTCATCAACTGCCGTCGGCAATCGCTGATTTTGATAAAATAATGCTTTCGTAGTGGTTATTTTTTACCACTCTATTCAAAGTTACGTTTTGTGATTCACGCTTGCAGATATTGCAAAAGTGTTTGTTTTTTCTGAATCCAGTTCTAACGGGTTATGTCTCGACACGCGGCGTGCGACTATACCTACTAATATCTGTGTTTCATAACTTTCACCTATTGCAATCAATTAAAATCCTTTGTATTCCTGTTGTTTACAAATCGAAAATGGGCAAAGGTTTGTATTTTGGTAGTAGATCAGTGCATTGTGTAGTGTAATGTGGCAGAAGAACCTTCTCCTTTCACTTTGTAGTCATATGATTTGTGCATGTAGTTTTGTAGGCTTTCATTCCACTTATCATGTCAGCCAGACTGGAAGAGTGTGCTCCAGTGTTTGTTTATGTTACTCCTGAAGCAATACCAAGAGGATTTCTATGTCACCTGTTGTTGGTTGTTGAACAGAAACTTCACCATTTTTGTGTGGATGAGCAATCACACCTACTTTATTTCACCTGTATCACACCTACCTTATTGGAAAGCATTTGGAGAGAGTAAGAAACAAACAATATACATATAACCTCTTAACAAAGAAATGTTAAATGGGTACTGATAGTAAATGCTGTTCATAATCTTGATGACGAGTTTCACTTGATTAGCTACTAAACACTGGCTGCATGATGATAACCTTTCTCTTTAGACATTTTGGTTTTTCTTTGTTGCTAGACCATGAGGCATGAATGATTCAATAACTTTGTTACTGATTTTTTTTCTTCTGTTTTATGGATGAACATTGGTTCTCTTGTTAAAGATAATTTGGACATTGTAGATTCCCAAACCAGTCTAATAAGCCACTACAAAATAAGTGTAAATGGAGACCATCCACTGCAATAATGCCATTGATGAGGTCATTTTGAACAGTTTTAATGGATTAGCTTAGTAGAATGGCTCGGGAATTGGCACCGTCTATGGTCCATTATAGAAGTTAAGGATTCTTGCTCAGCTGTCAACAAAAAGTAGGCATTAGCCTTTACTCGTCACAAAATGTAGTTATCGTAATGCCTCATACCCATTAGGCGACAAAATTTAATGTCGATATACACATGTCTCCGAAAGACAATGGGCAACTTCGCCCGACACGCCAGGCATGTCTTGACAACTGATTGGGAAACGTTGTGCAATGTGGGGACATGTGGCGTGGAGCATTGTCCCCTAGTGAGTACAAGGCTTAAGACATGCTGCCGTGCAACAATACTCTCTGTTGGCAGGTGTAGTGATTAAAGCTTGTTGAGTCCGCAGTATGTAAGATCGAGGCTGCATTTCCACAAAGAATGCGTAGCTACTGATGTGTTTGTTAGAACCAATATAATCACCCACTTTGATTGAAGTTTCACTACATGAGGAATGGAGTGATTCCATTGATTCTAACGCGTTTGTAACTATGCAAACTTGTGGGGAATGCAGCATTAGCAGAATGTAGAGGTCTAATTTTGTGGGTTAAGGTTGCGGTGATGGTGGAGGCGATGGTGGTGAAAGCAGCGAAGGTCGTGCGGCGTCGGCCTCGCCCCGAGTCGAGGAGCCGCCTCCCTTGCCGCCAGCCGCAGCTACCAGCGCCGCACCGCAGCCCGTGCCGACTCCTGCGCCGGCCGACATATCGCCTACAGCAGACAGCTGGGAAGTCGAAGCTGATGATGCACTGCTCACCCCAGAAGACAATGGTGATGGTGATGAAGACGATACAGAAGCTACTGTGAGTATCAACCTTTCTGATTGTGAATAAAACTTCACTTCACAGGTACAATAATTGCACAGAGATCAGGTTGGGGATCGGTATCAATCTTAGCTATCTACATTCCAAGTTTCATTGCAATTGGATCACTAGTTTTTGTGTGAAAGAGCAACAAACACACTTTCACTTTTAATATTAGTATATGAACCAACCAATAGTTAAAACCATAGAAATTCCTTGAGCTCATTAACTTGGAATCTTGCAAATCTTTGCATCTGCCCTAGAATCAGATGCACAGTGATGTTCACTATTTTTTATCATAATATAGCAGCCAACATAGGTGCTGGAATTCTGTTATCATTAACACCTTGAAATTGTAATGCACTAATCAATTAAGTGCCCAACATAGAACCTGCTTTGTGTCACATTTTTTATACGCTAGCAGCGCCCCGCGGTTTCACCCGCGTAATTTCTAATCTCGCTGGAATATGGGGATAACATCATATGTGTTAATCCAGATCACCAGCTAATGTATACCTTCATCGCAATTCGTTCAGTAGTATTAGTGTGATTGAAATACAAACATCCAAACATATAAACTTATACATTTATGATATTAGTGAGACTAGCAGCACCTCACGATTTCACCCGCGTAAGTACCGACCCAGCGAGAATATTGGGATAAAAATTATGCATACCAAGTTTCATCACAATCGGTTCAGTAATTTTTGCGTGAGAAGTAACTAAATTACTTGTTTAATAATTAATTACACACAAACTTATACATTTATAATATTAATAGGATGATGACCATTTAACCTATTTAAATGACAACATGAAATTTATACTAACTAAAACCTGAATCAACAAATTACGCTAATTTGTAATACAGCTCATTTGTATTAAAATTTGCTGACTGTTCTGAGTAAGTAACCTACTTAATTTAGAAATCCAATTGATATTCACTGAGAAAGTAAAAGACGATGGACTTGCTTCACTACAAATCGTGAGTGAATAGATACCTCCTAGGTCATCATGCTTTATCTTAGACTCCATCAACATTTACCTTGTGTGATAGTGGTCTAACGCTGGCCAGGGAAACATTTTAAAAAAAAGTTTGCAAAGCCTACATTTCAAATCAATTCAATTCAAATATTTATTTCAGACCAAGTCCAAATTACATTTTAGTTATCATAAACTTATCAACTAAATTAATAAAAAATAAAATAAAAACAAAAATGAAAGTAAAAAAAAGTAGCTATTTCATGTACCTGGCGGACAGATCAATCCAGCGACCACCACTGAAGTAGTTTTCCACGGCGGCCATCGCCCAATTGAAATGTCGAAACACAGGTGCATGCGGATTCTCTGCCACCATGTGTTCTATGTTATTGAGTTGTGGTTAGTTGGCTAGCACTGAGCTATTTTTGCAACTAAATAATTTTAGGTATGGCAGTTTCTGAGATGATTAGAAGGAGAGTTAAGAAACATATTAGTTAAACAACCACTACATCAGTCTGAGGGAGACTAGCAAACCTAAGTTCTCCCCGCGCGATGACGGCAAAACCTAGGAGAGTTGGTGCCAGGCAGGCGGCCGGCCGTAAAATATTGCCGAATCTATTTGCAGAAGGTATGGTCAATGACTTACCTACTGCGCCGACCCAAAATAAAGAAACAATTTAGGGCTTACCGCACCCCGGACTCTCGAGAGGGATGCAAGGATGAGAACAAAATGTACCATTACATCAGTTTCTGGTTTAGTTAGGTAGAAAAAAATGTTGATAGTTTTGAATGGCTACAAAATGTTACATACTGGAATGTACTAAAATGTTTTCGTGTTGAGTTTCCATGGCAACGGCGGCATTGCGAAAAGTCGTGCAATGTGCATGCAGAATTAATTATTTAAATCCTTTCCTGATCAAGTTACCTAAAAATCAAATTAACTAAAATGCAAAATGCCTAAAGGTCATGTCTAAAAAACGAAATCCCCATTAAGCAAACTACCTAAAATGAAGTATGCCTAAATAGTAATTTGCCTCGGGATTATAAAGCCCATGAAGCAAAAAGCATACAAAGCAAATTGCCTAAAATCAATTTTGCCTAAACATGCCTAAGAAATAAGAAGCCTACCAAGCAAAATGCCTAAAATGCATAATGTCAAATATAAACTACTTTGGCTCTATAAAATACTTTTGGATTACCAGCATGTCATCAGAAATGCAAGTGGTCAGATACGCATTTCATCAGAAACGCATCTTTTCATACGCAACTTGACAGATCCACTTCTTTTCGATCGAAAATAAAACGATCGTAACCAAAACAAAAACCTATCAAAATATGTCGATCGAAAATAAAACAAAAGACGAACGAAATAGAAACAAAAGACGATCGAAATGGAAACAAAAGACGATAGAAACTAAAATTTTGTTTTAGTTTCTATCGTCTTTTGTTTCCATTTCGATCGTCTTTTGTTTCTATTTCGATCGTCTTTTGTTTTATTTTTGATTGACAAAAGTGGATCTGTCAAGTTCCGTATGAAAAGATGCGTACCCATCTGCACAATGCGTTTTCTGACGAGATGCGCATCTGACCACTTGCGTTTCTGATGACATGCTGGTAATTCAGACTTTTACAAAACTAATTTGTGATTTGTCTTTGAAGCAAAATGTCTAAAAGGCAGTCATTATACGTTAAAGTTATTTTATTACGAAAGTCATTTCAAGTTTTAGTCTTTCAACAGATAAGTCTATTTACTCTGACGGCATTCTGAAAATAATTCATTTAACAATTTAGACGTTTTACTTTATAGACGAATTACAAATTAGTCATTTTTGCTTCGTAGTTAATTTGATTTTTAGGTAACATGATCAGGAAGGTTCCTGTTACTAAAGTCCATTTTCACATTGACATTATGTTAATAACTACCTACCTGTGAAATTGAGTTTGCTTCAATGCACCACAACACAGGTGGTTTAATCATACTTAGCGTCGTCGATTGTAGGTATTTGAAATTATGTTTTAATTATTGTTTGAGCGATTCTTCGTTTGATAACTAATAAGTTTGTGGAAAATTGAATTATCACCACCATAGCAGGCTACAAAATTCCACCTTCTTGTTCATATTTCATTGTGAAACATGACGTCATTTTATACTTATCATGAACAAACAATACACACGTATCTTAGACAAAAAAAATCCAGTTGAACAAATGGCAATGGCTTCACAGTCAAAACTAATCGCAATTACAAATATATTTTAAAGAAACCGTAAAATGACTATAAACATTGTAAGTAAAATACTAAGGCATATCTCTTAATGGACAATATTTTAACTAAATGTGTTTTAGACTTTTCCTATGTTTTCGGGGTTTCAAAGAAAATACCTGTAAAGGTCTCGAAACGTTATGCATTGAAATAAACAATAAACGACGCGATTAATACTGAAAATTGAGTGTAATTTTAAATATGTTTTTCACAGGAGGATGGTGAAATTGCGAAAAAGATTCCGAAAAAGAAGCCCATAAGAGTGGAAGACACCCGCAGCAAAAAGGAGCACGTCAATGTTGTTTTCATTGGTCATGTCGGTTAGTTAACTTATTTATTTAGCTTCAGTTTTCAGCCAGTTCAAGTATTTATGACTAGAAAAAATAAAAAATAAATTATATAAATACCTGTATCGCAAATTTTAAGAACGCGGCGACTGTTACCATTTCCATACAAACTTAATACCAAAATAAATTATGAAAAATTTAGTTTTTATTTAATCCAACTTAGAACTGTAGTTCATACCTTTTGCAGTCAGTCCCTAATACCTGAACTATGAAATGTTTAATAATTAGCGGTAATTCTCAAGATACTAACGCGGGAAAAACCGCGAGACAATAAAATAAGGCTAAATGGTTGGTTTGTGTTTAATTAGATGCTGGAAAATCAACGATTGGAGGACAAATCATGTCATTGACCGGTATGGTTGACAAAAGAACACTAGAGAAATATGAAAGAGAAGCCAGAGAGAAGTCCAGAGAATCGTGGTATCTGTCGTGGGCACTTGACACTAACCAAGAAGGTAAGTTTGCAATTTATTTTGTTTATTTATTTATTAGGAAGTCCAACAGCTATTACAAAAGTATAAATTAAGGTGTATCACCAGGAAGCCAATTACAGGATCTCACAAACAATTTGTAATAACTTCATGAAGCTTCACGAGACACGAAAAAGTGCTTTTTTGAGTTTTCCCTATTTCTCACACCTTGGTTTTGGTTTGGTTCTATGTGAACGTTGTTTTTTTTCTAGAACGAGACAAAGGTAAAACTGTAGAGGTTGGAAGAGCATACTTTGAGACTGAAAAGAAACATTTTACAATACTCGATGCCCCAGGACACAAGAGCTTCGTACCTAACATGATTGGAGGCGCCGCGCAAGCTGATTTAGCCGTCTTGGTATGACTTTTTTATAATCCTCTTTTTTTGGTTGAATTCTAGATGTAATTTTAAAACCTAAAATCTTTACATTTTTAAAACATCTGTTATTAATTTACTAATCAATTTTCTAGGTCATTTCCGCGCGTAAAGGAGAGTTCGAAACGGGTTTTGACAGAGGGGGGCAAACTAGAGAACACGCTATGTTAGCCAAAACTGCTGGCGTCAAGCATTTGGTCGCACTTGTAAATAAAATGGATGATCCCACTGTCAATTGGGATGAAAAACGGTAAGGATTTGTTTTTGTACTAGCTGTGTCCTACGGGTTTACCCGAGTTTTTCCCATTCTTGTAAGAATGTCAAAATAAAAAGTATTCCATGTGTTAATTCAGTATCTAAACTATACCTATGGGCCAAGTTTCGGTGATACAAAACCAAGTCATAAGTAATGACTTGTCTAACCATGGGTTTCTCAAATGTCTTTTTAGGGTTCCGTACCCAAAGGGTAAAAACGGGACCCTATTACTGAGACTTCGCTGTCTGTCTGTCTGTCCGTCCGTCCGTCCGTCCGTCCGTCCGTCCGTCCGTCCGTCCGTCCGTCCGTCTGTCACCCTGGCCCCTGTTTCATAAAGCCGACAATCCGACTTTTATGTCAAGAACTGACTTATTTGTCAAATTGTCACGCTTAGGCTGTTTCATAAACGTGACAATTTTGTTTAAAAGCGATAGGTGAAACCTTGACATATTTTTAATTGTAGAACGCGTTTCATAAACGCGACATATGTCAAGAAAACGCGACAATTATGTCGCCGAAAATATGTCGGGTTCCGAGACAGAAGGGTGGGCGCCTGTCGCAAATGTCGGACAATTTTACAAATATGTCACTACGTCACGACAATTTTATGTTTCATAATCATAAAGCAGAATTGTCAAGTTTTTCCCGACAAATTGTCACCTGTCACCTGTCGCACAAAAAGTTACCGCTACAACAACAAATACTAAAAACAAAAATTTAAGAGGGGCTCCCATACATCAAACGTGTTTCAAAAACTACAAGGGAATCGAGTAGGTCGTGGAATTCAAAATGGCCGCCCTGTCTGTCAAATATACCAGTCTGCCTTCACTTACCAAAGAGTTTCTTATAAGTTTCAGATTTTCTTTGTGCCAAATTTTTTTTTTCTTTTTTATTTTTGAGGAGTGTGGTCGTATGAAGGGAGTAAGGATCGAAGCTAAATATTTCACATTTTCCTATCAAATTTAAAAATTGGATGTAAATCATTTTAGGGTTCCGTACCCAAATTTCATAGTGGTACGGAACCCTTCGTGTGCGAGTGTCGCACTTGCCCGGTTTTTCATTCTCTACTCTATTTTTTTGACTTATCCTATGACTTGAGGAAACTCTGCGTAAATAATGTCTCCGCCACATTTTCGCTGACTGAACAATAGTCACACCAGCGGCTAAGCAATGCTCTGTGCATTGCTTAGCCAAAGTAGAGACTCGTCTAACAGCCGTATTCATAAACAACTCTATGCGGGGATTCAGATTTTGATCACTCACAATAGCAAGACACAAAATTAAGCCATGCATAAGACATCGTTTGTGAATACGGCTCTATGAATACAAGTGTTAGTCTTAGATATTTTTTTATAACACTATCAATTATACTTCAATGTCAAGTTTAATTTGGGCCAGATAACATGAAAATCGAAACTAGGTTATATGTATAGCGGATAGATTAGCCATTCTTAAATTACTGAATGAAATACGTATGTACAAAACATGTACCCAATATTTTAGTAAATTTTTGTTTGTAACTTTACAGGTACAATGAATGTCGAGACAAAATCCTGCCTTATCTTAAGAAGCTGGGCTTCAATCCAGCTAAAGACTTATCATTTTTACCCGTATCTGGTCAAACTGGTCAAGGGCTTTTGGAGAAAGTGAGTATTTATGTAAATTTAAAACGAAAACACATCAGTTTTCTCCTACAAATAGAAATTCTTTAATATGAAAACTCACATAAAGATTTTACTGTTTATAATTGTCTCAAATGATCATTGCTAAAACGATGCCAAGAAAACCTACCATCATAATTTATGGTAGTTACTGTGTGGGGTGTTTTTTAATATTGCAACTAATAACGTTTTGACTGGCAGCAAAATGATGTTGTGATTATATTCTCCAGGGTGAGCTTATTAGAACATATTAAGTATAAATTTTGTATTGTTTTAGGTATCAGAAGATATTTGTCCATGGTACAGAGGTCCATCGTTCATCCAGCTAATCGATGAGCTCCCATCTCTCAACAGAAAGATGGACGGACCTTTCATAATGCCAGTTGTTGATAAATACAAGGATATGGGCACAGTTGTTATGGGGAAAGTTGAAGCCGGAACTACGCGAAAGACTAGCACTCTCTTACTCATGCCCAATAGGGTAAATATTATTTATAATTTCATATAATAGTTTATTGAAAAGTCCAAGTTGATAGCTTGCTAAAGCAGCAAGAATTCGTACAAATTGTACATAGCATACAACCTTATAGCCAACATGTTAATCAATCCAGTACTTATAATTTTAGTAAAAAACTACTAATAGTTTTTTTATTTGGAGTTGGTGCTGTTATCACATCAGTCATCCCTGACCAAAACTTCTGCAAATATATTTGACAGAATGGTAAGGCGCCTGTCGCAAATATATTTCACAGAAGGGTAAGGCGCCTGTCGCAAATGTCGGAATTGTCCGACATTTGCGACAGGCGCCTTACCTTTCTGTCTCCGAACCCGACATATGTCGGCGACATAATTGTCGCGTTTTCTTGACATAAAATATGTCGCGTTTATGAAACGCGTTCGACAATTAAAAATATGTCACGGTTTCACCTATCGCTTTTAAACAAAATTGTCACGTTTATGAAACAGTCTAAGCGTGACAATTTGACAAATAAGTCAGTTCTTGACATAAAAGTCGGATTGTCGGCTTTATGAAACAGGGCCCTGCCTGACACTGACTGATGCTGGAGTCTCAATTTTCATGAATTAATTTTCTGTAGACGTTGTGGTTTTAATTTGCATTTAAATGGTTTTCCAGGTGCAAGTAACTGTGGACCAGCTATGGTCAGACGATATCGAAGTCACCTCTATCGGTCCTGGAGAAAACGTTAAAGTTAAACTCAAAGGAATTGAAGAGGAAGATGTATCTCCTGGTTTTGTCCTATGCGATAATCAGAACCCCATCACTACAGGGAAAGTAAGTTATTGCTTTGATCTAACTTATTGGTTGGTTCTATCCATTCCACGACCTCTGTGGCGCGTCGTGCGAAAGCGCGACTGCAATGCAGGAGGTTGCTGGTTCGATTCCCGCCGGGTGCCAATATTTATGCTTATAAAATAAATATTTGTGTCTGGTCTGTGTGTCCTTCTATGTATAATATGTATGTATTTACAAAAGAAAAATAAATATAAGTATTATATCCGTTGTCTAGTCACCGTAACACAAGCTTAGTCGCTTACCACGGGGCTAGATGGCGCTGTGTGTTGTTCACAGAATTTATTTATTATTTATTCCAGCTAGTAGTCAAGTTAGTCTGGGGATAGAAAGGGTTCATCAAAGTTATCGAAGAATCAATATAATTATTTTGACATGTCACTTTTTTCGCCTAAGATTCTGTCATATTGTCGCGAATGGTCGAACGTCTGCCTGTAACGAGGAACAACGCGGGATCTATTCTCTTTATACTTTGTTTCTGGTTCTGTAAAATAAATAGCTATTTGCCGTAAAAACGTATAGGATTGTCTATCCGTTTGGCACCTACATTAATAAACCTAGGTGCTAAACTTGGAGTCCAAATGATGTTGTGTGTGTTAAGGTGCATTTAGACCAAACGAAAGAATGCTCATTCTAGCCTTCTGTAAAATAAATAGCTATTTGCCGTAAAAACGTATAGGATTGTCTATCCGTTTGGCACCTACATTAATAAACCTAGGTGCTAAACTTGGAGTCCAAATGATGTTGTGTGTGTTAAGGTGCATTTAGACCAAACGAAAGAATGCTCATTCTAGCCGCACTACGTCATATTCTTTTAATGTAAACGGACATAGAGCATTCTTTCGTTGTTCTGTCTATTTCACTAAACGATAGAATGCTCGTGTTCTAGCTCTAGTTCTGTGTTCGTTTGGTCTAAATGCACCTTAACATTCCTCAATATTCGTTATTGTTTAATTTCCAGGTATTTGATGCTCAAGTGGTTATTTTGGAACACAAATCTATCATTTGCGCTGGTTACTCCGCTGTTATGCACATACATTGTGCAGCTGAAGAAGTCACTGTTAAGGTACTAGTCTATTTTAACTTAAATCTAAATTAATATACATCTTTTAAAGTAATATAAAATAACTGGTCATTATTTTATATTACTAGTTAGTTGGTTCTTCTGCAAACTTCAAAACCACGCCAATATAAGTTAATATAGTTATCCCTATCGTTTAGGGAATGTTGTAGTAGAGGTCTAACTAAAATCTTTACAACTTTCTCTAATAATAGTAAATTAGTATATTTATTTATTAATATGGCATACTATATGTGTATATATTGTGTATTTCTTGAACGTTTGGTAGTGGTGTGAGGTCGCAGATAAAGCAACAGTTCGTTTAGCGCCGTGCAGCGTACGGGCGGCAATTTCTGCGGACTTAAACAACTTCATATTCATCAGTAAATTAGTTATAATAAAGAGATAAAGTTAATGCTCTAACTAAATGATCGGGCAGGAAGGAAAACTGTTTCCGAAAAGGTGCGTCCGACCAACCGACCGATAAGAAGATACATACTACGTGTTAACGGCACCTGCTTCGCAGATTCGCTGTCCCCCCCCCCCCCCCCCCCTCGCACTGTCTCCCTAAGCTCCCATCCATGTAAAGTCAAAGAGGGTTGCTGATTTTAACTAATTCTTGTTTCTGTTTCGCAGGCCCTTATATGTTTAGTGGACAAAAAGAGTGGCGACAAGTCGAAAACGAGACCGCGCTTTGTAAAACAGGACCAAGTAGCCATCATGAGGATAGAATGTGCGGGTATCACCTGTTTAGAGCCATTTAAAAACTTCCCCCAAATGGGCAGATTCACATTAAGAGACGAAAGTAAGTACTAGTTTATAAACTACAAATAAATCTGCTTGAGAGTTATAATTAACTACCAGAGTCCCGAGGTTTCACCCACGTAGTCCTGATCCCGCGGGGTTTTCCAAAAACTTTTTCTTAGTGGATACCTTCACACCACAAAGAACACACTCTCCAAATTTATATGTCTCTAGGACCAGTGGTTTGGGCTCTGCGTTGATATGTAGTTGAGTCAATCAGTCAGGACATTGCATTTTAGTCATTCTACTGCAGGGGCAGTAGAATGACTAAAATGCAATATTAGGGAATAAGCCACAAATAAGCTAATAAGTAACATTCGAAATTGCAATAATTGCGCTTAGGCTCACCTAGATAGTATTTATTGAGATTTCTGAAATGTAGGCGCGCTGAGTTATTGCTGAAAATTGGTTATTTTTTATAGTTGATTCAGGAAAGCTCTGATGAGAAAGATCACTACAACTTTTTTATAAAAAAAAATGTTGAAGCCCTAATTCAATTCCCCATGTTCTTTATTCTTTCAAAAAGCTTGGAAAACGCCAAAAACATAGGCTACTTTTTCCCGATTTTTCTACAGGTTTCACCGCCCGCGCCGCGGTTTCCCCCGCGTACGTTTCGCTTAAGTTCTGAAACTTACGCGGGTGCAACCGCGGTAAGGCGCTGCCAATCCTAAAAATAATGAGAACAATAAATTAGTCGACATTTCTAACACCTTACTATAAATGTTTAAATGAATGACATGAATTATTTTGTTTCAGATAAAACTATTGCTATTGGTAAAGTCCTGAAAGTGATCGAGTAAACTGGCACTATGAGTTGTAAATTAGCTAGGATAGGCCTTTGAAACATACATATTCCCCATATGCGTGTTGTTTCCTCGTTTTTTGGGTTCAGTGTCCTGTGACGGCTCAGGCTCATTGCTTCGTCATGATGTCATTCTTCACCATAATTAATTTAATTTTACCCATAGAAAGCTAGGCCTCATATCCTCATACGAGAATATAAAACTATAATTATTATATAATTAAATTAATATAAACAGGCTTAAAGCGTTATGTACATAGAACTCTACATGACACCCATCTCACTGTTTTGTTACTGTAGAGAGTATATTTTATATTATATGGATGGATATGGAAGTAATTGCCATATGAACGCATTGCAAGCATTTTATAATAATGCTAATCGCTAAAAATCGAATGTTGAGTGTCATGCAAAGTTCATATGAAACGCTCAAATGTATTTTTTCACTCAAATAAATATTAATTCAGTTGCGCTAACGAAAACATTTTATTTGAAGCGTGTGGTTTTCGACGAGGAGGCTCTCTTGCAATGGTATAAATGATCATTTACATAGACCATGGAATCCGTGGATGGAGCGACATGTTACAAAATGATATACTATGTTGTCAGAACGACATTATGTTATCAAAACGACAAGCCTTGACAAAAACGTCGTTGTTGAAACGTAATGAGTGTTGTCAGAACGACTTACTATGTTGTTAAAATGACAAAATTGCAACATAAAATTTTGTTGAAACGACACAATATTATGTATGATCGACATAACTTTGTCAGTATGTTAGTAACGACGTTATTATACCTTACGGCCCGCATTTTACTTATGTTGAAGGAAATTGAATAATCCGTAAAGAAGGTTTTTTTATGCATGCAGTTGAGCGGCTGTTGAGGGCCGTAGCCGATCGGCTTCATAGTTTCGACGCGCGCCGTTAGGTATGAATCGTACATTATGTTGTCAGAACATCATATTACGTTGCAAGAACGACATAGTGTGTTGTCAGAAAGAATACTGACACCAGGGGGTGGTCACCTTAACAGATATTAACTAGGGGTTTTAATATTTTATCAGAACATTTATATTGATTGAATATAGATATTATTATATACTGTTTCCATATTCGAGAGCGAAATTATGTCTTGTTTGCTACACGCAGTACACAAACTTATTTATTGTATAGTTCCAAGTTTAGGTTTGATTGAACTATTCTATTATTTTAGTTGGTAACACTAGTATCGGTCAACATATTATATAATTCATGTTAATTAAATATATAGTCTGCAATATTTTAACTAATTACGAATAGTTTTAATTTATTGCTTATAATAACTTCCACATTTATGTGACCGTTATTGAGTGTGTACTCGGTGTATACTATGTTTTATTTTTCAATATTACAATTATTTTGTACCATGATGGAGTGTATCTTTTGAGAATTAACGTACCTAATAAATAATGGACAGCCTCGTAAACACCAATTTATATTTATGTTAATACGAAACTAAATATAGTGTTAGATACTGAGACTACTTATGAAACGTTATGTAAAGTGATTCATAACAAGTTGATTTTGAAACAGCGGCTTAGTTTCGGTGTATTGTATATTATGAATTTATAAATTTTCAGCTTTTTTTGAAATATAATCGAGTTTACATAGTTTTGTTTTTCATATATTTGTTATCACTATTAAATTTATCAAGAACGTGTGGTAATTGATAGTCTTTTCTCGAGATAGTAATACTAGTTAGACTAATACATGCAGAACGCTGGATATTACGTCATCTTACCCAAACTTACCATAGAGGCTGATATGGGTACTCAACACGACGAAGAAAAAGTTAGGGATACTACACAAAATCTCTTCCTATCTCAAGTCCTGAGGTGCAGATATATCCGACATTTTAGTTAGTCAATACAGAATGTGAGTAAAAAAACGTCGTGTGAGTGAACCTTTTTATTTTTACTTGCATACTGTTTATACTAGCATCGGCATGTTTACATAGCATAGCCATTTTGCCTTGTTTTACAGGCTTGAAGTAAATTGACTTCAGGACAATGCGCAATGGCACGGCAACCGGTACAGTGTGCATGACCCATAAGGTTGGATTTCGCGGATAGTATAATCTCAACTTACATACCAACAGTGCAATATGATTTATCTACGTAGTATATAAAGAATTACGATTCTGTTTAGTAATACTAAGGAAGCCCTAGTAGCTGACGACTCGGCGCGGCGCGGGCGCTTGTGTATTATTATTATTAGATACTTAAGGTTCGGTCAGACACGGTGCGGGCTTCATCATATTATCATGCCGTCATGCGTAAGGAAACTATTAAAGAATAAAAGAGCAGGTGCGCGTTTCGGTAGTGACTTCTGACCAGGTTATAAAGGTTGCTATTACTATTGGATTCTTGGTTCTATTTTCAAATAATCACAAAAAAAGAAGATACCGTTACGGTTCCCACTCGTCCTCGTTAGTTTACGCGATTCATGATGAAAACACGGCCATTTAAAAACTATTGTCGCCAAGGCCGATGCCACAAGTCTCTGTTGTCGCCCCTACGTCAAAAAACACGAATCATGAACTCGGTCTGCCCAATCCTGGTCACCACCAGGATCACTCACTCGTCATCATCATCAGCATCACTCGTCGTATGTCACCACATACGACGAGTGATGCTGATGAGCGAGACGGGATCCTAAAAACGACTTAAGGCTTTCCCATTCGTACCCATTCCCAACATTATTTAGTATCAAAGGTACAATTGGGACGCTCAACGCGCGTTGACTCCCGCGTGCGTGAGCAAATCCGCATGACACTAGATAGGTAGGGGAGGTGCAAATAAATACACCAGCACTCTAAGGGATCATTCACACGAGGACGATTATTCTGGATTTATTTGACAACGTATCGCCACAATTCACGGATTTCAGAAAAGTAAATATTTATTAAAGTGCGACCAGACATCTCGAGGCGTGCCGCGAAACACATGAGCATGCGTTCCGAACGACCTATCTAAGCTGCACACTGTGGCGGGCATTCGCAACGAACGTATGCGGCGGATGCTTGCTCAGCGAGGCATACGTGACGAATCAGTCGCGGCATATACCTCGCCATGTCTGTACGCACCAATAGTCAGTAAAGGTCAATTCGTCTGACTCAAACAGACAGACAGAAACCATCCAATTTTTCAAAACTTGCGGGAATCGTACTAATTCAATCCTATTCTTTTATAAACGCGAAGGTTTGCTAGTTATGTGTGTATGTGACTTTGTTACTCCTTCACGCAAAAACTACTGAACCGATTACGTTTAAACTTGATCAAACGATGCAGATAGCTGGAGATCCTTTTATCCCGATATTCCCAGGACTTAATCGCGGGGTGCAGCTAATTCATTTATAATTAAATAATGAAGCACAAGATTTTTAAAAATAATTATAATTTTCTAATATGTATTCAGGCGTCATTGTTACGTGCGAAATGAGAGTTCCAGTTGGAATTACAATAAACTAGGTGTATTATTTTATTAATTTTAGATATTTTATACAAAACGAAAATAAAAATATATTTATAGGCATTTGCAGAAAAAATATCTTAGTCCATTTTATAACTATTTACATTTTTCTAATTCCATTACCGGAATGTTTAATCAGTTTTAATTAAGATTTAAAAAAAACCTTAATTAGACTAAAAATATATCTGTAGACCTATCTTTTGTAGTAGTATAAAATTAAAATAGTACATGTACACCTTTTAAAATAATAATTATTAAATCTCAAAATTAGCTCTTACCACCTACATCAATTTTGTTTAACTAGACCTAAACAGTACATATTTTCCAACTCTTGAAAACTACTCCATTGAAAACATCCCTTGGTTTCAGTCTCAATATCTTAATTTATCATTAAGTACCTGCAGTACATACAATTTGGCAAACAATTTATTGATTCATATTCTAAGTTTTGATGTCATTTTTCGTCACATTTTGATTCATCTGATCATTTTCGAATTCAACAAAATCATCGAAAAGACTCGGCCAGGCTTCCGTGTCATCATAGCTACTGAGATCATCACCGATAAATTCACAAAAATTTAAAAACATATACCATGTGTCTTTGGGAATGCCTCTGATGTGTGGGTTCTTCTCTAAGTATACAAGCCACCTGTCCAATATTGGAGGTTCATTGTTAGTGAACACGAGGCGCCATAACAGAATAGCAATATCTGTTGGAAGTATCCGTTGACCTGTACTAACATCTAAACCAAATTTAAATGTAAATCTGTACAAATCTTTGAACTGTTCAGTATCTCTATTTAAATCACCAATTATTTCATTGAGCTTCTGTTGTATACCTTTAACAGAGTCAGTTTTCATATCTTTAAGCCCTTGTACAAATTCTGCTTTAGTAAATCGGCACATTTGACTAGCATTCAATTTCCAAGCAAGAACTAAAACTTTAAAATCATCAGGATTCAGTTGTAAATCATTACATAGATTTTCAATGCCTTCTGCTAGTATGGCATCCTCTAATGAGTCTTTGTACTGATCGAACAATTGATTTATTTTTGTATCCGAGGCACGGGTCTCACTTGATCCTAAAGAAGACATAGTCCTAGGTATAGATGGCAGTTTCTGATAAAAGGGTTTTGGCACCTTCTCTGAGATCAGATTATGTTTTGGTACAGTAAGTTCAACAGAGTGCTCTTCAAAGGTACTTATTGTATTGGCATTTTGTAAACTATTGTTTGCCTTGGTACTGTTCATGATATTCTCATTGAGAAGTGGCTCTTCTTGTGGATAAACCGACACAGGTGTAGCGACTTCAGTCATCTCTGGAAATTAAACAAAGTATTAAGTAGGCTTCATCTTACTGGGAACAGTGAGAACCACATCATTACTCTACCTACAAGTGAACCAAGTAAGTACATACCATCTTTATCTTTGTCGGGAGGCGCCGTGATATCAACATTAGACTGATTATTAAAACAACTTAGACAATGGCCCATTGGATAAAACCTCCAGTGAAAAATAACGTCAAATTCATGCACTCAGTCGTCGAAGCAGCAGCACAGTTATCTATATTTTTACCATTTGTGCTATTAAACATAATGATTAGAACAGTCTCCACAAAGTCTTCAGGAGTAATCGTCGTCAACAATTCCTGAAATAAATACAAATTAAACACTTGACATTGAGCTGTAAGCAGTCAGATATTAAGGTATCCAAACTACCCTTCCAACTTACGCGAAATAAATTGTCAGGAATCTATAGGACAGTGTAGCAGAGAACTAAGGCAATGCATTTCAGTGTAGGGTAACAATTACATCACTGTATATTTCCATTTTGCCAGCACATTTCTAATAAAATAATTAGTAAAAATTATCCTCTGCACTACACTCGCTCAAGGATTTTGACGGATGGATTTTTGATAAGTCAAAAATGACATTGACAACTTGAAATAAAGGGTGCGTTCCGTTCTGCAAGAGCTCATTATACGTTTTGTTGTTGATTTAGCTCAACAATTCTGGCAATACTCTCCGAGCAGCCAACTTGACGGGCAGAGTTGCGAGGGTGTCGTGCAGGTGTTCACGCCCGCGCCGCTTAAACTATCCGCATCAAGAACGCTAAGAAGCGGCACTGTATAGTCGCTAGGCCGGCCACGTGATAGTACAGAATATTATCAGAAAATGCTCAACTTGACAAATGGCATCTCGTCCGGGGCCAAAAAAAGAAAAAAATTGCTAAAGAAATTGGTAACATTGACTGATACTGTCAAATATTCGTTTTTTTTTAATTTTCAAATTGATCAACAGAAAAGTTGTTGATGTTTGAATTTGATAATTTTGAAATAAAATAAGATAAAGTGTTGTAAAGAACCAAAGAGATTACAATATCTAAATATTAGTAGTGTAGAAATAATTATTTACTTACATCAATATGTGCACGTTTGAAGATGTTTGGGACATAAACATAGACCTCAAAAACTTAGAAACAACAGCGTACAGTCACTTCGAATCCAAAGCGACCAACCGATTATTGAAGCAGCTAGATGACTGCTTCACATTCCACAAAAACCTTTACAGCGGCAATATTGCTCAGAATGACGATGACAAGCTGAGGAATTTGGTTGAGGAAAACAAAGAGCTTCGCTTACAAATCGACTCGAAACTAGAAACTCTTTCTATGCAACAGACACAGTATGAAACATTTAAAAAAGGTACATAAATAAAGTCATACTAATTATTCCAATAGCTGCATGAACTCTGATAAGCAATTTAGACAAAGTTACTGAGACAAATGCACTGGTAGTGAGGCAGCTTAGAACCACGGAAAGGACATAAGTAGGATACTTTTGATCCCGTAAATCCCGCAGGATCGGGACTTACGTGGGTATAGCCGCGGGGCGCAGCTAGTATGTTTATAAAATTCCATGACAAGAATATATATGCATCCCTATTCTTTATTCTTTATCCTAGGCATCCTTTACTTAAAGTGTTTAATGAACTACTTACTCCATTTTGGTAACTATCTTGTTTCACAGATCAGAAATGCTTATCTCAAGAAATAAAGGAAACCCATGAAGCATTTCTTATGGCCAAAAAGTACTACAAAAAGTTTCTAAAAATGTATCATAATATTGAATCCAGAAATGGAGAAAAGCAAACAATATTTTTGCAGTTTTTCACGGAAGCAAAAAAGGACTCTGAGAATTACTCTGTTCGTTTACTAAGGAATACAAAAAATGGACACTATCAATGTATGTGTAATTATAAAATTGCTCTCAAAATTACTATTGTTAATTTACAAGATTGTAAATAATTCTTCACTAGTGCAGTTTCTCCTTTATAAGTCCTGGTGAATCAACTATTTGTTTCACCTCAATCAGTTTATTACATTGATCATTGTGAAGGAGCAACAAATATATCTGCATAATAATAATTAATTAACATGTGATATTTCTCTTGCATCCATAAATTGGATTCAGAATTTTAAAAAAATAGGTCAACTGATATTGTATTCAGTACATGTCACAACAAATTAAAATGATAAGATTTCATTTATACATCTAAAATTCGTAGTCCTAACTAAATGAATGAATTGAAGTCACTTCATCACTTGCGCTATGCCTAGAAACATGAAATTTGAAGGGTGTGTTCTTTGTAATGTGTACATAGGTATCTACTAACAAAGGGTTATTAAGGGCTGCTGCTAGTGCCTACTTAATAAAATGTGTTTGGGTTTTAAAGCAACAAGACAATTTGTAAACAACAAAAAATAATTTGAGAGTGAAACAAATATAATAAATGCTTAGCTAGCTATGGGCATGATTTCTGCTTAAAAAACCTAAAATTTATCTTTGTTTCAGTGTTAAGTACCACACCAAATCTATCGAATATTAAAGAACTGCAAAAGAAGTTGGAAGAGACAAACGATTTGCCAGGAGCACTCTGTACCATAAGGCAATTATTTATATCCATGAAGTCAAACAAAAAACAATAAGTTTCAAGTATATTTATTACTGGTTTTATTACATTTTTTACATACTTATCTATTATACCATAACTATAGAATAGACCTCACTTAAATGTTTCCTAAACATAATGCTATTAATATTATTTTATTTTAGTATTGTGAAGCTATACATACACACATTGCTATTAAAAATATATATTAAGATTGCCATCTAAAATAAATAGTATTAAATAATGCATTTTGTTTTATTACAACTTTCAAAGGTTTACAAGCATAATGCCTACTTAGCCATACAGAACCAATCTACTCAAGAAACCTTTTTTCCTAGCAGTCAGGAAAAAAGGGTTTCTTGAGTAGAGTCTAGACTGCTAGGGTCTATGTGTATGTATGCGACCATAACTTTGTGACCTAGTAGGTGCTAAAAGGCTGAACTGATTTTGATAAGTAACACCCTACTAATCGCTTCTTGAGTCATTAAATTAATAACATAATTTTCCTGAATCATGTCACTTTTACTTTTTAAGTCGTTTCGACTATGTTACAATAATCTTGGTCGCGAGGAGACTTAAGATGCGGTGCAGGGGTTCGTCCTCTATTTATAACCGTTGTGTACTGGTTTTTGATGGAACTTGTAGGTAGGTGGACCACCCCATTTTAATAAATCACACGGTAATGAATGATATTATATACTGAAAAAATATGTACATATACAGGGTTATTGATTTGTATTACAACTTGTCTCTGTACAATAATAGTTACCTTATAGTTAATAAAAAGCTTTAAATTAAAAAAAAATACCGACTGGCCGTTTAAGTAATAAACAAGCACACTCAACTGTAGGACAACATCAAATAATCATAATAGGTAAGTCAAAAAAATATAGAAAGCAGGCGGGGAAAATTTGCGAAACGGAGGGTCTACCGGTTTAGACACAACGTTTGAGAGCAAGGACGTGGAATTTGATCTTTCATATACAAAAGTGGATGCCCATTTATGGGCCCAGTTTTGGCGCCCCGTGTCAGAACGTATATGTATAGTTGTAAAAATATATTTTAATTTTTGAGGTTAATTTATGCGATTCGTAGCATTTTTTACCCCAGAATCCTAAATGGTACCTACTAATTAAAAGTTTAACTGAACTACCGCCTCCGCCATTGCGTCTACGACAAAATAATCTTTAAAGGAGTTTCTATTACGATAAACTCGAAAGTTCGCGTGCTTACCCGACCTCTTTGGTTCGATTTCAGCATTATAAATAGTTAGATTTCTCATTTTCCAGGGTGAATAAAAACTAAAAGTTTTCACAGGATGAAATTACAATTATGTGCCTATCGAATAGTGCTAAAACCGTTCAGACACGTCTACTATTTTTGGCCATTTTCTATATGGGCCTGGAGCCCCTGGGAAAATGAACAATTTCCTTTTGTGTGGTTCAAAAAATACAGCTCATCTCCGCTTGCACTAAACTTTCTTAGTAGGTACCTACTTCCATAACATTTTATCCGCCTGCTGCCAATATTCTTTGACTTATTACTTATTAGATTATTGGCGTAGGTCGTTTGTTCTATTTTTGTGTTAGTTTTTAGGCTTCCGTACCCAAAGGGTAAAAACGGGACGGTTGAAATTTTCAGATTTATTTCGGCAGCCGCTACAATAACAAATACTAAAAACAAATATTTAAAAGGGGCTCCCATACAACAATCGTGATTCAGGGACAGAAAAACGCAACGATACCGCGATGTATTTTGACCACTAACGCCATCTATTTAAACTGGAGAAAGACTGGCGCCAATGGTTAAATAAATTGTAACGTTCGGGTTGCGTTCACACAAATTGGTTGGTCCAGTGTTCATTTTAGGTCGTCTTCGTGCGCGAGTGTCGCACTTGGCCGTTTTTTTAAATATACCTATAAGGGGCAACCCAACCTTAGGTATGGTGGTGAGGCAGCGTCGTCACTGCCGTCACAATAAGCCTACTTGGACAGAAGTATTTGGCCCAGGGCCCAGGAGTAATAGTTTTTGGCAGTATTGAGTCGGCCACCTGCATGATACATGTCCTTAGGAACGCTGTTGTGGATAGTTTACTGAAAGGAATGTAAAATAAAAGTACTAAAGCTGCACAAGAAATTTATTGCTCAAAAATTACAATATAAAAAGGAGATTTTTATTAAACCAATGATTTACCGTTTCGAATATGCTTTCATTATTTTTTAAATACTTACAATAATATAAAAATAAATATAAATCGCGGGGCTAATAGTCCGCAAAAAATTGTAAAGTAATGCAGTATTTTTGTGAAATCGTTACAGGAAAAACGTAGGTAAGTTACCTTCCTCGAGGTTGTCCTACGTTTATGACGAGCTTATAACAATGTCGGCGATATACAAAATAACTATGTAAGTATCCAAAACAGGTACCTACCTAGCGAAATAACCAAAAATATATATACCGAAGTAAGTTAACTTATAATTATAAATAAACTACAAAAAGTAGTAAAATACTCTCAATAATACTATCAACGGTTCAATAATTTAATAGCATAGACTTGAGAATGTACAGTTATCAGAGTGCACATAGTTGTATCATATCAACGCTGTTTATATACAAATGGATTCCCATATTTGTAGATAATTAATTTTAAAAAAAGTTTTCTTAAATCTGTTATTGTCCACCTCCGGACTTCAACAAATCAAATTCCTATTAAAAGCAACACGAAAACGAAGGATAACCCTAAAAATTAAATGTAGTACTTGTTATAAACAGCGCTGATATACGATACGCTATCACAATTTTAATCCTGCATATTATAAGAATTATAAGAACATTAAAACGTTAACTAAACATAGCTTATATACGTTATACGTGGTCTATATATGAGGGACTTGTTTACATACATAGCGGACACGAACACACAAAGCTAAGGATATCTAGCTATGTATGTTTGTGTAAACATGCCCTTGCAACTTTATTGCATCATGCTGATTTCGAACGAAACTCCTCATCAAAGCGAGCCTCGAAACTTACTACTAGGGGCCTTATTCTGCTAATTACTCACAGTTCAATCCTCTCAGTAAAACCTAGGTATAGGATCGGCTCACAAATCTATAATAAAAAAATACTATGCTTTAAGCTTGCTTACACTAGACAAAGAACTTTGTTCAAAAACAGCACAATGCAATAACTTAGCTACGTAGATAAGTTTGTGGAAATAAAAGCCCCTCGTAGGTTCTTTACCTTTCGATCCATCACAATATTTGTTGTAAATCCCATGCAATCCATGATGAGTCTTATTTTTTTAATATAGGTATAGCGGTGCAAAGGGACACTCTACGACCTGAGACAGAAGCAGTGGGCCGCGTTTACTTTACATATCTCGAAGGTAAGCGTGGTGTCAAAAACTGGAGGAGCCGAGGGGGACTTCATTTTGAGGATAGCCAAAGAGAGAGCATCCTTCGTCCAACTATCATCAGTAACAGTCACGGAAATTGACTCGGATATTCCGGACAAACGTTATCCGTCCTGCTATATGGGTATGACACGTGGAAGGCAACAAAGAAGGCCACGCGCGATATTCACAATTTACTGTCCGGAAAAATAACCAACGAAGATCTATTGATACGCTACCATGAAATCCCTAATGACCTGAAATTGAAGCCACGTTAATGGAGTTGGATCCGCTTAGAGATCCCGACCACACTGGAACACTAGGCAAAAGGAAACATGGGCGACCCAAACAAACCTGAAAGCGAATGCGAAGAACATCTGCAACATTTAAAGCAAAATAAAGCGCGTAATTCAAAACCGAATTAGAGACATAGGCAATGAAGTCAAGTTGCTTTTCGGCGGTTAAACCACAAGTAAAGTTAGTTAGTTAGAAATTGTACTTTTAAGAAAATGTAAATTGCATGGGTTTTACGATAAATAGTACCTAAATGTTGAGGGAATCGGTAGAATCTGTGGTTAAGGCCTCTGAATTTATTAAAAGTATTAGTGTAACGTCATAACAAATAATATTATACAACTATTTGTAAATAATATAACCGCCATTCTGGACAATAAACAGGTACATATAGCTTTAAATATTTCTTTTTTTCAGTCGGTGTATAGTTAGTCAGATCTATACCTATCTACTTTGATAAACTTTGAAAATATTCATAGGTAACATGAATTTGTATAGTACATTTACTTACTAAAGATAAATCAATAACATAGATAGGTATATGTATACTCAAAATGAAATAAACTACATAATTAATTCTGTCTCTGTGTGATACTGATAAATTGTTACATAATAAAAGTACACCAGCTGTTTTTTTTTAAATAACTTAATATAAATTATGGAATACTTTGTTCCAGTGGCACGATGAACTACAACTACTTACAAATAATAATGTTAAAAGTATATTCAAATATAAAAAATAATGTGCGTACTTGTTGACTCCGTTTAAACTTTGTGATCATATTAAAACAACGAAAGAACCATTTAAATAAGTAAGAAAGGGCAAACTAAATGCGTGTCACAGTTTTAATACTATTGTGAAGGGTTACAGGCTCATACTTACAAACGTCATGCTAAATTTCGTTTATGTTGCAAATTGACGTAGATGTACGTCAATTAGAAACGTAGATTGACGTAGTGCGACTTAAAACGTAGCAAAAACCGTTCTATCACGTTTACGTGATCGCCTAAATTGTGTGGAAAATTGACGAACGCCCCTAGCGGACGTAATGTGAAGCTTCAACTGTCTATGGATAAGTCTCGTGTTTATGCAATGATAATGTAACTTTAACGCTTCTAAGAAACATTTTAAATTCAAACGATTTGTTAAATAGTTACATTTTCCCGGGTATTAATCGCGTAATATTATTTATAACACATTTGCTCGTAAAGGGCCTCTTATTTCACCAATTTCAATATCGTAATGTATGTCATTACGTACTTGTGCGTAATCGTAAAGTAAAACGCACGAGTTTCTTTCTAATAAGGTAACACGTACGGTTTATCATGCTCCGTCTAAAACCAACGGTACTTTTTTAAATCTTAAGAAAAAAAAAAGCAAAGAAAGCAAATCAAAAAGTTTTTATGTCAGAAAAGTGGTCAATATTTTATGAATAAAATTAACTTTGGGAGATAAAATATAAAAAATAAACATTTAATTCTTTAATTTAATTCATTTTGACAGTAAATTACATCTGTAACAGAAACAAAAAAATATTAATTTACTTTATTAGTAATACTGGCTGTTTTTGTACCGTTGCCTTAAAAAAAAAAAGCACTGATGCCCGCGCATCGCTTATTTGTGAACAAATAAAAATTATTCCGCGCGCTTTTTCTTTTCGCTGTATTGATTTTATTTATTTCCTCGCAAATGTGTTATAAAACGTCGTATGACATACGTGCGCTTTGATAATTACAGCCTCTGCTTTCTTGTAGCCCTCGCCTACGGCTCGGGCTAGCAATATCGCCTCGGCTGTAATTTTCAACTTACCGCACTTATATCATAATGTACTATTATTTTCTTCCCTAGACCCATTAAACCATCTTACAATGGTCTTGGTCGCGAGCTTTTAACTGTCCACGGGTAGGTAACCTACCCACATTTTTTTCGTTAATTTGCGATTAAGACCCGGGAAACAGTAATTAAGCTAGTAAACTCACTTTAACCGTATGAGCCAGTAACCAATATTAGTAAACATTAGTCAAATCTTACAGCTGTAGGGTGTTAATAAATAATTATCTGCCATGTTACAGCTGCACAATTACGTTGAAATATTTTAAAGTGCACAGATTAATTAAATCATCAGAAAGAAAACCAATTCAGAGACCGAATAAATCAAATCAAAGATCTGTGGGGTTAAAAAGGTACACAGTCACAAGTGTGCACCTGCCTCTACATGGGTCTAATATGGACCTCCCATAGTTACAAGTGCACAGTTATACTGTGTCAAAAAACAGAATTGCTTACAGAACCAGCTAAGCTACCTTTTTAACCCCCCTGATACCTAACCATTTATACTGTGCTGAATTTGAGAACTCACAATTTTACAACCTTACCGTTTTATTAAAAAAAAAAAAGCTTCTTTCATTTTATTTAAAAAAATAATTGCTTCTGAATTGCTCGACAGATGGCGCTAAGACCTACAGACTGTCTCTGGTCAAAATCAAAGTTTGACATAGTGAACGAAGACGTCAAAATCAATTTTTTGACATAGACATTGGACGAATGCATTTTCTACTAAAATATATGTCTTGTCTATGTATGCAAAATGACTTTGTTTATGAATTCATTTACTATCATAGTCGTGACATCTACCGAGACAAAATGGAACTAGTTAGTCATCGTCGTGAAAAAAGCTCATTGAATAAATCCATACAAAAAAACACTTAAAAACCTTTACCAATATGTTTATGATATTTTTAATTTTCCATTTGCATCTCCGTTAGTTTTTCTAGAAGTAAAGCTCTCCTTGCCATTGGAAGACACGTTCGGAACCTCAGGTTTCGGATTGCTCTTGGAAGATTTCGTTTTCGTTGGAAGAAGTAGCGCGCCGAACGCGATGAAATGTAGCGAGTAGTAAAATTTCCTGAAAAGATGATAATTGACTTGATAAATAAATCCTAGATTTTCCTTCTGTTTTCGCGATGTTGCATTAAAATTAAAGTTTTGATCGCGTGGTGTTTAATACTTTTAGCATTGTTTTAACGTTCCGGATCTCCAGATCCCTTAGGTTATTTCATGTAGGCTTGTAATTACATAAGAACGTTCAGTTCGAACAAACCTTCTCAACATATTCAACTGGCCTATGCTATGTGTTATTCCAGGTCTCCATCTATCTACATACCGAGTTTCAACACACACACATACATACTGACAAACTTTCAGCTTTGATTAGTAGGAAGTAGGATGGTCAATGGATGGTTCTGAGATCAATATAGATATTCTCCGCGCTCCGCGCTCCGGGCTCCGCGCTCCGCGCTCCGGGCTCCGCGCTCCGGGCTCCGCGCTCCGCGCTCCGCGCTCCGGGCTCCGCGCTCCGCGCTCCGCGCGCTATGAGGATGGGATGCGTGCGACCTGTTGGAAGAGACGCGCGCGGTCGGCCAGCCGCGACTTGCCGATACAAGGCTAGCCGCAACGTTGGAAAACTCGTGTTCATTTAAGCTTTTATAATCTTTGCGTCCCGCGGTTTCACCCGCGTAAGTCCCGATCCCGTGGGAATATCGGGATCAAAAGTAGCCTATAGCCTTCCTCAATAAATCAACTATCCAACACTGAAATAATTTTTCAAATCGGACCAGCGGTTTCTGAGATTAGCGGTCAGATTTGAAAAATTATTTCAGTGTTGGATAGTCGATTTATTGAGGAGGAAACCGCGGGGTGCAACTAGTTTCTAATATAAGTTGGCAAAGTTCCACTTCCGTCCCATGGTCATGTAACATACCCGTAGAAGGCGAGGCTGGGCGCGAGGTGCAACATGACGAAGGGCACGGTGGCGTACGTCATGGCCACGCGCGTCGTCATGAACGTCACCAGGTCGTACACCAGCTTCTTGGGCCGGCTGCTCAGGCACAGCGGCCGCGCACAGATACGGACCTGGAACCGACATCACATCACACCTATATTGTATACTGACTTCATTCCAAAAGTATTGTTCAAAATGTCAAAATATGGAGCTCCGCAAAATTATAATTTGTAAAAAAAAATGTGATTTAATCATTTTAGTACCTACGTAGTATAAAATATAATATATTTTATTTTAAGTGCTTAAGCCTGCACTGGGCTTTCATAGTAATATTTTAAAGAAACGATACTTCTGCAAAAACACAACACACGATAGACGCAGGGCTGGATTCGAACCAGCATCTTACTCAAACCGGGAGCACGACTTGACCAATCAGTCTACCGGCGTCGGTGACTAATACGCGGTATTTTCGCAAGTATTGCTTCATCTATTCCAACTTAGGCATGTTTTGCGACACCCCGATGGCTATGAATTGATGAATGACACCAATGTTCGCATCCTAGCTTGTTAAATTACTTAACGCACTAGCAAGGAGAGCACTAGGGCACTAGCGGTTTGAGTAAGATGCTGGTTCGAATCCAGCCCTGCGTCTATCGTGCGTTGTGTTTTTGCAGAAGTATTGTATCTTTAAAATATTTCAAAGTATATTATGTTCAGCTGATCAGGGTAGTCAAAGTCAAAGAGTTAGCGAGTTAGAGATCTTAGAGCTCAATCTGAATAGTTCTTCCAAACAAGTTATTATCCTTGGTTGCATTTTACAGTGTGGAGTAGACAGGTATATATCGATATTGTAAAGAGAAAAAAGCAAAGGATTTTGTCAGAAGTAAATAGGATAATAACGTAGGTATTTCAACGTCATTTATTTATCTATAGGTGAATTGAGTTACCTCTATCGAACTTGACTTTATTTCAAAGAAAAATATTGCCAATATTTATCTTCATGAGTGACGCAAAGAAGATATGACTTATCGGTTAGTTCATTGTATTTAGATAACTAATAATATGTGCAACAAAAACGTTGAGGCATTTTTTTAATGCAAAAGCTTACATTGACACTATGATTTTTTTAATTGAAATTAATTTCCCAGACAGCCTTCCACACAAACGTGTACAAAACAACTTTCTTCTTCTTTTCGTATAGAGGTGTGGCTTACCAGGTGTTAGAGTTGGCAGGTCGCTCTAAGGCCTCTAACTTGACCTAACGACTACTATCTGAGATAACTTTAAGAGAGTTCGCTTTTAGCGATAAGGTACCTTTGTCATAATTACCTGGAAGTTTACAAAACAACCAAACAAAATCAACAATATATACCTGTTATATGTTACCCTAATTTTCGTAGAGTATGTAAGTCGCTATGAACACATACATACCTTACAGTCAGTAATACACATTGTCAGTCTCTAATAGAGATACCTTAGAATAGACCAACCTTCTTGGCAGCCAGTGTAAAGACGCCGCCCGCGAAGAAGGTGAGGTAGTACCCGGGATGGAAGCCGTGCCACACCGCCGAGAGCCCGTAGACGCGCGCCGTACGGTACGCCGCGCCGCCGCGCTCGTACGCCACGCTGCGCAGCCACGAGTTCGTGTTCTTGTTCCACGCAGCTATCGCCGTGCGGAAGTTCTGCGCGAACTGCAGGAACAAGACAAACTGACTCAAATGAAGGTCGCAGGTCGAGAAACGATGACCATTGAAACAATGCTAAAAGTAACACCACCATAATCGCGAATACAGAAGAAAAATCTTAACAGATTATTTTTTTTACATGGATCAGGCATTTGACTTCGTTTCACTTGATGGGGGGAAGTGACAAAAAGATCGACGGTGTAACATGCTGGCCTTGAAGAATCCTATTCACTCTAGACTTGACTACACTCTTCGGTTAAGGGGGAATATCGACGCGGGAAAAGAGTTCCATTTCGTAGCAGTACGTACAAGGAAGGTTGATGTGTGGCACGCGCGTACCCTTAAGTAGTTATATTTAGTAGTAGCTGGCCCGACAGACGTTGTCCTGCCCGTTAGATATAAAAAAACTTACAACCCTACCCTACTACTACCCCACCTACTATTACCCTACCCTACTACTACCCTACCCTACTACTACTCCACCTATTACCCTGCCCTACTACTACCTTACCCTACTACTACCCCACCTACTATTACCCTACCCTATTACTACCCTACCCTACTACTACCCCACCTACTACTACTCTACCCTACTACTACCCCACCTACTATTACCCTACCCTATTACTACCCTACCCTACTACTACCCCACCTACTACTACTCTACCCTACTACTACCCCACCTACTATTACCCTACCCTATTACTACCCTACCCTACTACTACCCCACCTACTACTACTCTACCCTACTACTACCCCACCTACTATTACCCTACCCTATTACTACCCTACCCTACTACTACCCCACCTACTACTACTCTACCCTACTACTACCCCACCTACTACTACCCTACCCTACTACTACCCTGCCCTAATACTACCCTGCCCTAATACTACGCTACTCTAGTATTGCCCTACCCTGCTACTACTAACCTACCCTACTACTAACCTACACTACTACTGCCCTACCTTACTACTAACCTATCCTACCCTTCTTAAATAATATTTGTATCGTCTTACTAATTTAATATTTCATAATTATTCGGTCGGTAATATTTAAATCAGCGTGAATAATATCTAAAGTTTGTTATTCAAATAAGCAGGAATCATTCTCTATTATATAAACACATAATATACATTCCGACATTGGCAGTAGGTATATTATGTTAATATATGTAAAACAGACGGTTAAATTAGCTACCAATTACTACGACATGCGCGGTAATCTTGTGTATTGTATAATACACGAGTTAGAAATCAACACTACTTTAACACAATGCGACGTTAAAATCAAACTAAAACTGCAGTTCCTGTAGATTCTATAGAGAACTCACGACTATCTAACAGCGGATTCCGCAGTGATCTTCAAATTGACATTCTATAAAAATCATTGTTCGAGCGGCAGCTTGCGGCGCGGGCGAGTTGATCTCAAGGTAGAGCGAGAAGGAGAATTGAAGCTCGTTTTAAATCGTCGGCGGAGTGTGAGTGAAGACAAAAGTGATGTTTGCGTTTTATAGAATAACACTGCAGGTCATGAGTATCAATTTGCCTCGGATTCACCCGCAAAAGTCGCAACATAAGGTATGAGATTACACGAATATTGCCTTTATCTCAGATCTCTTTTACATCCAACTAATCTCTATGCAATTAACCTTGTAAATTTTACCAAGCAATAAGGCACTAAAGTCTACAACACACAAGGCGGTTAGTAATAGACCGGAGCAGCCTGACGTTAAAAGCCGTCGGCTTACTTATAAACGATGATTATCAGCTGCATAAACTATGTATTGTATGTCTTTTACTGAAATATCAAAGTTGTCAGACAGGAACAAACGTTACATAACTTAGTCATCTGTTAATCATTGTTTATAAGTAAGGGGGGGTTAGTATGTAGGAGCCATAGTGTACCTCAAATCCAAAAACATCAATGTTGGACATCTTATCCCATTTAGGGGTCCCATCTTGGTCGTATCCATTGAATCCCATCCCGGAGTTGTTGCAGATAGCGTCGGAGAGCAGCCACGCGTGGTAGTACTTGCAGCGCACCACCAGCGTCGAGAGGTACGCGTACCACAGCAGGTAGAACGCGGACCATGACCGGGACACTTCGGAACCGGGATCCGTTAACTCTATCACATAAGTACAATAAATAAATAAATCATTTGTTTCCACAAGTCTACATTAAAGTTAAACACTATCTCTCCACACTAGGCGAAGTCTGTCCTGTGGAGAGAATATATCAAGGATACAGTATAGGTTGCACGTATGAAATAATGAAAACTAAAATAAATAAAAACAAGTACGAGTGGGACTCGGCACGAAGGGTTCCATACATTTTAGAATTGAATGAAAGGTAAATTGCGGGTTACGGTTAATGACGTATTAAAAAAAAACAACTAGCTAGATCTCGTTCAAACCAATTTTCGTTGGAAGTTTGCATGATAACGTACATCATATGTTTTTTTTTAGTTTTATCATTCTCTTATTTTAGAAGTTACAGGGGGGGGACACACATTTTACCACTTTGGAAGTGTCACTCAGGCAAACTATTCAGTTTAGAAAAAAATAATTTTAGATACCTCGCGAAAACAGAAGAAGAATCTATGTTAACCTCATTATCGTTTTTGAAGACCTATCCATACATAGATACCCCACACGTATAGTTTAGATGTTTTTTTTTTAGTTTCATTTCTAAGTATGGGAAACCCCAAAAATTTTGACTTTTTTCTATTTTTGTGTGAAAATCTTAATGCGGTTCACAGAATACCTACCTACCAAGTTTTAACAGTCTTATGGTTTCGGAAAAAAGTGGCTGTGACATACGGACGGACGGACGGACGGACGGACGGACGGACGGACGGACGGACGGACAGACAGACAGACAGACAGACAGACAGACATGACGAATCTATAAGGGTTCCGTTTTTTTGCCATTTGGCTACGGAACCCTAATAAAAACAGTATGCAGTATAAAATTAAAACGATACAGAAATAGTTGGAATGTGGAATAGGATAGATTGTGGGGTTTAGGGGGTATTGGGGGAAATGGAAGATAGGTATTTGAGGAATATTAGTATTTAGTACTGAAAATACTGTGTTTTACAGTGTAACGTCACAGCGAAGATACAGTACCTACCTACATGTAGACGTACTCTTAATTCGACAAAATACCGACAAAAAAAACTGCCACTCAAAATGATCAAAATAACCGTAACTTAATAATTTAACGTGGATTTGCTAAAATTTTGTTGTGATAAAAAATCATTTTTTATGGGACAAACTGTGAGGTATTTCAACAATAAAAGAATTATCCAAATCGGTCCAGGCATCTTCGAATAATCGAAGAACATTCATAAAAAAAAAATTTAAAAAAACCCGACAAATTAAGAACCTCCTTTTTTTGAAGTCGGTTAAAAATTGGTAGACAGAATAGAATGATTTGGCAACAAGAACTCAACAAAGAGGTCTAATAACTTTTTGCAATCGCAAGAGTTCATGTACAGGGTCATTGGCTAATGTTAATGACCTAATGACAATGAAAATATTATATGAATGAAAGTTGGTATCAATTTGTAATCCTACTATGTAACTATTTTCTTATCTTGTAAGTATTAAATTTTATTTATGTTAAGGCGCATTATCAATTTATCACGCCAACGAGTTTGGTAGTTGGCACAGCTGCTGGGTTAATTATTAATTCTTAAGGAATTATTGTTTTTGTTTAAAAATAAGGCACAATAATATATTGTTGTTTTTGTATTGTATATTTTGTTGTTATCATCCTACTAATATTATAAAGGAGAAAGTTTATTTTGTTGTTATCGTCCTACTAATATTATGAAGGAGAGAGTTTATTTTGTTGTTATCATCCTACTTATATTATAAAGCTGAAAGTTTATGTGCGTGTACGTGTGTACTCAAAAACCGCTGAACCGATTGCGATGAAACTCGGTAAATAGCTGGAGACCTGAAATAACACATAGGCTACTTTTTATCTCGATATTCTCGCGGGATCGGGACTGACGCGTGTGCTAGTAATTTTATAAGTAGGTCAGTATGATTTCATTTACGTTTACAAAGTGGTATCGTACGATTGCAATTACACAATTACGCGGTTCTAAGAAGAAGCAATAAGAAAATTAGTTTTGGGTAGGTAATTCCGCAACCTTTCAAAATGAAGTAATCACGAAACGCTCAACACCGGGTCACACTAAACGCGTAGCGTAGTACCTAATATAATCTCTCTTACATTGTTTGGAACTTGAAGAGATGCAGCAGAAGTGCATACATTGACGGCCTCTGGGCGTGTCGGGCGAATCCTCGACAGCGACGCAGAAGGATGCGGTTTTGATTCCCGCCGGTGACAAGATTTACGTTAACCATAAATATTTTTAATTGGATCTGGGCATATGTATGTATTTACTTTTAAAAAAGTATTTATAGGATATTCAATATCTAGGTAATATTCATAGTACAATCCTAGTTGCTTAGTTTGGGGCTATATTGAGCTGTGTGCAACGTTTAATTATTCTTACAACATTTATTTATAAGTCACGGATCTAGCATATCTTTGCTCCGTGGAGTTTATTACTTTTAGCATTGTTTTTAAAACACATATTGAAACATTGCTAAAAGTTATAGACATTGAAACCTAAATTGAGTTTCATTTCATATCTTTTTCAGTTTTGAAATGACGCGCACGCACAGCGCGCCACGCATGTGACGCGGAGTTTAAATGTTATGAATGTGTAACAATATATAGGTCAGTGTTAGGTCATTAACGTTTACAAATTTACTACGAGTTATAATTACGCGGTTTCAAGATAAGCAATAAACCGTACCTACGCACAAACAATTAAAAAAATTATGACATCATACACATAATACAATAAATATTCTTACTTTTATTTAAGTAATTGATTATTATTATTTATTACTACCTACTCAACTTTTTGTATAGATACCAAGTAAATACAAACTTACTAATCTTTTGTTTGTATCAAAATTGCCTTTAAAGTATTTAAGGTGAAAGTCTGTGTCTGTATGTAAGGGTGTTTGTACGCTTTCACGCAAAAATTACTGAACCGATTGCGATGAAATGGTATGCAGATAGTTGTAGACCTAGATACACGTAGGCTACTTTCTATCCCGATATTCCCGCCGGATAGGGACTTACGCGGGGCGCAGTTATAAATAAAGAAAATGTTGGATTCACTCAAAACTTATCTAATAATAACCGGTGAAGTCAAACTACACAATGACACTTACACAGACACTTTACCTCAATCAGCTCGCGCCTAAAGCACACATATTATAAAGAAATTTCTTTATACTGTTTGGGTATGTGTGTTTGGACTGTTTAGGTAAAATGTATTTTGAGCTTAACGAATAATATCATTGGATTTATTTCACTGAAATCTTATCGAACCGTGAAGACTATTTTTAACACGTTTTAACTAAAAATGTCAAGGTCCTGTGTGGTTTAGCGGAGAGATTATCGTATCAACGGTTTATCGTATGTTTGCTTGTTCAATATAAATGTTTCTGTTAAGGTACGGGAGATTTCGACTTTCTACGCTCGCAGTTTCATGTAAATATATATTTAAGTGGATTCAACTGAAGGGAAAAAAAACATAACCCTACTTCGGCGAAATTTTATTGACTAATTTTTAGCCTTTCGTCTAAAACGACTAAGAAAAGTCTTTTTGATTGATTAAAACGACTACAATATGAACATATTAAAAATGGTGTGTGCAGCAATTCATATATCGTCTTTTCGTGTAGTAGTGTGCCCCACTTAGTGTTTTTTCAGGTCGCCCTAAGGCTTCTAAATTGGCCGCTAAACTGTTATCTAAGGTATCAACCGAGACCAACTGCTGCCTTCTGAACGTGCCTTCCGAAGCACGGAGCTTCAGAAACATATATAACATTTTTATTAACTAGCCCACGATTTCACCCCAGTAAGTCCTGATCCCGCTGGAACATATCGGGATCAAAAATAGTATATTTCCTTATCCAAAGTCCAATCTATGTCTAAAGGTTTAGGCGTGAAAACGTAGACAGACATAGAGTTATTTTCGCATTAATAACATTAGTGAGGACTTACCTTCCAGGACAGTGAGAGGGTATTTCTTAGCGAGAGACAAGTAGAGTAGAGCGGCCGCTATAGATCCAGCTAATTTGTAAAACACCGCTTGACGAGGTGACGGTACTGTACTACCTTTTAACATTGTATTCTGAAAGGAAATTTAAGTTCGAACAAATTAATAAATACTCCACATAGTAAGGGTAAGTAGCTTCTCGATCTGATCTTGTATATTGGTATGATGGAATAGAACACTGTTAAACAATCACCAAAAATAGGACGATAAACAATATGCATTTCCGAGCCATTCTCGGGGATTTGTTTACTCTAATGACTATAAAGGTGCGTACAGACTGCTGAAATGTTTTATTGCCCTTCTACTTTACTTTTTTTCTACTTTTATTGCATGTTCGCTACAAGCGATCGCTCCGTGGGCGGCTTGTGCTCGTAGCGAGCGCGTGAAATGTACATTTTGCTCCCACAAGACGTCGAAAGCTATGAGAAATTGTTACAAAGTCTGATACATTGCAGCAATGTATACGACGAATTCTTTCATTGCATGATACATTTTATGTTACGTTCCACCAGTCTGTACCCATCTTTAAAGCTAATCAGAGATGTCGTCATTTTTATGTTTTGCTCATAATTACTCGTGTTCACTGTTCACCCACTCGATATTATTGCCATGAACCATCAACTATGAGTCTCTAGTTTATGTAAGATAGGCGAAGTATGACTAGGAAGACGTTTCTTTCAATTGCGTCATCTTCAACCTACTTTAATTTATGAATCTGATAACGAATAAATTGACAACAAAACAATCATATCACCGCGACTGATTTTATTTTCTCGAGTAGGATCGCGCGATGTTGTGTTAGGTAGGACACTACACTTTCATATCATCGACCTCAAACTGACCAGAGCGTTACATAATAACCAGTTGTTAGTGTTACAATCACTCACCCCATTCAAGTCTCCTTCAATAAAGTTAATATAGTCATTGTAGAACACAACCGGACCACACATGAGCGTCTGAAACGCTAACGTATACGCGAAGTATTCTAACGGTGAAGGAATCTTCTCTACTCTAGTTAGATCCTCGGAAGTGTCCGTGGTATTCGCATTTACTTCTTTATTCGATAAACTGTCTTGCAGAGAATATGCTAATGACGTTACTCGTTGAGTAATCACCATTAGCGGACCTGTAAAAAATATTATTTATGAGAAACTAGCGATTAAAATTTGAATGGATACTTAATTTTACTTATATAACAAAGACAGTTAGGTTTTTATAGAGTTCTACAAAAAATAACCCAGTGGAAGGCACGAGAATGACAATAATGATAATAATGACATTAACTGCGCCACATGTAATTACGGAGCCAAGGTAGAAAATAGCGTAGTAGATATGTTAAACATTTTCCAATATAAGTATATGAACTACTTAACAAAAATCTTTAAACAAATCTTTCGTATTTAGGTTTATAGTCTATCAAATCTGTTAATGCCATTTTAAAATACAGTTTAATTGGATATTAATAAAAATCAATCAGTAGGTAACCATAACCACTACAATTTTTTTGTATACCTAGGCCTAACAGCGGTACCTACTGCTAATGAAATACCTAACTCAAACAGCATCACGCATTTCTTCCGGTTAAATCTGACGTTATGAAGAATTTAATAAAAAGTAGCCAGTCGATGTTAAGAGGTCAGGATATCAATGTGGATCAACCTATCAGCATTGTGGAATAACAAAGTGGAGGCGAACTAATTATTAGGTAGGTAAACTGTAGTATTACAGTGTCAAAATGGACAAATAGCTGGTGTCAAATGGTCCTAACGCCTAAACCACCCTAAATGTCTCTCTCTTATACAATATTCTATATTTTGTAAAATGATGACAGACACCTATTGACACCGTGCGTGACCTCTAATAATTTAGTACCCGGCCTCGTTACACCTAAAAATTTAATGTATTCTCATACCAAGGTCCATCTAAACCAGATCCTATTGATTATAAAAACAATTAATAGGATACAATACAATTTCTGTGTTTCAGTTTAATGAAGTTTTTGCGAGGCATACCTACTTCGTAGAAATAGGGTACTTTCAGTGACTTATACTATTATGTTATCAGTATGTCAAAGAGCCCAATCTGCTACAGATTTGAGTTGTCAAGAGATCATCCATCGTTCATCAGTCCGTCAAGTAGGTATTTATTTTATATAAGAAAAAATCATACCAGTAATGTCCAGTGAATAATCAGCCGTATGGTATATCTGTCGATGTAAATGTAGACAGGATAGATACAGCATGGAAGCAGTCAATATTACGCTAAAACAAAAATGTTACAAGTATTATCGAAAACTGACAAAAACCTTGAAGTTATCAGAAATTTTATGGTCCGAAACCACGACATTGCAAGTTTTACGTCACCTGAGAGATTCTAACTGTAGTACTTGTATTAATTTAGAATATTATTTTTAAAATTTGCTAAACTAATGATATAAAAAGGTAGGTAAGTATCCGTAAGTACTTTAAAAAGGCAGAAATGTACTTGGTTTGGAACCTCAGACTAAGTACTTGTTTACTCATTTATATTTTCCCACAAAACATGCTAATTTGAATTAATAGAGGTCACTTTGTAAATATTGTTTGTTGATTCGTAATTTTTGAGATTAAAAATATATTGTTTACGTCAGGGATCTAGTGCGTGACTTAATAACATAAAGGTAGTTGTAACTGTTTGCCTACTTATTTTGATCTAGGTACAGCTAGACTATATCTACCCTTGACAGTGATCATTAAATTAGAAATCAAATACTAAGACAATCATTTTTTTAAACAAAAGATTAAAGTACAATAAAAATGACAGTGAATATACTTTGGATAATTTGGTTATATGAGTCAATTGCCCTGTATGATAACGATTGTCTGAAACATCAGGAAAACTGTAATCACAATAATATAATACATCCGAAAGTTTGTTTGTTTGTTTGTTGTTTGTCCCTCTTCATGGTCAAACGGCTCGACCGATTTGGATGAAACTTTGCATAGGGATAGTTTAAGTAATGGAGAGTAACATAGGATTTTTCTTTTGATCTCGATATTCAAGAGATCGGGATCTACGCGGGTGAAACCGCGGGCGCACCTACTTAGTTGTAATGTAAAAAAAGAAAATCTGTAATGAAATTAAGGAATACTTACTTTCCCATTAAGTGATTTGGCATTGTTTTTAGGAGAGTATAACAGATCATAGGTAACATTGATAAATGTATTGCTTGCCTGAAAAAAAAACTCAAGTTGATTCAAATAATTACATATCTTAGAATAATTACAGGAAAAGGTTGATCTTGGAAAACTAAAAAAAAAAACAAGAAAATGTTATCTGAAAGGGAGTTGTTAACACATGCTGGATGACGAACATTTCTTGGAATTTGAGTCTCCAATTTTTATTGGCACTAGTTGTATACATACTGTACTCAATTACCAAGATCAATGCATTCACTTGATACTGTGTGGCGTCACACATTGCCTCCAATCATTGTTAGATTGATTCTATTTTACATTCATTGAACAACAATGCTGTCTCATTTTGCAACTGACTTTGGACAAAGGTTTCGCAGTTCAAAACCAAGTTTAATCAAAAGAAAATTAAGGAGTTTAAAATTATTATATCAAGATTTTACTTTTTAAAAACATAATACAAATAAATAATAATTACATTTAAACATTATTTCTTAGTGTTAATCCACACTTAGGAATACTGCTTTTTGAAAAAATGCTTTCAAAAACTTTAGTACCCGGCGGGATTCGAACCCGCGACTATTGGTAATCCGAACCAACGCGTTAAACCGCTTCGCCACGGGTAGCCCTCCAGCCGGGTCGAATTTAAGAAAGCACCTCTTCGTGTGTTCTTGCAAGTAAGGCCTCGTAGTGACATCTACCGGCGAACTTTGCAGATCGACTCGGCTTGTAACTTCCCATATTACATGGAAATGATTACAATATAAGATGACACATTCCAAACATGTAAACATTATTTCTTAGTGTTAATCCACACTTAGGAATACTGCTTTTTGAATCCCACCGGGTACTAAAGTTTTTGAAAGCATTTTTTCAAAAAGCAATAATTACATTTATCATTTTCAGTACCTTTTGTACAGGGTGATAAAAATAAAAGATAGGTTTTTAATTAGGTAGGTACTATAAGTATTTGTGATTTTGTTTTATTTAGACAATACAGATATATGACTGATTAAGTAGAATATGAACAATGGGCTGGCATATCAAACATTACTGTAATCATGGATTGTGTGGATGATTATAATGTAAATGTACTCATAATTTTTAAACAGATTGCTTTAGGCTCAGAGGAAATATTTTAATTTCAAAGAACACAGTTCTAAGCCTACATAATACAACTTTATAAAGGGCCACAAAAATAAACAATAAATTGGTTCATAATTTACTTAGTTCAATACTTACTTTCCGAAACAGAAATATCCCATGATCAAACCTATAACAAGGCACACAGAATGGCGAAACTCTGGCGAAGCATATCTCAATGGTTTCCGAAACAGTCTGGCCAGGCATAGTGCAGCTACTTGTGCGATCAAAAAATTAACCTAATGAAGAAAAATAAAATCAAATGATATTTATGAAACTAATGTGCTTTTGGTGAAGCTAAGCAGACTTTAACCATAAGCTAAAGAATCTACATAATATAACTATAAGTCTAGCCAGACCCTTAGGTTTGTTATTGTTTCAAACATTGTTGTGTGCAGATTGAAGGATATTTCTTATTTAGCATTACACAGGAAACAAAAGTTGTGTTTTATAAGTAGGTAGGTAGTAGATATAGATTCTGAACACTTATATCATGATTTTATGACCTAGGTACCTACATTAAAGAACTTAGCCTTTAAACAAATACAAAATTGTTATTGCTTATAATTATTTCATGTTCTATCAACAAAATACTAGGTACTAAAATACTAAGAAATCTAGATATCCTACAAAATTGTAAAAAGCAGTTTGCTTTAAGAATTACAAGCAAGTTTTTCATTAAGCTGCTGGCTTGAAATTTGTAAAAGAAGTACCTACAAGATTCCAGTCTAAAGTTTAGTCTAGAGTAAAAATTTATTTAAATATTGTATAAATTTGTAAAGTAGTGTTGCACAAAAACATTTCAAATTGCACTTACCAAGTCTAACGGAAGACCAATTCTATTTGAGACAAATAAAAAGAGTTTGCTGCCATCGTAATAATCAAAGTATGCTGCAGTCATTTTGATGGTTTCTGTAAACAAAACTCGAACTAGAAATCACAGGAACTTACACAAGATTTAAATTAAACTGAGGTTATCTACTTCTAAGGTGGTGTGGCTTACTTTTCAGATATTCTTGACACCACGCTTAAAAAATGTTTTAGTTTTCACACACTATCTAGAGAATCAGCCACCCAGCAGGTAGGTCAATATGGTCGGGCGAGAATTCGCTTTAAAATACCCGCCCAACCATAAAGGATCCTCGAGCGTCGAAGTCCTTCCGATGGAGGTGATAATATCAAAACTTAACACATTTGTTACTTACACACCTTTGTTTGTTGTCCCAGTTGTGCGTCTTGTATTTCAGGTAAACATTTGGAAACACAGAAGTTTGTGATAAAACGGACATCCAACAAAAATATATTCACAATAGGTCTAAATGAAATTAATGCTTAATTCAAACTGAAGAAGATCAAGAAAGAACCAATATAAATAAGCAAAACACAATTCTGGGTCAACACTACCATACTACCATCAAAGTTCAGCAAGACACGAAAATAGGAACTTAAAAAAAATAGGTACTAAATATAGTAGTGATGTTATGTCAAAAACAATAAAATATCGATATGTCGCTCAGACATATCTCAACGCGTAAGCAATACTAAATATAAACAAAAGCTCCGGAGGAGATATTCAGGAATAAAACAGGGAAATACGTAGGTACGTATGTGAAGCCTTCAGAAAGTGGAACAGGATCTTGAAATGAATTTCAATATTATTAAATATAGTTAAATATAGTTAAATATAGTTAGACTAAATATAGTTAGGTACTATGTTTTTCGGAGCTCGATATTTCTCCAGTAATTGCAACGGGCTTGTTCACGAGACTTCCTCGAGCTTGGATGGAACTCCGTAAAAAAAAAAACAAATTTAAACCTTAGATTAAAACAAAAAACTAAAGATACGGTACCTAGTCTCGGAAAATGAGACGATAAAACTGCGTCTAGCTGACGCACTAGCCTCAGTCGTATGTCGAACCGTTGCCGCGTGAGCACGTGCTGTTACACTGCGATTATCTTTTTGACATCCATAATAATGCCTTTTTGCTTATTTACAAAGCCTGAATAATTCTTAAAGATAAATGTTTTTAAGTACCTACAATAATTTTATGAAAATGCATCAACTTCTGTGACACATTCCCGCATCCGCCGACGCGGGAACGTAAGGTACCACGTACCTACTCAGAGACATGAAATTTGTTTTCGGCTTATTATTTTTGCCTTTTTAAAGTTTAGTTTGGTTTTAACTTGGAAGATTTTTTAAGTCAGGGGTTTTTTAAATTTTTAATTCAACTTTTTTATTTCACCCTTTTTGTAAAAGCGATTTTGACTAAACATGCATATGGTTGTCACAAAAGTTACGTTCTTTCATTTAATACCCCACTCGGGTATATTTGAAAACATTCGGTTTTATTTCCGACCTTCAACCAATATAATATAATATTATGAACGGCTGAGCCGATTTTGATCAAACATAGCTAAGAACACTCGCGCAAAAGTCACCTATCAACCAAAAAAAACTACATTGAAATCGGTTCATCCGTTCGTGAGCTACGACTACGACAGACAGATACACACACACACACACACACAGAGACAGACAGACAGACACGTCAAACTTATAACACCCCTCTTTTTCCGTCGGGGGTTAAAAATACTCAGTTAATGAGGCCAATGAGGGTGTGGTGTTCAATTTGGTAGCAGCCAACACTACCCACAAAGTGACAGTTTGCTTCCATTACAAGAAAACTTCGGTTGTTTCATTAGTGCGTGGGAGATCATGATACCTATTAGGAGTGCTGTGCAGTTCCTTAATCCTGCAAGGGCATCTTGAAAAATTAAAGACATATAGGTAAGCATATTTTGAAAACAATAAGTCCTATCAACATACATCCAAAGACTGTTTTGTAGATACGTTTATAAAGAAAATAATTATTTTACTGATGTCTCCTAGCTTTAGCCTTTTTCACAGGAAATATAAAAAAACGAGGGGAGAGGGGAAATAAAACAGCGCTTTATCCTGTTTCTAATTCAATATTGTAGCACACGTGTAAAAGGTACATGCATGGTAAGTTTCGTGCTTTCTACCGGATGGGATGGGACCGATATTCATATTTTTGTTAGTTGACAAGCCGTACTATCGAATATTTTCGTAATACAAAAGTTTTTAACAATTTTTAGTAACTATCGATACAAATTGCTAACATCACTATTTTTTGACATTGACAGAAAAGGTACAACGACATTTGACATATTCTTTTTTTTTTCTTTCTTTTTTCGGCCCCGGACTCTCGAGATGCCATTTGTCGAGTTTTTTCTGAGTTTACAACACTCTTCCTAGTGGCGTCGTATTATATCTTGTACATCGTGCCAGTATCAAGTATTTTGCATAAAATTAGCCCGATCGCACATAGTTTCAAGTCAGGAGCTATGGTAAAGCTGTGGCAACTTTACCCATAACCTTCAAGGGGCTTAGGAGGGAACGACGAAAAGTTCATGTTATTATTATTATATTATTATTATTAAGAGCCTGAACTGTCCCACTGCAGGGCAAAGGCCTCTCTACCTTCCTTCCATTTGATTCGGTCATGTTTAACACTCAATTTTGTTTCCACTACACTTGTGCACATTCACGGAACTAAATTGATTAAGATTCCACTAAAAGAAGATCGGCGTTTTTCCTTAGGGATTTTACCTGGGGGTTAGAGGTACCTTAATTTTATTTTATGTGCCATCGCAAATTACGAGACATGGATTATTCGATTGATATATGCGAACTAAAGCCATGGTGTTAGTACTTTCGTCCTACTCTTGATAAGTTAAAAGATATTGGATGTTAAAGTTTCACATTTGGGAGTGTTCACACAAAACACCACAAGATGTCGTTAGTTGTCTGGAATATTCATAAATCTGAATTGGTCTATTACCTACTATGGCAGATAGTCAAGTCATCATTCAGTTAACAAATCTTATTAGTTAAAAATAATTATTTTCTTTATAAATTCTGGACCGATACGTGGAATTCTGTAGCCATTTATTGGTTTTACTAATTCAGATTTATTGATCTTCGAGACAAGTAACGACATCTGGTGGTGTTTTGTGTGAACACTCCCAAATGTGAAACTTTAACATTCAATATCTTTTAACTTATCAAGAGTAGGACGAAAATACTTACACCATGGCTTTAAGTTTACGTAATCAATCGAATAATCCATATTTCATAACTTGCGATTGAAATAAGTTCGTGTAACAAATTGTTTGAAGTGCCGATATCTGTGAAACATAGCTGGTCCATTTTGAACGGTCTTCTTACATAATTTAACCGGGTTTTTTTTTTTTTAGATTATAGTTTTGGCGTCGTACATCTTGCCAGTATCAAGTATTTTGCATGAAATTAGCCCGATCGGGCTCATAGTTTCAAGTCAGGAGCTATGGTAAAGCGGTGGCAACTTTACCATAACTTTTAGGGAGATAGGGAGAGAATGACGGAAAGTCCATGTTTAACACTCAATTTTGTTTTCACTACACTTGTGCACATTCACGGAACTAAATTGAATAAGATTCCACTAAAATTACACAATTTAACCGGGTTTACAACTTAGTTTAACGAAAATAAAATTGGAGCACATGTTGTCTCCGATTTCCCGCCCAAACTCCTTTAACCGGGTTTACAACATAGTTTAACGGAAATAAAACTGGAGCACGACATGTTGGCTCCGCTTTCCCGCCAAAACCTCCCATATTCACTTTGATACTTTACTGTCACAAGCCCTTTATCGCTTTGGCATTGGCGGGAAAAACGAGCGGTATTCTAAAGCTTCAGGGTAAAAGCATCAAAAAACAATTGTCATAAAAGTTTCGAATGGGCATGAACTGAGTGCTCAAAATGAGCAGTTAACAAATTAAATAAAACAATTTTATGGTATATGTATTACGTTTATTCAAACAATAGTTCCGTTAAAACTTTCCTTACTTTTGGAGAGCAAACATCCAATGGGGTTTTTTTATCTTTATTACTAATTTTTAAATCTGCACCAGCTTTCACTAAAATACATGCAACTGCTTCCCTGTCTTCCTCACATGCTAAATGTCTGAAAACAATCAATAAAATTAATATATGATGTGGGCAGAAGGTTGCGGGTTCAATTCCCATATGTATCATATTATTATGATGTATGTATTCATGAAAACTCTGTATTTTTTAGTAGTAAATCCGTTGTCTAGGACCTGTGTGCGACATTCTGCAATGTATATTTATTTTAATTTTAATATATTTATAGTCTCACAGAAGTTCACATGAATATCTTTTTGTAAAATGCAGGACCAAAGCCCATAACTATTACTTACAATGGTGTACTTCCAGTAGAATCTTGCATATTGACATTAATATCTGGTTGGGCTAATAGAAGCTCAACAACTGTGTTTCTGCCTTGAGCAGCTGCTCTGTGGAGTGGCGTTGCACCAAGTGTATCTACCTCATTCACATAGGCATCTAGTTCTAGTAATAATTTGGATACCTGTAAATGTATCAGATTTTTTTATGATTCTAGCATTTAATGGTACAAGTTACAAAATTGAGAGAGGAGGGAGTGAGATATTAGCATGCACCTGTGGTAGAGGAATATAGTCACATACAATGTCCCAATTATGAGGGTAGGTCCGATACTGCTAAAAAATGGAATACATAAATAGGTTTCTATACAAGCCCATGCATTAGCATTTTTATACATACCTCTATGTGCCCTTTAGAACAAGAATAATGTAATGATGATTGTCCACGATTATTTTTATGATTGACATTAGCTCCTTTACCAGCTAGCAACATCACCACTTCATATCGCCCAGCTGAAGCCGCTAACATAAGCGGCGTGCACTTCGAATCATCAACGGGATCGACAAGGCTTCCAGAAGATATCAAAAACTCAACTAAATTAGAGTTACCGCCTAATGCTGCCCAGTGAACTAGAAGGCGATCATTCTGTAAAGAAATAATCCATAATTAGTGATGTTTAATTTTATTATGTTGCGCATATTTTATTTACACAATTTAAGATTTAATACTTTGCTGAAACTATTGGACCTATTTTGAGAATGGTACACATCCACAATATCATGGCATGGCATGCGTGGGTGAAAATCGTGGGATGCCTTTTTCAGTAGCATCAAGTGGTTCTAGTTGGACTAGAGTGACTATTGAAGCCTAGGAGATAGGGTATCTCCTATGGATTTATTAAACATTATTCAAGTTTAGTTGGTGCGGCTCGGCAATAATAAAAAATACACTTACAGAGTCTGCAGTTTTTACGAGCGTAGTGTCGTCATCGATTCGAACTTTCACTTGATTAAAGTCTCCTTTGTAAGCAGTCTCGTATACGGATCCGATCGACATTGTACCGTCTAAATTATCCGAAAAATGGTTAAGAAAAATGCAAAATCATCTCATCACGTCAACAACCACTTTTCAATAACACATTTTTTTTTTAGTCGTTTACAAAGTAACACTATGTCATGAAGCCGACGTCACATGTCTTGCGAATCGATTATGGCCGTTTGGGAATTAATTAGCCAGTCAAGAGTCAATAATAGAGTGAAAGAAGGTTTGGAACGCTCCCCGAGCCAGCCAGCCCCTCCCCCCCTCCTCCTGTCGCTCCTCCAGTCATGTTTACATTTTTTTGTTATTGTATTGATGGGATTTTTAAATCTTCAAAACGTTTTTGTTTGGATTAAACTAAATTTAAAAGTTTATTTCAAATTCTAGGGCTAGTGTAGTTGAAATGGAAAGTATGTTCAATCTCAACGATGTTATATTTAATTATTATTTCGTCATTGGTGGGTTTTTTTTGAGTTACTTGGTCTACCGAATTTTGAATACGATTTTGGGAGATAATAATTTTTTGCAAACAAAGTATCGCGCTAAAGGTCACACGTGGAGGAGTATTCAATGTAATAAATCTGTACCGTATAATATTCATGTAAGTATGCGAAACCAATATTGAAAAATCAATAAAGTACCACTGTACTGGTAGAGTATTGTTATTTAAAATATGTTCAATCTATCTTTGTACCTTTTGGAACTTCGAAACTTATACAAAGTGCTTACCTAGCTTAACTAATATTCTGTACTTTATAGTGCGCAATTTGTGGAAAACTCATGCTGCCATTGGTGGGTCTTTTCTGCGAGTGCTGTGCTATAAGTGCATGCAAAAGATGCCATTGGGCTGTCAATAGAAAGTTCAAATGTAAATCTATCTCCTGGCAGAGTCAAAAGCCATTCTATCATCATTGGGTCAATGGTGTGTATCTCTGGCAGTGTCTAATTTAACAATTAATATGTAAAAAAAACATTATATTAACATCTTTTAAATTTATTTAGTTGGATGCAACAGAGGGGAAGGTTCGGAAAGCAGTGATGAAGTCTTTAGTCGTTTTTTTTGTAGTTGGTGTCAGAGAACACGTAGATTCCATGGAGTTATACCAGCTGATACTGAGGTAAATATATATCATATATAAAGTATGGGTCTCTGATTAGATTATTATTACTATTTAATGGACAACTAAAAGCAATTGATAAGAAACATGACAAGTATATCTAGTCATTCTTAAAGAGTGATGGATTCCTGGATGTAACACTAACTACACAGTTAAAACCATAGAAGCTTAATGACCTCTGTAGCCAGCTGCAACTCAGGACTTTGGTTTGATTACTGCCGGGAACAAGAATTCCTTAGAATCATATATTTATGAGGAACAACTATATAAATGTTTGTTTCTGTCTCTGCGGTTTCGACATATCATTTATTTAATGTATGGGTGTCATCCTGCAATATTCAATATTTATAAATCCATAATCGGTATTTACACTGTTGAAACTGTAAGGATTTGATGATGTGGTTATTTAACAACTGTTTTTTATTTTTCAGGAATGTGATTTCCAGAAATACAGCAATATTATCATACCTCCTTCTTGTGTCCTGATGGAAAAAGGTCTAGTCAAGAGCATAAAACCTTTAACGGAAAAAGAATGGGAGCCTCTTATAATTTTAGGTATATTTTATGTGACATAAGATTTTGCTTTAAATTAAAACTGAAAAGTAAATAAAATATGTCCAGTAGTCACGGAACATGGCTGTTTAATTTGATAGATTTGATTTGAATCCATATTGCAGAAAAAAAGATCCAAAAAAATGTATTATTTTGTTTCTACTTCAGCAAACCGCAAGTCGGGCAGTAACAGAAGTGATGAAGTTCTATCCTTGTTTAGAGGTCTTCTGAATCCTATTCAAGTAAGATTTTTTTATTTTTTAATGTACCCACCACAAATACATGAAGACATTATTAAAGAGAAATATAGGGAGCTTAACTCTAAAAACAGTTCTCCAGCAAACCATTACACTAAATTGTCAATGTACTTCATCTCGAATGAGCATTTGGTCTGGTCCAGTGCTATAAAGTCTATTTGCCATTTAAAATTTAAGATCAGTGGACAAGAACTACTAGCTTGCTCAGCTGTGAGTTGATCCATTGCCCAGTCAGTCAGTTGGTAGTAGATGACGCGACGGTACGGTCGCCTGGGTACTCAATACTGTGCACAATGCTCCTCATGTCATATGTTAGTTACTTAGTTTCGCTGAGCCTTTTCCGCACTTAGCCTCACAATTGGGCCATTGTACGTGATTTCTTAGAGGGCTTAAGACGCCACGGGAGCCTACCCCGCATTGGCGAATATCCCATGCCTTCGGACCGTGGTTTATCCTAGGACATGTCGGTTTCCTCACGATGTTTTCCTTCACCGTAAGAGCGATGTTAATAGCGCACTTAAATTTTTCTCAAAGAAAAAGACATTGGTGCGCGGTCGGCCTGGATTCGAAACTACGACCTTCGGAATGAAAGTCGCGGTATCTACCACTAGACCAACACCGCTCTCATGTCATATGTTATGTGTCGATAGGTAGTAGACATAAGTGTTGAGTCGCCGGAGCGCGTGGTCCGCTGGCTGCCGGAGCGATGTCGCTTGCTGGTCGCGGGCGGTGACGGCACGGTCGCCTGGGTACTCAATGCTGTGCACAATGCTCCTCATGTCAAAGTAAGTGCTTTTATTTACATAGCTACTTATTATAATACGTTTTTTTAATTTCAGACTATAATTGACGCTTTGGTACCTTGTATTTGTCATTTTTTCTTCGGGAAGAGGTGTCAAATCGTAGTTTACAATTAAAATAAAACCCGGCCAAGTGCAAAACTCGCGCACGAAGGGTTCCGTACCTCTATCGCAATTGGGGACGGAACCCTAAAATGGTTTACAACAACTTTGATTCAAAGAAAATCTGAAACTTATAAGAAACTCTTTGGTCAGTGAAGGCAGACTAGTATATTTGACAGATAGGGCAGCCATTTTGAATTCCATGACCAACTCGATTTGACTCGAAAAAACGGAAGCGACCTCACATCGTACTAGAATTCCCTTGTAGTTTTTGAAACACGTTTGTTGTATGGGAGCCCCTTTTAAATAATTGTTTTATTTTGTTTTTAGTATTTGTTGTTGTAGCGGCAACTTCAGTAAAAATTTCAACCTCCTAGCTATTACGGTTCATGAGATACAGCCTAGTGACAGACGGACAGACGGACAGACGGACGGACGGACGGACGGACGGACGGACGGACGGACGGACGGACGGACGGACGGACGGACGGACGGACGGACGGACGGACGGACGGACGGACAGACAGCGAAGTCTCAGTAATAGGGTCCCGTTTTGACCCTTTGGGTACGGAACCCTAAAAACGAAGTATAAATTGGTATCCAGGCATCCGTGGCGATCCTGCCGATGGGCACAGGCAACGACCTGTCGCGCGTGCTGGGCTGGGGCGCGGGCTGCGCGGCGCACCTCGACGCACACGCCATCGTCAGCTCCGTAAGGGAGGGCATACTGCAGCCGCTTGACAGGTACACTAACCCGCCCGTACACTACACTAAACCTGGCTGCCATGTCTATCAGTAAGTTTACTAATGGACATGGCAGCCAGTACACTGTGTTAAGGTTCTTTAGCATTTCATCAAAAGCGGTATTTCCTAAGTGTCGTAAACATTATAAAAAAGATATCTAGAAGGAAGAGGTTATCAACTCAAATGTACTTACATATACTATTTTTTCTTCAAGAATATAGCCAAGGTAGGCACACTTAAGGCTTATTTTTATAATTTTTTTAAAAACTTTGTGTGTTGTTTTTGTAATATAATCTGTCTGACAATTTATTTCCTAGAAATATTTTACCAGAAAAATACATCTTCAAAAATTCACTCGCGGCGAAGCTTGAACCCGCATCTTTGGGTCAGTACCCCAACGCCCATACCAACTAGGTTACACGAGTTTTCTCCTAGAGCGATAAATTTAAGAACACGTATCTTTTCCTTATCTGTGTTTTCGATTTAGGCTCGCATAAACAATAATTTATTTGACGAAGATTAGCACCGCAATCGGATAATGTTAAGGGTCCGTTCATACAGACCGGCTCGGAGAGGAGAGCAGATTTTTATCACCTCTAAAACAGAGTTTTGAGTTATTGTAATTAGATTTATTTTTACATGTCACTTCTCTTGCTCTCAAGCAATCTCAATAATAAAAGAAGTGTAATGTAAAAATAAACCTTATTACAACAACTCAAAACTCTGTTGTAAACGTGATAAAAAATCTGCTCTCCTCTCCGAGCCGGTCTGTGTGAACACCCCCTAAGGGGTGGATAAGAGGTTTTTCTTTTTACCCCTTCTATAGCCGAGAAGCACGGCTAGACTCGCCCGTCAAATAGGTATCGTAACGATCGGTTTCAGATGGAAAGTATCGATAAATCCGCGCGGGCGGCTGGGCCGGCTGCGGGCCGAGCGCGCCTTGTTCGCGTACAACTACGCCAGCGTCGGCGTCGACGCGCAGGTGGCGCTCGACTTCCACCGCGCGCGCGCGCAGTTCCTCGCCCGATACGCCAACCGGACGCTTAACTATGTAACCATGCACTTTACATATCATTTATAGACTAGCAGTGCCCCGCCCCTCTTTCGTACAGTACCTACCTATTAAACCTTCTGAAAGATAAACTCTAAATTAAATTGAAACGTTAAACCCGACCCGAGTAACATGAGCCCCTAAAATAGTGTATAATTGTATGTAGATCGCGTACGCGTTCCTCGGTGTGGGGCGAGCGCTGGACGCGGGGTGCTGCGGGGAGCTGGAGCAGCGACTGCGGGTGTGGTGCGGCGGGCAGCAACTGCAGCTGCCGCCGCTGCAGGCGCTCGTCGCGCTCAACATCCCCTCCTGGGGCGCCGGCGTCGATCTATGGAGTACAGTAACTATACACATGTAGCGTGTGGTGCGGCGGGCAGCAACTGCAGCTGCCGCCGCTGCAGGCTCAACATCCCCTCCTGGGGCGCCGGCGTCGATCTATGGAGTACAGTAACTATACACATGTAGCGTGTGGTGCGGCGGGCAGCAACTGCAGCTGCCGCCGCTGCAGGCTCAACATCCCCTCCTGGGGCGCCGGCGTCGATCTATGGAGTACAGTAACTATACACATGTAGCGTGTGGTGCGGCGGGCAGCAACTGCAGCTGCCGCCGCTGCAGGCTCAACATCCCCTCCTGGGGCGCCGGCGTCGATCTATGGAGTACAGTAACTATACACATGTAGCGTGTGGTGCGGCGGGCAGCAACTGCAGCTGCCGCCGCTGCAGGCTCAACATCCCCTCCTGGGGCGCCGGCGTCGATCTATGGAGTACAGTAACTATACACATGTAGCGTGTGGTGCGGCGGGCAGCAACTGCAGCTGCCGCCGCTGCAGGCTCAACATCCCCTCCTGGGGCGCCGGCGTCGATCTATGGAGTACAGTAACTATACACATGTAGCGTGTGGTGCGGCGGGCAGCAACTGCAGCTGCCGCCGCTGCAGGCTCAACATCCCCTCCTGGGGCGCCGGCGTCGATCTATGGAGTACAGTAACTATACACATGTAGCGTGTGGTGCGGCGGGCAGCAACTGCAGCTGCCGCCGCTGCAGGCTCAACATCCCCTCCTGGGGCGCCGGCGTCGATCTATGGAGTACAGTAACTATACACATGTAGCGTGTGGTGCGGCGGGCAGCAACTGCAGCTGCCGCCGCTGCAGGCTCAACATCCCCTCCTGGGGCGCCGGCGTCGATCTATGGAGTACAGTAACTATACACATGTAGCGTGTGGTGCGGCGGGCAGCAACTGCAGCTGCCGCCGCTGCAGGCTCAACATCCCCTCCTGGGGCGCCGGCGTCGATCTATGGAGTACAGTAACTATACACATGTAGCGTGTGGTGCGGCGGGCAGCAACTGCAGCTGCCGCCGCTGCAGGCTCAACATCCCCTCCTGGGGCGCCGGCGTCGATCTATGGAGTACAGTAACTATACACATGTAGCGTGTGGTGCGGCGGGCAGCAACTGCAGCTGCCGCCGCTGCAGGCTCAACATCCCCTCCTGGGGCGCCGGCGTCGATCTATGGAGTACAGTAACTATACACATGTAGCGTGTGGTGCGGCGGGCAGCAACTGCAGCTGCCGCCGCTGCAGGCTCAACATCCCCTCCTGGGGCGCCGGCGTCGATCTATGGAGTACAGTAACTATACACATGTAGCGTGTGGTGCGGCGGGCAGCAACTGCAGCTGCCGCCGCTGCAGGCTCAACATCCCCTCCTGGGGCGCCGGCGTCGATCTATGGAGTACAGTAACTATACACATGTAGCGTGTGGTGCGGCGGGCAGCAACTGCAGCTGCCGCCGCTGCAGGCTCAACATCCCCTCCTGGGGCGCCGGCGTCGATCTATGGAGTACAGTAACTATACACATGTAGCGTGTGGTGCGGCGGGCAGCAACTGCAGCTGCCGCCGCTGCAGGCTCAACATCCCCTCCTGGGGCGCCGGCGTCGATCTATGGAGTACAGTAACTATACACATGTAGCGTGTGGTGCGGCGGGCAGCAACTGCAGCTGCCGCCGCTGCAGGCTCAACATCCCCTCCTGGGGCGCCGGCGTCGATCTATGGAGTACAGTAACTATACACATGTAGCGTGTGGTGCGGCGGGCAGCAACTGCAGCTGCCGCCGCTGCAGGCTCAACATCCCCTCCTGGGGCGCCGGCGTCGATCTATGGAGTACAGTAACTATACACATGTAGCGTGTGGTGCGGCGGGCAGCAACTGCAGCTGCCGCCGCTGCAGGCTCAACATCCCCTCCTGGGGCGCCGGCGTCGATCTATGGAGTACAGTAACTATACACATGTAGCGTGTGGTGCGGCGGGCAGCAACTGCAGCTGCCGCCGCTGCAGGCTCAACATCCCCTCCTGGGGCGCCGGCGTCGATCTATGGAGTACAGTAACTATACACATGTAGCGTGTGGTGCGGCGGGCAGCAACTGCAGCTGCCGCCGCTGCAGGCTCAACATCCCCTCCTGGGGCGCCGGCGTCGATCTATGGAGTACAGTAACTATACACATGTAGCGTGTGGTGCGGCGGGCAGCAACTGCAGCTGCCGCCGCTGCAGGCTCAACATCCCCTCCTGGGGCGCCGGGGTCGATCTATGGAGTACAGTAGCTATACACATGTAGCGTGTGGTGCGGCGGGCAGCAACTGCAGCTGCCGCCGCTGCAGGCTCAACATCCCCTCCTGGGGCGCCGGCGTCGATCTATGGAGTACAGTAGCTATACACATGTAGCGTGTGGTGCGGCGGGCAGCAACTGCAGCTGCCGCCGCTGCAGGCTCAACATCCCCTCCTGGGGCGCCGGCGTCGATCTATGGAGTACAGTAACTATACACATGTAGCGTGTCAGGGAATATCGGTGTAAAAGAAGCATTTGTGTTAATCCAGATCTCCAGTTATCTGCATACCAATTTTTATCGCAATCAAGTCAGTACTTTTGAGTGATTGAGAAACAAACATCTAAAATTTCGCATTTAATGATTAGAGGGTTTTTAATAATAGGTACTTATGTATTTTTTTATATTTTAGGCATGGGCAATGAAGGCGAGGTTGGAGAACAACAAATAAATGATGGGAAATTAGAGGTAAGAATAAAACACAAGTAAGCTTGCTTTTTCTGAGCGCAAGTTATTCCTTTACGCGGTGCGGATTTCTTAACACCGCAATTCGACGTCGGCTTGAACTTGCGCGGTAGACCTACTAATTTCTTCCCTAAACCTGCGATCGAACCCTTCCGAGTGATTGCACCTTAAGCAGTAACTAGGGCTTAATCCCACAACCGTACAACAACAACAACAAACAAACACCTACATTGTTAGTTAGTTTCGCTGAGCCTTTTTCCGCACTTAGCCTCACAATTGGGCCATTGTACGTGATTTTTAGAGGGCTTAAGACGCCACGGGAGCCTACCCCGCATTGGCGAATATCCCATGCCTTCGGACCGTGGTTTATCCTAGGACATGTCGGTTTCCTCACGATGTTTTCCTTCACCGTAAGAGCGATGTTAATAGCGCACTTAAATTTTTCTTAAAGAAAAAGACACTGGTGCGCGGTCGGCCTGGATTCGAAACCACGACCTTCGGAATGAAAGTCGCGGTATCTACCACTAGACCAACACCGCTTTACATTGTTATTGTTTCAGATCGTCGGTATTTCATCTTCGTTCCACATCGCTCGACTTCAATGCGGGTTGGCGGAGCCGTACCGGTTCAGACAATCCTCTAATATTATGGTAAATGGATCCGTTACATCACAACATATTTATTACAGACTAGTTGTGATCCCGTGAGAATATCGGAATTAAAAGGTGTTCTCAGGTCCGTGACAAATTACATTTGGAATGTAGGAAATATCCCGCTGATAATACTAAGAAATTGATCTACTGTAGGTATAGAAATTATTATATTTCTCTGATAGGAAAACTTAAAAACGAATATGACAGCAAACTACTCAAATCACACCAAAATAACCCAAGGAAACTATGGCAAACAATCAATGATATTACACACAGGAAAAGAAAAACTACTGCGCTGGCTTCCAAACTTTTAACTATCTCTGAGTCTCCTGAGATTTCTGTTGGTGTTTGCAATGAATTTTTTGTATCCGTTGGTAAATCACTCGCAGACGAAATTTTATGTCAATTAGCCACTACTCAAAACGATCTGGCAGCCAAAATTTTTGACTCTGATTCTCCTATTAACTCATTCTTCATGGCACCTACTGACTGTCTAGAAATAAATGACATCATTGCTAGCCTCAGTGCAGATAGTGCTCCGGGTTGTAATGGGATTCCGACACATCTAATCAAAGCAACTAAAAATATTTTGGTGGAACCTTTAACGGACATAATTAATCACAGTCTGAGTATCGGTACAGTTCCTGCAATCTTCAAAAGTGCCATAGTCATTCCTATACATAAGAGTGGTGAATCTAGTAGTCCTAACAACTTCCGTCCGATCTCTTTATTGCCAGTCTTTTCAAAAATTTTGGAAAGAGTGGTTAATAGGCGTCTCATACATTTTTTAGAAATTCATAACATCCTGTCTCCAAATCAATTCGGCTTTCTTCGTGGAAAATCGACTGAAGGTGCTGTGAATCTTTTAACTAAGATTGTGTCCAGCCACCTGGACGCGGGTCGTCATTGTGTCGGAGTTTTCTTAGATTTAGCTAAGGCCTTCGATACGGTGGCGATTCCAATTTTGCTGAGACGTCTAGAGAAGGCGGGAGTAAGAGGGGTTTCATTGAAGTGGTTCCAGGAATATCTGACGGGTAGAAAGCAATCTGTTAAAATAGACAACCTTCTTAGCGACCCAAAAAATATCACCTATGGAGTACCGCAAGGCAGTGTTTTGGGTCCGACGCTATTCTTACTGTATATCAATGAACTCACATCTTTGACTCTTGAAAACGCTGATATTATAAGCTACGCTGATGATACCGTCATTATATTCCACGGAGATTCTTGGTCCAAGTGTTTTTATTATGCTGAGAAGGGTATGGAGATTGTAGCCAATTGGCTCTCTAACAATCTGCTATCCTTAAATGCGGCTAAAACGAAACACGTATGCTTTCACATCACGGCAAGATCAGCTCCTCCTGACACCTTAAATATCAGGATCCATAATTGCAATTCTAGCCCTGATAATATGTCGTCCTCAAAATGTAGTTCTAGTCATATAGAAAGAACTACAAGTATAAAGTATTTAGGAATATTGTTAGATGAGAATCTGACATTTAAATCTCATATTGCTGCTTTAGCTAAAAGAGTGCGTAAGTTAATTTATGTACTGGGTAATCTTCGAGATGTAGCTGATAGGGAACTTTTATTCTCTGTATATACTGCCTTATGTCAGTCACTTCTTACGTACTGTATAGATGTTTGGGGTAGCGCTGCAGCTTCGCATCTTATAACTCTTGAGAGAGCACAAAGAGCAGTACTCAAGGTAATGCTAAGAAAAGACTACCTTTATCCCACATCTGCGGTTTATGCGGAAGCCGGGGTTCTTAGCGTCCGACGTCTGTATTTGCTTAAAGCAGTTACAGCAATGCATTACCAAGTGCTTCAGAACCCTGATTTAATTGACGTGACAAAGAGACGCTGGTACAGCTATGCTGGCCCCAGTGGTAGGACAGTGTTTTCTATGCGTTTTCCGGTTCGCGCTTTTCCCTATCTATTTCTTAAAATGACTTAAGAACTCCCAGACCTTAAAAGCTTCTGTTCGACTCGGGATACCAGGCTCAAAGTAATGGATCTTATTGGTAGCTGGACATTCGAGGGGACTGAAGCTTTTTTAAAGCGCTTGGTCTAAAATTTTGATGGGTACACACGCTCTTATGAGACTGGAGGATGGACTCTTGGTTGTGTTTGGGTTCTGTGTTTGTGATATTGTAATGTTACTTATATCTGGGTACTGAATATGTTTTTATTACGTATAATTAGTTAGTAAGTGCTAAGATTCTTTGTTACTTTTAGACACGAAGCCTAATTTAAGCTCAAATTGTCCGATATCTTTAATTCAATGAATCGCCGATGTCTACGATACAGGCACTTAGCCTAGTGTAGATGTCATAGTTAAGCATCTTTGTAATTGTGGACTATTTAATAAAGTTATTTTATGTTTTATGTTTATGTTTAAAAGTAGCCTGTGTTACTCAGGGTGAATGTAGCTTTCTAATGGTGAAAGATTTTTTTAAAATTGGTCAAACCACACACACACACACTTACACAAATACAAATCTGTCCTCTTTATAATATTAGTGTAGACTAGCTGCACCTTATCTTCGACAATTACCTCTCTCTGATTCCTAAGGCCCCACGTCAGGGCAGATATGATACTTCTCCAACCTTGTGGGTCTTGCGACATTAATCTAATCAGAGCTAATATGGACCTAGAAATATTTTGGATCAGTACCCCAGCGTCTTAACGAACTAGACCACGTGAGTTCCCTCTGTCTGAATCCTAAGGCCCCACGTCGGGGCAGATATGATACTTCTTGAGCCTTGTGGTTCTTGCGACAATAATCTAATCAGATAAAATATGAACCTAGAAATATTTTGGGTCAGTACCCCAGCGTCTTAACGAACTAGACCACGTGAGTTCCCTCTGTCTGAATCCTAAGGCCCCACGTCGGGGCAGATATAATACTTCTTGAGCCTTGTGGTTCTTGCGACAATAATCTAATCAGAGAAAATATGAACCTAGAAATATTTTGGGTCAGTACCCCAGCGTCTTAACGAATTAGACCACGTGAGTTCCTATGGGAACTAGAGTTCGTTAAAACACTGGGGTACTGACCCAGATAAGCGAGTTCGAGCCTCGCCGCGAGGGAATTTATGAGGATGTGTTTTTTCTTAAAAATATTGCAAGTAGATAATCTAGTATAGAGCATTAAATAAAATCAAATTACGAAATATGAACCTGTAAAAAACGTGTAACCAATATTTTATGACTAGCATTAAATTTATTACTATTGTAGCGCCCCGCGGTTTCACCCGTGTAAGTCTTGATCCGTGGGAATATCGGGATAAAAAGTAGAATTCAATTATCCAGCTATCTGCATATCAATTGCTGGGCACCGTTAATCAAATAGTAAACTTCGTTAATCCGCTACAGAAAAAATTTGCTTCGTTAAACGTTAAAGCGTTACATTTCGGAAGAATTAACGCAAGTTAACGTTAATTGTTAATCCGTTAATATGTGTAAAAAGTATGAAATGTTCAAACGAAACAACTCTCTTCGCAGTTTTCTCACTCCCACGCGCCGGCAAAATATATCAGGTTCTGTTTCACTTGCTGCCACGCGCCGCTCGCCACTTGTCGTTTCATACTTGTCAGACCTGTGTTCGCGCTGCACCCCGGTGCCGTGCGGTAAATAGTAGGTATTGGATTAACGATTAATGGACTTCTGCATATTAACGGACGTTAACGTGTCCGTTAACATTTTTAAAACTTAACTTAAAAGTAAAAATCCGTTAATCAAAATGTTAACTTCGTTAATTAAAGTTTAACGGATTAACGAGCCAATGTCCAGCTATGCTGCATACCAATAATCGTTTCATCGCAATTGGTCCAGTAGTTTTTGGGTAAGAAACATTGCCATATAGCTACTTACATCTCAATCACTAAATCAGACCATATACATTGACCTTAGATAAATAAGTGGAACTAAGTCCAATGTCTCTGACCTCGAATAATCTTGTGTATATTTTATGTGATTTTCGAGGGAAATGAACTGAACTTTATTAAGTGCTCGATATTATAAACTTTTAAGTGGTAAAGTTACTAAGTTATTATTTCATAGCTGCCGTCCCGCGGTTTCACCCGCGTAAGTCCCGATCCCGTGGGAATATTGGGATCTACAGTACCTTACCTTACCTTACGTTATCAAAAGTAGCCTATGTTACTTATGGTGGGTGTAGCTTTTTAATGCTGAAAGAATTTTTGAAATCCCCACAGTAGTTTTTAAGTTGATTCATTACAAACATACACACACACACAAATACAAATCTTTCCTATTTATAATATAAGTGTAGACTAGCTGCGCCTCGCGGTTTCATCCGAGTAAGTCCCGATCCCTTACGGAAAATGGGGATAAAAATATGTTATTCCAGGTCCAGCCAGCTATCTATATTCCAAGTTCCATCGCAATCGAGTCAGTGGTTTTTGCGTGAAGGATTAACAAAGTCACATAACGTCAATATTAGTAGGATTAGTATAGATGTAGACTAAGGATCTATATATTTTGGTTTCTAGATCGAGTTAGACAGTCCTTGCGCAATGCAGGTCGACGGCGAGCCGTGGATGCAGGGCCCCGCCACCATATTTATAGAACCGGCCGGACAAAGTCTTATGTTGCGAGCGAATAATAATCATTTCTCTGAATAAACACAACTAGCGACTCCAACTACCGTAGTTAGTTAGTTCATCTAATGTTTGAAGAGCCAAATAGGTTCCTTTGTAATGGCAAACCTTCGGCTATACAGAACCGATTTTAATGAAACTTGATAGAAGATTATACTTATATTGTATTTTGAAAATATCCCAGGCCTGCATTCTGCAATTAAAATGAACAATTAAAAGTATGTTTAAGCTCTGTTCATTTTTTTTCCAAAACGGATCAACAATTTGTTGGTAATTTTGCAAAATTTCGCAAGTTTTTAAAGTATTCTTGATTTCTTTTAAAATAAATGAATGAATAAACTCTTTATTGTACACACCAAACAAAATAAACTACAAATAAAAAAAAACACAACTTAAAACAAGGTGGTACAATGGGCGGCCTTTATCGTTTAAAGCGATCTCGTCCAGGCAACTTCTGAAACATATTGAAAAAAAAAATCACAGCTGGGCATACTTGAGACCTTTGAATTGTAGAATAGGTGCCCTTGTCGATCATTTGCGAGAATGGAACGTCTACGCACGTAAAACCGCCGGATACTGCCATAATACAGTTTCATGCATTGTGATATATTTAGAACTGAGTTAGTCTCGGATCACATAAACCACGAAATAACTACTCCGCTAGGAGAGTCCTTTGAAGGTGGTCAGTGACGACATATTTCTAATAAGTAGGTACCTATTTATATAAAACATTTATTTATATACTACATACCAAAGTATGACTGTTATAATATTTAGTAGAGCTCTCAATATGACGAATGTGTGTATTGCCAGCAGTTGTATTGTCAGCAGAACACATCACTAATTAGGAAGTTAATAATTCATGACACTTAACTACAGGGGGCCTTCTCTAGACTATTACAAACGAACGAACTATCGATAATTTCCTACTACGATTTCAAACAAATTAAAGTAATGCTTTTATGGAAAAAAAAACGTGTGGCACTCGGGGACTGCCGCGGTAAAGCTATTGCATAGCATTTATTATCAACTTATGCAATTATCATTATTTATTTATATTGTACCATGGCGTTAGGTTTTATTTTAGTTACGGAATTTTTTAATTCGGTGGCCGCGCTCAAAGCCCGCGAAAAAAGGTTTGCAATAGCTCAAAATAGTACTTACCATAAATTACAAGCAGTACTTTGCGAGTTGAACTGCAAAGTTCGCCGGTAACTATCACTACGAGGCCTTACTCACAAGAACACGAGGATGTGCTTTCTTAATTTCGGCTTGGCTTACCCGTAGCGGCTATCGCGCGAACGGGATACCAGTAGGGTTACCAATACCAGGCGGGTTCGAGTCCCGCCGAGTACTAATTTTTTTTAAACCATTTTTTCAATAAAACCGTTTTTCCTAAGTGTTGTAAAGACAAACAAATAATGTTTAGAAATGAACGAACATCGAAATTTCAAAACTTTGATAAAATATCTTTCGTTCAGTCGTTCGTAGCAAGGTAGCAGGCCTCCAGTTCAATTTTAGGAACTCTGTAGGAAAAAATATAGTTTTTATTGATTGACATTATAGGTAGACATTTATGTGAAATTGTATTGTATTCATTGTTACCTACTAGAATAGGTCAAATATACAAATTTTAATTCTAAGTTATTTATAAATGTTTGTTATGAATTTATGATGGCATGTGATTATTCTAAGGGTCCGTTCACACAGACCGGCTCGGAGAGGAGAGCGGATTTTTATGACATTTAAAACAGAGTTTTGAATTATTGTAATAAGGTTTATTTTTACATGTCACTTCTTTTAGGGTTTGCTCTCAAGCAATCTTAATAATAAAAGAAGTGACATGTAAAAATAAACCTTATTACAATAATTCAAAACTCTGTTTTAAACGTGATAAAAAATCTGCTCTCCTCTCCGAGCCGGTCTATGTGAACGGACCCTAACAACCCACCGAATACCGTATAGCCGTACTCTAAACTTCCTAAAGGAAAACTTATTTAAAGAATACCTTACGTCGCTGTTGGAAGTTACGTTGGAGAGGAAAATCTACATACTCTTTCTCCACGCAAACCTAGTCGATTGTTTCCTCCCTGGATAAAGACATTAGAGCAAATATATGCTATGACCATGTTCATGTTTTGCTTTTTTTTTCATTTTCTAGTTAGAATAGAAATAAAATAGAAAAATTAGAATATGAAAAAAAACAAGACGTAGGGGCATGGTCAATGGTCATGCCTGATATAGGTTTTATGGCATAAACATATTTTTTCTAATGTCTTTATTCAGGGAGGAAACAGTCGACTACGTTTGTTAACTTTGTATGGAGAAAAGTGTAGGTAGTTAGACTTTCCTCTTAAATTTCAGCTAAAATGAGACGAAACATTCCTAGCTAAGATTTCACTTACGAAGTTTCAGAGTGCGGCGGCATATACTTACCTAAGTACTTATTATTACTGTTGTAGTAAAATATCTCAGTGAATAAATTCGTTTGTGAATAAAACTTTCTTTCTTATTTTTTTTTTATCAACTTAAAAGCTGTATCGGTTATCGTTAATTGAGCAGTTTTGACAAACAGTTTTAGGGTTCCGTAGGTAAAAACGAGATTCCGTTGTCTGTCTGTTCGTCTGTCACCAGGCAATGTCTCATGACCTGCTAGACCAATTGAAATGAAATCACAGATAATGTATTTCCGTAACCGCTATAACACCAAATACTAATATAACAAAATAAAACAGATATTACCTAAAGGGTTTTTACATACATTATACGTGATTGTTAAATTTTTAACAACGATGTCGCGATTTATTTTTACTACTGGCGCCAATCGTAAATGCTAGCGTTGCGTAACATTCTCAAGGATTTTTTACATATAGTGGTACGGAACCATTAGTGCGCAAAATCCTCTCGCACTTGGCCGGTTTTTTTATTCATACGTAATGAATGACGCCGTTTGTATCCTAATATACCAAATTCAAAAACGTTCATTAATTTAAAGCCAATTATGGCATAAGAGTTATGTTTACCCGACTGCCAGATAAGCGTTATTTATATACCTACATATCATTTTGGTCTTATTTTTAGAACAATTATGTTCGTTCAGCTTTGGCTCAAGTACAGTTGCGAGCCTCGCTAACGCTGGAACGTAGAAGAATGCTAAGATTTCCAGCAGCACTGGTTACCAGGAGTATTCCTTGGAATTTACCTGGTTTGGCGTTTATTTCTCGTGTCTTGAGGATCCACGCAGGCTGGGTCATGGTGGTTGCAATGGTTGAACTAAGGCGGGGCGGGTTGTTGATTCAACGCAAGTGTAGGTACAAAACAAAATGGTGTTGACCATTTTGTGGTGTCGAAATTCGCCAGTGTGATTGATTACTAAACTATACCTACATCAGAAACTTAAGATCAAAAATGTAAACAATCAACTGTCAATTTTAAAGGAAAAAGTAAATATAGAGATGTCACTTCCAAATAATTGTATGAGATTCTTGTTTACATTTTTGATCTAAGTTTCTGAAATAGGGTATAGTGATACTGATCACTGTAAGGAACTAAAAAAATTACAATTTGTAAATAACAATTTTAATTAACAACAACCACATACAACTACAACATTGGTGAGTAGGTACATAGGTAGGTATCTACTACCTCGTGCATTTAAAACAATTAGATAATTCTGATTGTACATTTTTATACAATATTTCTATACAATGTATATTCTCTTTAATTAAACTATCACAATCACATAGGTCAGACAAACCCAACAATCTATGATGAGATGACTAGGTGGTCTATGTTAGATAACAATATTAAGTATTTTACTTGGTCATCAAGTCTTTTGGCCAGGTAATCTTATCACTAGACTTTAGCTAGATTCGTCATAAACATATCTAATAAATAAAAATATATCAATTGATTGTACCTACAAAGAAAATGATCCAAGATCGTTCAAACATTCTATGAATGCTGATAACCAGCCAAAAATTTAGCTGACTTGTATCTATGTGAGAAACATACACGCAAGTTATAGGTTAGTCTATTTGATGATCAAATACTACCTACCTACTTAATCGATCTTTGGAACATTACCTACTATTTATTTATCTACCTCGATTTTTGTGTTATTTATTAATGAGGTTTATTAAAACGTGAAACTCTTGAGTTTAATAAAATGTTGAAGAGCCATCAAATTAATCGTACCTACCTATCTGTTAACACTGTATATTCTCTCTTGCTGCGTTTTCAGCAATAGATGCGCAGCGAAGAATAGGTTTGTGAGAACCAATAGCATGGCTTGATTTAAGAATCAAGCGATCCTATTGGTCCTGACAATACTAAGATGGCTTCATTTAGATTTTAGCGATCCTATTGGTTCTAGCTAACCTATTCCTTGCTACGCATCTATTGCTGAAAGAAAACGCAGCAAGAGAGAATGTTAAGCGTCCTTGGTTGAAACATAGCCTAAAGGTCTGGACAGACTGTTAAATCCTTCTCGTGAGTCTGTAGTACCTACCCACAGAAATGATAAGTACACTGGAAATCGCACTTCGTCGATAAAATGGTCCCGCTTTATAATAGGGAAAAGAGTCGACAACTCTCTCTCTCTGTCCGTTCGGTTAGTTTGACAAGAACAAAGAGTTAGCAAGGATCTTCCGCCGGACCGCTTTGATATGTCAAAGCAAAAACTACCTTATTGGTAGGGAACATGGTTGAAATTTATTTTCCGAAAATTGTCGAGTTTGCTGTCTAGTTATAGAAGCCGAAGGCGACGACTAATCTCTGTGGGTACCTAATACAGGTATCGCATCTATTATATTATATGCATACCTATTACAAATGTACACCAAATTGTTACCCTAATAGGATTTTTTTGAAATTACATAAAGGTATGTTTAGTGTATTTACCTACCTATATTGTGTAAATAACATATCTCTGGCATCACCGTAAATATGAATGTAAAAATATAATTTCAAAGGAATGTACAGTCACTAGAATAGATTTTCAACTAGGTACCAATGTTTTGGTCATCAACAATTACAAAAATAAGTTAAATAAATAAAATGATTAGGAAACTAACAGTACCTCGCGCTTTCACTCGAGATTCCGTGGAAATTTCGAATCTATATCAACATCAACTCATTATAATATAGTTGTAGTTTAGGGCCGTCATGTAATTGAATGGACTAAACTGACAGAAGTAAACTAAGAAGAATAAAATAACATTTCGGATGTATGGAAAAAATATATGGAAATGTAATGTACATAATTAAAATTGGAAATGTAAAAGTTAGTTCCTGTACCTACCTACCAAGTTATGACGTAGGTAGGTAGTACCTATCTACTCCTTTAAGTCTATTAAATTAGTAGACGGTCTGTAGCTAAAAGTGATACAAGAAATATAGTAACATATATAAAATGATAGTTTTTGGTGTGATTATTTTGGCACAAAGATTCTGGCGAGAAAACTAGAGTTGTACTGTAGGTACATAGTTGTAAGTACAGCTATTTTATACATTATTTTCTTTGTTATAGAATTGTGTATTTTCATACATTGATATGTATAAATAACTTCTTATAAACAAAAAATAATTTAAAAGTCAATAATTAAAACATAATAGATTTTTCATAAACATTAATATAAAAATAAAATTATCTTTAGGTATGTAATACAAGTATACTTAAAGGGAAGACTGGAAAAAATGTAAGGCATGTCAATAAATATATAGTTTAAGAATTAATGTAAATATTTCTAAAATAATGTACGCACTTTAAAAAAATAATAAGCTTGGGTAACTGTTTGTAAGAATCACATCGTCTTAAAGTTCTACATTAATATTTCTCATCATAATAATAAATAATAATGTAGTCTACATGGAATATTCCGTTACATTAACATCAGTGTTCAAAACCCTGTGTTATCTAAATGCAACTAATGTTACAAAATTATCAAATGCTATCTAACTATTCTAACAATTTTACTTAATCAATTACTACCTTTTTCACTGGAAGTATACCAAAGTTCAACCTGAGTTGTTCTAAAAATACGAATGTAAGGATTGTATGAGGTGCGAGCCTCGCGAACGCTGGAATGTAACCCTTGAAGAATGCCAATGGTCCCTCTCTAGCGGTGGTGGTCACTAACACTAGTATACTCTTGACCTCACCTGGTTTCGCATTCATCGCTCGGGTCTTGAGAACATCTACAGGCTGGGTCATTGTTGTTGCGATTCCACCCTAAAACAATGTTGCACAGTTGTAAGTACTTTAAACATGACCTTGGTAATTAACTTTTTCCTCAACAGTACATTACTAGGTACTTCAAAGTTGAGTGTATAAATCAACAGTCGTTTATCTCCCTTACTTATTAACAATGATTAAAATCTGCATAAAATATGTATCGTTTGTCTTTTACTGTCTTATGACGTTTCATAGTTGATAGACAGAGACAAACATTACATAACTTAGTCATCTGTAAATCATCGATTATAAGTAAGGGGGTATATCTTTAAAAGGCTTTGTTCTGAGTGACTAATCAACGCACAGCCTAAACCGCTGATAGTCGAGAGCTGAAAGGAGAGTGTTTTCTTCATAATATGGTGATGATAATGGTTTTCCAAAATCCCCACGGGATCGGAACTTATGCGGGCGAAACCGTGGGACACAACTATAGGGAATTAACCTTGATATATGTTTTACTCACCGCTAATAAACTCGATGTAACGTGAGTGGCCACATTGTCGCCAAACACATTGGTGGATAATAGCAACTCCTTGATCTGGTCATAGAACGCGAGTTGGCCTATAGTCATGAGAGCGGCTCGACTGCATGTCATCGACGCGCCAGCCCATAGCCTCCCTACTCCTTCAGTAGTAGCCACCCTTATTAGACCGTGTATGGCGTTTTTGTAGCTAAAAAATAAAATATACACTTTTATCATCATCTCATAGTCCGTAGTCGTCTATTGCTGAACATAAGCATCCCCCAGGACGCCACAAAAAGAGATCGCGAGGCACCTCCATCCAACGACTCCCCGCGACCCCTACAATGTCGTCGGTCTACCGAATAGGCGGCCTTCCAACACTTTTTTCGCATTGCATTGACAATATACACTGTAGGCATTCAGTTATTTATTATGTACCAGTACTTAGAGATGATGTTTCAAACATATTCCATGTACTTTTCCCACGAAATAAATATAATAAAAAATCCGCTGCAGCGTTGACGATGTGGTCACGTCTATCGTAAAAATGAAATGAGCATCGCTGCGGGCACTGAGATGGCGTTAATGAATGACAATTAAAACGTCAGAAGCATCGTTAAATTGGAGGTGGCATTACCGGAGTGGCTGTTTACAACTGTCTTCCTTCTGATGTCATATACAAACCAGCCTTTAGGGGAATAAAATAGACATGTCTCTCGATTTACCACACTATGTTTGTTCCAGGATTTGATCTTTAACAGCAACATTATCGATCGATACAATAATACAGGGTTTTTTTTTTGCAAAAAGACAAGGTTCGATTCCAGGCCTGGCTAGGGTAAAAAAATCTAATTATGCAATTTTAGTTGTTGTCAAAATCGGGAATGCAACTCGTTCAGCATTAATAGCTATCTGTTATATCTGTAACCATGTTACAATGGTCTTGGTCGCGAGGGCCAAACGCTTCGCGACCAAGACCATTGTAACAATGTTGAAACGTCGAGGTAAGAAAATAAATAATAATACGCGGTTAAGACCCGGAAAATTTTATATATAAAATTTCCATGTCACAATGTTAGTTACCGTACTCCTCCGAAACGGCGCGACCGATTTTTACCAAATTTTATATGGCGTATTAGGTCTGAGAATCGGCTACTATCTATAATTTATAAGGCATAACAACGTTTGCTGGGTCAGCTAGTATAACTTTGTTAACAAATTGTGTGAATTTAAAAAGTTTATCTGTTATATTATATCCTTATGATATCCCCTGAAGGCCAGTTTACTGTCACTGTTGAGATCAATGACTGTAGGTAACTAATTTAATTTATTAACCATTGTGAAGACGTAACAAACAGACTGAGACGAATTTTCTGTTTTTAATTAATAATTTGTACTAAGTTAAAAAGACTGGAATAAATAAATCACGATATGATGATTACAACTTCAAACTTTTTATGGTCAATTGACTCAAGGAACAGAGAAAAAGCATTGTAGATAAGTAGAATGCTTTAGTACTACACCTCGATTAGATAAGAGTTATATAAGTGAAATCACTGGGCCTAGATCGTGTTTAAGATAACTATAGATTTAAAAAATATATGGAAAGAAATCTTAAAATGAATATTGACGGAAAACATGCAAGTTTAAAAAGTGGGTAATCACTGGGTTCAGTAAGTAAGTTCTTCATAAATAAATGTAGAAAATAAGATAACATCATCAAGATGTTTATCAACTAGTTTAAGGTCATTGATAGTGACTGACTGCTAGTCTTAGTTAGATATTTAATACAAACTTACTTCCTTCTCTGTTCTGGTGGTAATTTTACATCATTCTGCATTCTGACATTAACTAAATCAGCGGGATTGCCAACAAATCCTCCGGCAAGACCACCAATACCTGCTAAAGATGCAGACAAGTAAAATGGTATAGCTGAGCCCTGAAATAAGAATTAGCATTATATTTCCTAATATTTCTTTGTATTATATCTCCTCTTCGCATCCAAACGATGTTCCCAGTTGCATCCCACTCGGGAGCCCAGGGTGAGTTTGTCTGAATAGCAGCTTTAATACCTTACCCAAAAATACTGTTTTATATGTATGTAAATACTAAGGAAAGAAAATGTGATAAAAAGTGTTGAATTTCTTAATGTATCAGTTTACATAAACATTTACTCACATCTTTTGGAGTAAAACGCTGTTTAGCCATTTCATAAACACCAAATCTGACTGTGGAATAAGTCAACTGTCGTAGTAGTGAAGCAGATATGCCGTTGTAAAGCCCCATTACACCTGCAATTAAAGTATTGATTAAAGATTTAACCCTTTCGCGAGCATTGGCAAAATATTTGCCAGCTCAGTTTTTTCAATATCGCGCCAAAATTATTTATGGTATCTTAGATGAGTAACTTCGTACAGCTAACGCCATCTCTTATGTAGGTGTAACAACTTATGTTTCATCAATTTTGATTAATGACAGGAACGAAATTTGTAAGTAGCTATTTATATTTCTTTTCTTTATAGTCTAAAGTTATGGAATACAGTATTATTTTGTTATATTGTAGAATTGTTTTTGATTTACGAAACGAAATATTTGACTTTGCCACTGCCTACTACCTGTGGCAATATTGTTGCATATGTCCATTTGTACTTGTTGTTGTGGACAGATAGTTGCCTATACCCGATTTTTTTTTCTTTGTAGATGCCTCCGCACAAAAATAAACGAAGAGAACTTTGAAATATACCGACTTACTGGAACTGGTAAACATACCAGATGGTTCGGACTCAGAGGATGATCTAGATTTATATGAATCCAACGAACATGACAACTTTAACAATAAAATTTCATTAATAAATAAAATGCATAAAGTTTATTTTATTTATGTAATCCTTAATTATTATTAACAGTAACAGCTTTTGATAAGTAAAGTAAATTCATGATCATGTTGCAGTGGGGCATTGGCAACCAAAAAAAACAAAAATGAAGTAGAGCATAGGCAAACTTTTTGCCACTAATATGGGCACAATCGGGCATTGGCAAGAATATTGCCATGGGTCATAACATTTGAAGGGGGTGCGTAGGGCGGAGTTAGTATTGCCAATGTCTTAAGACTGGTAAATATGAATAATTAAAACAGTAAAAACCAAAATTAACTTCGAAATTAGTACTGCCCGCGAAAGGGTTAACACAAACCATTGTTATGTTGCAGCGGGCAAAATGGCGGGCAAAAATGAGTACTTACAAGGAAAGTATTTAATAAAATGTCAAGTTACAAAAATAGAACTTGTGAAAGTGAACCCAAGTTTTCATAACTTAGCAGACCAAAGGTTGTTGTCCCATATTTCATGGAACCAGAATTATTTATTGAGTAGGTACCTATTGTTATTTCAGACATAAGCTGTTATACTTTACGAAGATCATAAATGCAGCCTTGCAGTTCCTCTTTCCATAACATACTACCTACTTAATGTGAAAATACAAGAATAAAGTCATCATATAATTATTCTCATTTACCTTGATTTTTGATAACAATTCCAGTTAGTTGTAACATGGAAATGTTTTTACCCTTCTGGGTTTGCATCTGAACTTTAAGCAAGTCCAGTGGGTGCGTGATACACGCAGCTCCTGCCGAGGCTAGACCACCAAAGTACCATCTGGACACTCTCTGTTCTTTTGACATACTCATTGTAAAACTGAAATAAAAACCTCACTGTAAATACACCCATTCGTATTTAACACAAAAACACCGGACTCCAGTCAGAAATAATTTACTTGAGGTATTTATTCGCTATCCTTTCAGGCAAATTAAATAGTGACTAGTTTAACTTAAGTATATACATATTTATGTTTCACAAACTAGTTTTAGTAGTACAGCACCGACTAAAACGAAGGACAAATTAACCACATTCACTCACAAACTCTAATAGAAAATAATCGAATTTAAAATTAAATAACGAGCAGCAGCTGCTAAAACGCCAGCTGTACTGATTGGCGGTGTTACCAGAGAGCTATAAAAAAGTACCTAAAAAGTGATAACAACTTGACAATTTTGTAGAATGTAATAATTTATTATAACTTATTGGAACAATTCATATTAATTAAGTTAGCAAAATTTCAAAGCCTTTTTTGCTGATGAAGGGTTTTTAGTGTGATTCATTTCGTCTTTAGCTTTGATCAAAATTGCCCAAATGTCGATGTCAAATGACGATTAGTTTTTCCATAATCCAAAAAGAAGTGTGAGTAAATGGTGATACTGGATTTTAGCTGGCAATTCGTCAAGGTTTGATTTTGACAATGACATTGACAGCAAAACTATCAATGTCATTGTCAGACTGAATAGTGCGGCAAGGATAAAAAAAATGGATTATCGAAATTGAGCATTTATTTGGTTACATTTTAATATTTAAAAATAAAAGTACAGAGTTAGAATATGATATTATCCAACGTAAGCTTGATTCTTCCAAACTGGAATATGCAATGAATAAGAATTCTCCGCATAAATTGTTATTTTTTCGATTTTACAACTCGAGAGTCTGTCGAACAAAAGACAATATACCAATGTGTAGAATGAGGAGGAACAAACTTTTTATCCTGGCAGAGAGTGTTGGTCGACTAATCTTAGATTTGAATTAAGAACTCTCAAACAGGTGATTTTTACAACTCTCGGCGCCAAATTGGCCATATCGGTCTCAGACCGAAAGAAAAAAAAAACTCGGGGTTTTCATTGGTGGGGGACCATCATCAAAAAAAAAAAAGATCATCCGACGCCAGCGCCATCTGCTTACAGCTTTGCGTGTGGCTGCTCGCCCATTGCTATTTGTTGCTTATTCCAGCTTAGTCAAATCGAACCTTAGTTATCGAAGTTTAGATTTTTGTTTGTTTGAAAGTTTGTATTCTGATCACGCAAAAACTACTGAACCGATTGTTTTGTATGCATGCATACATTTTACCCGGCTGCAAGGCAAGGGTTATGTTTTTCGCGCTTTTCTAGTATGGAATCGAAATGATAATCATTCCTTTTGTACCTTAGGAGTATCGATATTAAGTTTTTGCTTGGTTGGGCACAGAACATCACTAATTTTGTTTTGATTGTAAGATGATGTTTTATTTAACCTCAAAAAACATATTTTTTGCGATTTTTTGTAAAGATTGAATTTAATAAGACCGATTTTGTGTCAATTAAAAAAAGCAGAAGGTATGTGTAGTTTATTGAGAAGATTATATTTTTATAATAATTGAAAGTGATCTAATTATTAGACTGAAATACATTAATTAATCAAACTTACATTTTTATATCACATAGAATGAAATTTGTTTTTAAATTTAGTTAGGTACACAGTTTCACAAGCAAGCAATAGTAGGTACTTAATTAAATTCTTGTTTTTTGGAGCGCACGTTATGTAACATTGCGCTCGGCAACCGTCGTTGTCGGCAACTGAGGTCACAACTAACTAGTGTTTGTAATCTTGTTTATCGTATTTCACTACAATGTTTGTTTCCGCAAAACATGAGTTTGCGTTTGTCGTGACACTTATCATCTCATTGTGCACTGTCTTGTCGCTAAGCATTCAATTTGTGTCGTAGTTTTTCTCTAGTCTCGTAGCCCAAGGCTGGGTCATATACCTACTAAGGTACTTAATTGATTCTATAGTTACATTGCCCTGGTTAAGGTGACTATCCTATGTTGGTTTAAGGGCCCTATACTGAAAAACTGAAAATCCATGTCGGGCGCATCGAAAATTGTTGATTATTTCATGACGGAATGTCGTAGAACTTTTTTTTGTGTACAGATTGTAGGCGACATTGTTTCCGATAGTTTAGTGCAGTTTCCACACAAATATGTCGAAACGTATTGAAGCTTATCAACATTTTAGCCAAATCAGACATTTTTTGTCTAAAATTTGGATAGGCTTTGCACCAATAGGAGGTTCTTGTCTTAAAACTACACCAAAATGTAGGAAACAATGTCACCTACAATCTGTGCACAAAAAAAAGTTCTACAACATTCCGTCATGAAATAATCAACAATTTTCGATGATCCCGACAGGGATTTTCAGTTTCAAGGTCGTTGGCGTTGATACTCCTCTTAAGGCGTAAACTGCATGTTGCTTAGCCTTGCAATGGTCATTTTCCCCCCGCAATGGGCTGAGAAAGGTATGACTGGTTTGTTTTTTAATTAATGTTTATGTTTTATTTTTAGAATGTCGTCTGATATCATATCCTGTATCCAACTGGACAAAACGATTCCTAGCAGAATGATTCTAGTAAAGGAAATAAATGGTTGTGATGGATCATTCATCAACAGCTGTGTTTTAAACCACTGCATAAAGAACAAAATTTCAGTGTTTTTTATCACTATTCATAACTCATTGAATCACTATCAAAATGTGGGACTGAAAATGAATTACAACCTGCAAAGGTATATTGATTCTGGATTGATAGAGTTCTACAATTTGGGTGAAGAATTTGTCAATAAGTTAGCCAACAATCAAAGTGCTACTTTACGAGACTTATTAGGGGCAATAAGAGAAAGAGTATTGACTAAGCAAGCCCAATCACTGGATGTAAATATTATAGTCGATGGTGTTTCTCACTTATTTGACTTACAATTTACATTGAGAGAAGTCAATCAGTTTTGTAAAGAAATATTCAATTTATTGAAGAATAGAAATTCTTATTTAATCTGCCACTGTAATGAAGCCAGTGATGATGATGTGACATGTACTATGGCTAATCTACTCAGTCACAAAGCTCATACAGTTTTAGAAGTAAAGAGTTTACAATCAGGATGGAGTAGTGATGTATCTGGACATCTAACAGTGAAGTGGCCTGCACAAAAGTTTGAAGAGGAGCACATGTTTAACTTGGATATCAAATCAACGGCATATCTGTTCAAGTTATTTGATAGAGGAGTAAAGTTGCTAGCCCCAGGCACAGTGTAACAGGTGAAATTTTAAAGTTGTTTATTATTTTGGTAACTAAGTGCTTCATTTATGATCCCCAAGTAAAGTTCCAAGTAGGGTAATCGCTAAGTATAGTCCAAATTAAGTTTAGGACGCGTTTCCCGACTTGCACAACTGATAGGTCACTTTAACTAATCATTCAGTAGTGCAAGTATCACTACTGATTGGTTAAACTGACCTGTTAACTACTTAGATCATCAATAGCGATAAACGCGTATACTTGACGAGTAACCAATTAAAATAAATTAATGAATTAAATAAATTCTGTGAACAACATACAGCACCATGTAGCCTTGTGCTATCTAGCTACTAAGCTTGTGTTATGGTGACAAGACAACAGGTATAATACTTATATTATTTTTTCTATTGTAAATACCTACATCCATATTATACATAGAGAGACACCCAGATCAGAAACAAATATTTATTTTTAAGCATAAATACTTGCACCAGACAGAGAATACAGGAATCGAATCCACAACCTTCTAATCTACACGGATGGTAAATTAAGCCTAAGTATGATATTTAAGTACATATATGTATGTGTATGTATTTTTATCGATATGAAAAGAATAAAGCAAAATAAATGTTTAAAATTATAGTTGTAATATATTAAATCACAATATTGTAATTGGAAGATCACCTATTGTGACATCAGAAGACACATGCTTGCAATATCACATACATATTGTAGGTATGGTATACCTAATGTTAGTTGCCACGCCATCACATCATCGGGATTATAGGCACTAAATTATGCACCTTCTTACAGCATGGGCTATCTTTCAATTATGGTATTTACATATTTATAATACAATTAATAAACATGTATTTTTAATTCTATTTTGATTTTCATCATAATTTCCTTAAATAAGATTTCATGCATTTCATCCCCGATTCTCAATAGTCAAGAAATTGATTAAATCTTTGAACGACACTTGATATAATATCGTAGGTAAACAATATTGTTTGATAAGAAACATTTACTCCTAAAATATGACTTGCTTGATTAAATCACTGCATAGAAACAAGATAATACGTCGCGTCGCTTTAAGAAGCTGGCTACGCAAATCATGAAATGGAATGAAAAACTACACAGAGACAGACAGACGAACAAGCAAGTTATCTTTTGATGTACGGAACCTTAACAATGATATGAAATATCTTCCTAAGAATATAGTAGGTACATAAAATAACTGTATTGAAAAAAAACCCGATTTATTATATTTTGTAAAAAGCCCCGCAGTTTCACCCGCACATGTCCCGGGAAATTCCGCGGGAATATAGGAATAAGAAATAGCTTATATGTTATTCCAGCAATCGGTTCAGCGGTTTTTGCGTGAAGGAGTAGGTAACAAACATACCTACTCGTTTACTGAATAATCCAAAACGTACACCGTAAACGTAATATTAGTAGGAACTAATATTACTAAGTTTATGTGTGAAAAGACCTCCGTAAATTATGTATTTTATTATGCTGTAATACTTTGACTTTTAACAAATATTACAATTCTGGGCAACCAGAAGTGTTACCTACCCTTTAGGTTTTGGATCAAAGACCACTTCCCGTTGCCCTAGGATATCGTGAAATTTGGACCGACTCAACGTGGCTCTTATGAGTGATACTGATGATAATCAACGTCGGCGAAAATGTAAAAAAAAGCGGAAAGCTGTGTCAACGCATAGGGCCGTTTGTGAATACGTATGTCAGTCTTTCAAACAATAAGACACGGCACCTGCCTACTTAGGCAGGTAGTCAGGTACTCATTGTGTTACAATGGAAATGACATAATGTAGTCGGAGAGGTTGGCAGGTCCTCCTACCTACACTTTAGAGGTGATATTAATGGCAGGCAGTTTAACGACGCTACATGAAAATTTCATTTGTGGTGATTAGGTGTTGCTTGGCGACCGGCCAAAGCGAAGGCTGTATTTTGACCAGCGAACGTTCAGTCCACGTGAAGCCGCAGCCGAGGGGTGCTATATCGCTACCTCGCTCCTCCCTGTCATTATCGTGTCAGCTCAATTGGCGTACTTCCTTGTAACTTCCTCTATAAATAATCTTCGATGTTACTCTTGTTTACCTAGGTATCCAGATGAACTGTAATTTTAGAGTGATTGATTGATTACTTTACAAATATTTGTTGTTCTGTAGTAATTGGTAAACGTTCATCGTCACGCAGCCTTTACACCTACTGAAAAGTACTTTACAGCAATTGTCGGTCAATTTTTGTGTTAAGTGGGTGGATTTCGAGAAGTGATGCCATGAGCCATCATGACTCAAAGCAATGGCTTTTTTGAAAAACAACAAGGCGGCGGGCGTACCGTCACTGAGGAGAAGCTAATGGTATTATTACTTTAATCCTACTTATATTAAGATACTGTGAAAATTAAAATAACTAGAAATTAACTAATTAGTTCAAATCGCAAGTAGAGTTAAGTGAGATAAGGTACCTGCTCTACCAACACAGCAAATACTTTCTAAAGTGATCTTCGACTAAAAAAAAAATATTAGAACACCCTTGAACTTTTACGCCTCCATCACCACCTAATGGTAAGAGTTATTCAAAATACCAATACATGAAAGTTTCATAATTCATAAGTAAGTATTTTCCTTCATAAAGTATATCTTCCTAATTTCCGCTTGTTTATCTAGGTACCCATTCTTGATAATGTGGTTCAGACTTATAGTTCTGTTTCATTCAGGTGGCTGTAAGAGTCCGACCGCTGCGACCAGATGAAGGTCCTCGCATCGTGCACGTGGTCAGCGATAAGGTTACAATCTTTACTTATTCCATTATTATTAATAATCGTATGGGTTTCTTACAGTCGATCTTACTGTAGAACTAATTAGAGTATCTTTTTCGAAATGGGTAGTAGGTAGATCGACTGGAGTGCTGTGGGCTGTGGGGTCGAGAGGAAAGTCTACCTACTTTTTTCTCCATTCAAACTTCACAAACAGAGTTGACTGTTTCCTTCCCGAATAAATACATTAGAGAAAGTATGTTTATGCCATAAAACCTATACGGTTTATGGCATAAACATATTTGCTCTAATGTCTTTATACAGGAAGGAAACAGTCAACTGCGTTTGTATGGAGAAAGAGTAGGTAGACTTTTCTTTCAAGATACGATAGTACAGCAACCAGTGGACACGTGCAGAAAACGGACGGTGGTTCCTGCGGACGTGAAGAACATTATCCCCCACTTATTACTACTCTTACCTAATACTGATTACTTACTAGCTCTCTTCTCTCTAGTGTCACTCGTGTAAGCCCTGATCCCACGAGGTGATCGATCTCCTTTTATGTATACTGTACCACGAGGAAATATCGAAATGAAATGTAACTTATCCTCTGTCCTTATCCTTGTTAAGTAAATAATTATAAAATCAGCCGAACCTTTCGTTAAGAACGAATTTTAGTATTTTATGTGTTTAGTCAAAGTATAACTATAACGTACATTCTATCTATTCTGGAATTATGAACTATGGCCGCAAGTCGTATGCTGAGAGATAAACGAGATCATCATTTCAGCTGTAAGAAGTCCACTGCAGGACATAAGCCTCCCTCATAGATCTCCAGATGCTTCGGTCATAAGCGGCCTGCATCCACCGTGAACCCGCGGCCTTAACCAAGTCGTCCGTCCATCTCGTTGGTGGACGTCCAACACTGCGCTTTCCGATCCGCGGTCTCCATTCGAGAACTTTACGACAAACGAGATAGGTCCAGTGAAAAGGCTAGGCGGTTAATTAAACGGCTAAGCTTGTTGCATGTGTCGTAACTATCGGCGGCTTATCTCTGTACCTACTCTCTACACTTATTAGTAGATTAGTCAGTACCTACCTACGTTTTATCCATTGACTTTATTACTAGTGTTATCTATTGATTAATACTGATTCTCAACGCTTATCATTTGCCGTCTACATATGTCGTCGTAGTCGCCAGCGCAGACATCATATTAGAAGGTAGTAGGCATATAGCTACCTATAAACTTAGCTACTCATTGGGGACATTTATCAAACAACGGGAAAGATATTTTCCCATTTTACTCGTAGGATCATCATGAATTAAGTATATCACGTCAGACGTGGTAAACTAATTCCAAGATTATGTCAAGCTTATCTATGGAATTATTTTTAATGGAAATGTAATCCCTTAAAACCGCAGCCACGACGAGATTTGAACTCGTTCCTCTTCCTTGCAAGGCAAGTGCCCTAACCACAAACTCACACGGCTACACCGTAACGGTTTGTTAGGGAAATTTTGGGAATTATGAGATTAATATTCACTAACATAATACTTAATTATTTCCAAGACTCTTGTATTTGTATCTAAACTTACAACGACAATGACTTAACCATCCACCTATAAGTTATTGCAACTACAATGCTAATTTCATAAATGTGATGTACAGATGCTAGTATTGGAAGATGAGTCGGACAGCAAGAGAGACGTGCTGCGCCAACGAAGGCTCAATGAGAAACACTACGCCTATGACCGCGTTTTCGATGAAGACAGCACGCAGGTAAGATAACCAAATACCCAATGGGGTGCCACGCGCAAAGCTGTTTGCAGAGGCGCTGGCATCGGATGTTTCTTTTTTTTTTCGATGATGGTCCAACGGAAACGCCGAGTTTTTTTTTTATTCTATCGGTCTCAGACCAATATGGCCAATTTGGCGCCGAGAGTTGTCAAAAACACATGTTTGACAGTTCTTAATTCAAACCTAAGATTAATCGACTCGTGCCCTCTGCCGGGATAAAAAGTTAGTGTTCCTCCTAATTGGTACTTTCGAACCCTAATTGGTGAGGTCATCTAAAAAGCATTTTGCCTTGGTCTAAAACATAATTTTACTTAAACTGCCTAGGTTTGAAACAACTTAAACACAAAATGCATAAAAGGCAATAATACTTTAAACTCACTTTATCACAGTTGTACAATGTCTAAAACGTATTTTACGTATAAAAAACAATTTGGGGTTTACCGGACCCCAAGCTTCCGAGAGGGATGCAACCGGGAACACTACTAGAATGAGAAGAAAAGATGGACAATGTGACACATTATTCTGATCTTCTTCTTCTTTTCGTATAGGGGTGTGGCTCACCTAGTGTAAGACTTTTCATCGCCCTAAGGCCTCTAACTTGACCAGACGCCTGCTATCCGAGATAAGAACCGGGACCAACTACTTAACGTCCCTTCCGAAGCGCGGAGGAACTCGAGAAAATGTTTTTTTGCCACACAAATTATCGGTCACCCATCCAAGTAATGACCGCGCCAAGCGTTGCTTAACCTGCAAGACCGTTCAAGATCGGCAGGTACAGCTAGGGCAATGAGCTCCTCCTGATTCTGAAAAATACATCTAATTAAACTAAATATGTCCATCAATAAAATTGAAACTAATTTAGAAAATAAGTAGGTAAACCTATAAATTATAATGTGTCGCCTTCTATTATTTTAACTAATGGCGAAGTACAATATTGCTCTTATTAATTTGGTTTATACAATGAAAATATCACTACAAGGCTACCTATTTTATTAATTGTTTGCTGACGTTTTGGCCTCATATTGTAGTGAGGTGAACATGAAATGTATTTTTACTGTTTATTGCTGAACTTGACATTCTTTTTTACGCTCGGGACCTACTAACGTTCGCCGTCGTTTCTTTTGTTTGATAAAATATAATTTGAACAGAAGTACAAAAACCAATTAATTTTGGTAAGGTTACCTACCTACCAATTCTGTAAACTCTGTAGAACCTTATTATCTTCTAGAGTTTTGCTACTAAGTTTATCTCAACTGATAGACCACTAATGATTACTATTTTTATCATGTATATTCATATACCTTGGTTCTTCCCGACAATTGAAACGATTGCGTTTCATCGTATTCTATGAAAATAGTATATTGAAGGAGGAACACGTTACAAAGAGATTTGATTATGTACCCCGCGCAGCAGGGGTAGGGCGCGCGGGGCAGCGCCCCGCGATTCAGGATAAAAAGTAGCCTATGTGTTATTCCAAGTCTTCAGCCATCTACATCCCGAGTTTCACCGCAATCCGTTCAGCGGTTTTTGCGTGAAGGAGCAATAAACACGCACACATACACACTCACAAACCTTTACCTTTATAATATTAGTAGGATTATCCTACCTAAGTTACTGTGCAAATTGATCAAGAATTCGAATTTAAACTAGGTATATCTGAAACTACGTGCGAAGTGGTGACTCGTAGAAACACTGCACGGGACGGGGAAGTCCGCTATATGGATTGTCTCCGCGTGCGCACTTCCGCTTCACACAATTTCAGTTCCCAATATTGTCTTTAACTCTCTTGAATTTGTGGGGCATCTGAAAGCACGAAAACCAAAATCCAGAGTGCTGGGTGAGTAGCCATCGTGTGCCCCGTATTTCGTTCGGCCTTACATAACATTTCTGACTATAAGCGCTATGAGGTGGATGTGGGTTATATGTCTGTCTCTAACTCTGTTCCTTTTCCTTGTTACTTGTGTCCAGGACGAAGTATACGAGGCGGTATGCGCGCCGCTAGTGGCTGGTACCCTGCGAGGGTTCGCGGGCGCTGTGTTCGCGTACGGAGCGACGGGTGCAGGCAAAACTCACACCATGACGGGGCTCATGTCGCGGGCACTCAACAACTTGTTTACTAGCATCGCGGAGAGTGAACATCCTAAGGACTATGAGGTCAGTGACATGATGTAGGTACTTAGTTACAGGAGACATTATCATTACTTGTATGCAGTATCATATCAGCCGAATGTAAGCCTCCCCAATAGATTTCAACAACACTGTATGCAGAACGCATTCCGATCGCATGCGTTCTGCATACAGTGGTCCTAATGTCTTTAAATTGGTCGTTTGTCCGTCTAGTTGAAGACCAATATTAATAAACTTTTTTAATTCACACGATTTGCTAACCTAATTACATGTTCCCGGGTCTTAATCGCGTATTATTATTTATTTTCTTACCTCGACGTTTCCACCATGTTACAATGATCTTGGTCGCGAATGGAGCAGCAGCGGGCGATGACGTCACAAACAACGGTTAAATAGAAGACGTCGAGTAGCCCGCCGCCGCTGCTCCAGTCCCCTCGCGACCAAGACCATTATAACATAGTTGAAATGTCGAGGTAAGAAAATAAATAATAATACGCAATTAAGACCTGGGAAAATGTAACAATATTAATAAGTTCCAGGCAAGAAATAAGGGTTTTCTGCTTGAAACTACAAAGTTAAGATCGTATCCTATCAACACCACAAGGCACATTTTAACGGAATAGGATACCTACGTTGTTAAGTCAAAAAAAATATTTTGTTAAGTAGGTCTAGGTAAACATAATAATTCTTACCTTAACTAGCGGTGGTAAATAAATAGGGTGCGTGCTCGTGAAACTACAATCAATCAGATATTATTAAATTAGTCGAGCGCTAAACAGTCTGTTAAATAAATAACGAAAACACAGTGTTCATTACGATGCCTTACATTCCTATGGGCCACTATAGGCATAGCTAAACACAACCATTTTACACACTAAAAGTAAACAAATATATGGAACAGGTGGTCATATTAAATTGTCATGTTATTTATTACTTATACCTAAGTGAATCTAATTTGTGTTAAGCATTACTGTACAGTAGAACTCCCATATATGCAAGGGTACCTATAATAAAACCGAGGCCGTGCACGATCACATGTCTGAAATAAAGTTTTTCCAAGTTCGTTTCTGCAAAATTGCTGCTATTATTGGTCTAAGCCTATTGATAAAACGTGCTATTATGGTTGAACCTGAACATTAAAGTGAAGAAAAGGCACTTATAATACATAAGTTTCTCAGGCACTTACCTAATATGTAAATTAAAATGCCCTACGCCTGTATCGGGCTAACTTAGACCTTGACCGTAGCTTAGTTAAAGCGGCTTGCCTATGGACTTCTTATGCATATAAAACGTTTGCACACCTCACGAAAATCCGGTGGTCGAATAATATATTGCCGAGAAAATGGGTACAACTTTGCTTTTATTAAGTAGTTCGAGGACTTTGTTTGAAGATTAGAGAAAAATAAATTATAGATAAAGTAATTCCAGCGAAATAATATTGTGGTAAGTACGTGTTTGTTAACAAATACTTACCACAATATTATTTCGCTAGAAAAATACGCGTGTACCCTACCTCGTACTCGTACACACGTATTTTCACAAAAAACAGGAATTTTAATACGTCTAGCTGAACTCTATCTTGCCCAGTGTTATTGTAACTTTAAAGTACCTAATCTAAAGTAAAATGTCTTTGGGTAGGTTAGCTGTATTCTACGAAAGTACTAAGGTGAATGGTCTTCTTTGCTTCCGGAATAGAAAAATGCTTCTTGATCTGTGCTAGAAATTGAACTGTCACACAATCCCCATTTGATCGCAGCGGTGTTCAAGAATTTCATTTTAATTCACTATTTTCCCTTACAGGCATTTTTGTTTTGAAACGCACCATTAGAGATTTGACGCCAGTTTAGCACAATTTATTTATTAACCAACTGGCCACATCCAAAATCTGTGTTTGTTCTTCACGCTAAAACCGCTGACCCGATTGCGATGAAACTCTGTATGTAGAATGAAGATAGCTGGAGACCTGGAATAACATATAGGCTACATTTTATCCCGATATTTCTACGGTAACGGTCTTTACGCAGGTGAAACCACGGGGTGCAGCTTGTAGAAAAAAATAACAATGAAAATGTGGTGTTATTGCAAGTAGACTATAGATTGTGTTGAATTTTTTTATTTTTTAACGAATAGTAGGTGTATAGCTAGGTAGATAAAATCGTGTTTGTGGTTTCGGTGAAGTATTGAGGGTGGGCCGTGGGCACCCACCGTGCAAGGTCACTGTCGACGCCTCGCGTGAGCGACGTACCGACAATCATTTACCACTCACCCGCTCTTTCCATCAGTCATTATCATTACACGCTTTTATCGATGTCTTTCCATTCATCACTTACCCTAACTAACTAGGAACCAAAGATTCTAGAACAATGCCTTCTATTTGAAACTGGGCTAAGAAACTCTGTAGTTTTACCGACCTACCATAATTACCTATCTTCATTATGTTATTGAAAAGTTTCATTTCTTGGTGACGGTCTTTCACCTTTGCTCGTCTATTAGCCGACCTCTCAACTTTACCATGAGGCGATTGACTGTCCGTTTGCAGGTTCTCGACATAGAAACCTGTTGTTGACTTATTGGAGCTTAAACTATCTACTTAATTATTAGTTACACGGCGCGACTAACAAAGTCACCTTATTAAACGTTCGAACAAACAAGGTAAAAAGTAAACTTTCGAAGTATTAGGTAGACGTAGTTGTTCTTTTAAATTTTAAATGTAGTTATAACCTAAGCGAGCGAGTTATGAAATTGTTGAAATAAACTATAGAGGCGATATTATAGAAGCGGTTCAATAGCTATTTATATAGATAGAATATCCGAATATTATGGTATCACAGTCTTTAAATCCCTCAAAAATATAAAACATTCGAACGCAGCGCCATGTAGCCGAGAACTTTAAAAGGCTTGTAATGTGGTGTACCTTTCATGTTCATGCTTAGTTTTTTGTCCTTTTCATCTTACCGTTTTAGTTTGATCTTTACGAGTAACTATAACATTTAAAGATAGGAAGATCTTTAAATGTTATAGTTTCTCGTGCTTACTTATTTCTACAAAAAGATAGCCAGATCTGCCTTACCCCATCTCTTCGTAAAAATTGTATGTTGCGAAGTCTACTTATTTGCAGAAGGTATGGTCAATGATGGATGACTAACCTACTGCGCCGATCCCATAATATAAAATAAAACAATTTGGGGTTTAGCGGATCCTGGGCTCTCGAGTGGGATGCAACCGGACACATCGTTCGGATGAGAAGAGATAGCCACAACAAATATCTGTAAATCACAAAAATATTCCAGTCGAGAATCGAATCCACTACCGATGCGCGGGCAAGTGTTTGGCCACTGAGCACTGAGGCACACTGAGGTCTTTACTGCTCAGGTGATGACGTCACAAGAATTCAATTGAAGCTTAAATATTTGAAAAGTTTTAACCTTTAAGGAGCAAACACGCTATGGTGTCAAATACTTGTACCTAGCTACACTAAATAATTAGGTGTTGAGAAGTAATGTATAGTACTACCAAATTCAAGTTATGTTTCTTATTGGCACGTGCATGTATTTAGACATATATACATATTTAAATCTTTCGAAAAAAAGTATCTACCTATAGCCTAATCAAAATTAGTGGCGTGCCTTACGAAGTTTGCGAATAACTGACTGACAGACGCGGAATGCGACTTTGTATAATAGCATAGGCGCTACGGATATTTACTCCGGTTTTGAATGACCTGTTTCAACTGTCTCAGTTTTAGAGCATATCGATTTCCTTGGGATATTTTCTTTTTGACGCAATAGTACTTAAGTATGTTTTGAATATCCAAGTTTTTATTGTTTTATCTTGGGATTCGACCCTACCACCTTCTGCTTGAAAGTCATGGTATCTTGGTATCGCTACTAAGCCTACAATGCTGCACGAACTGTATTAACACAGTAACTTTACTTTAGGGTAAAATGAATAGATTAACATAACGTTACTGCATTATTTTACGGCAAGGGACATAGATAGGTAAGCATGGGCTAGGTAGATTACAAGGAAAGGATACCTACTCGTTCTCCATACAAACGTAGTCGACTGTTTCCTGCCTGGACTAGAGCAAATATGTTTATGCCATAAAAGCTTATATAATATCTGCCATGACCATAACGTTTGGTTGTTTTCATTTTCTAATTAGAATAGAGATAAAATTATGAAATAAGAGATTACCACCAATATACATACATACATACATGTTACCAACGTTACCTCTTTATAATATTGGTATAGATTAGAACAATTTTTATTCAGGGAGTAAACAGTGACTACGTTTGTAAAGTTTGTATGGAGAAATGAGTAGGTATCCTGTCCTCTTAATGACCAGTATTAAGCATATTCCTGTTTGACACAAATACTGCGACTCGTGGTTAGGGATCGGTGCTATTTCGACGACCTCCGTGGCGCGTCGGAAGACGGGTGGCAGTGTTACAGAAGGTTGGGAGTTCGATTAGCGCCGTGAAACAAACATTTGTCAGATTCATACAATTTACTTGTTGCCGGTCCTGCGTGTTTTTGTATGTACCTAAAATACGACCTGTGGACGAACCTAAAGTCGCTTGGTTATGAAAACTGAAAGATGCGGGTTCGATTCCCGCCTTGCATCTTTGTTGTTGTCTATTCGTTGTCTACCCAATTACCAAATCTAATTGTTTGGTTTGGAGCTTGAAGGCAAAGCGCCATCCAACTTTCTGACTAATCTGATTGCCTACTCCCTATTTTTGGGTCGGATAACATGCAAATTGCAATACATAATGCAGTATGACACACCGCCTAGGCTGTGTGCACCCCTTACAGCGATTAGGTAATCTGCGCATTTAGTATTACCATCAGATAAGAAATGCCTGCATTATGTTCATCAGTCTGCAACATGAGAATATGACCTACGCTACGTGGTTCAACTTCGATTATTTTAGGTAGGTAATAAGTACCTATTAATCTAGCTACGGATTTCTTATGTTATAAATATACCGAATACTTCATTTAGTGAGAATAAAATATTCGTGCCCGTACAAAATAAAATATTTCACCGTTTCCGCTAGGTACCTACTGTAATAAAATTTTAATGAACTTATGTTAATATGTTTCTGAATAAGTAATTTTATTTTTGTTTGAAACGAACGTGTAATGTACGGACGTATTAGGTCAGTTAAATGTTTTAACCGACCGGCGACCGTAGGTCGTTCGTTATTTTATTACATGATATAAATGTAAATAAAAAAACATTCTACTTTTTCAAAATGTCTACCGCAGCCCGCAGCGTATTTTTTACCAATAGTTATAATAAATAAGCAATGTACCTAACTGATAGAAATGTCGTCACAAAGGAAATATTAGGTAAGCTTGGAGATGTCACTTTAAAAGGTTGACTGGAAGGCATCGCTTTTAGCAATAAGGCCGCCCATTGTACAGATGTATTAATTAGTTTTAAATTTAAGTAATCAAAATAAAAATGTGTTTATTTTGGATTTTCTTCTGTTGATTAAACTCATTTTTACAATTGAGTTTTTTTTTTTGTTTATAATTGCGTTTTTTTTTCGTTTATAATCGCGTTAAAATTCGAGACCTTTACAGGTACTCTTCAGGATTGATAGTCCTGAAGACCTGTAAAGATCTCGAAACGTTGAGCATTGAGACAATGCTAATGGTAATAAAATAAACACCACGCGATTAAAACCGAAAAATGAGTTTAAAACTAACTCATAGAGAAACATAAAATGTTAACTAACTAACATTTTATGTTTCTCTATTTTATTTGGAAAAAAAAATTGTCTGATGCTTGTGTATTTTTTGTATTCTAATTGATTAATTCGCCGTAAGAATATAATTTTTTTTTTGTGTGATAGGAACATTTCTTAGCAGTATACATAATATTATGGACTTACAGCAGATAGCTACGTTTATGAATAAATGAAAGAAAATAATACTTATTTACTCAAATAAGGTGTAGGTACCTGTAAGTCGTTTACAAAGTCCTTTCGTTTACAATCTATAAACTTTATTTTCATTTCATAAAGGCTGATTGCCCATCAATAATTTACATGTTTACTGAACGAACACAGGCAGTTCCGTATTCTCTCAATTAAATTACTTAAAAGGTACTATACTAAACTATAGGTAGTTACTCTAGGTACCTTCGCGACGTCAAAACCCTTTCAGTAACAGTGTAATTATTAAAATGGTAGGTACCTACGTTTTTAAAATTTAAATGTGTGGGCAAGACCAAGAAGTCGTCTACCCAGAAAATTACTGTTGACTTTCCCCCACAAATGCATGAATACAACGTAGTTTTTTAATGTGTTTTTCCATCTAGATAGGCGGATAGATTGTATATTCACGTACCTGTTGTGAATTTGGGTAATCGACATAAGTATTCTTTTACGAAACAATAAGTAATTATGGAATCAATACTAATGTACGTATGGGCCTTATTGAAGAAGAACGCTAATGACAGACCTATACTGTTGGATACATACAACGCAAACAACGATTAATTTCCCAGCGACGTACCCTACTATGAAAAAAAAACCTTAATTCACCTTGAATTTTGCCGTAGGTAAACGTAGAAAATCAGTCAAGGTAAACAAACAAAGCGTTGATTAATTGATAGTTATAATCTGATCGCAGTGATTTGCAATGTAAGGCAGTAAAAGGGGGCAAGCTACAGTAAGGGTTAGACAACCTATAGTTAGATTTACTCTATCTAAAAATATTTGGATGCTTGTAGGCAGAATTTCTGTACTTTTATAATTATTATAACACCTTTTGTACATCCGAAATTCTTGACCAAATAAATTATCTTTATCTTTAAAGTTGAATGGCAGATGTTGAAGTAGAGTTTTATGTTTTCTAAGCTGTAAGATTTTATTATTAAAACACACACTTTTGTAATTTAGTATTCAGAAAAAATATTTTTTGGTTTTTATTTGGAGCTTAGAAGTGTGCTCCAAAAAGGACTTGAACCCGCGACTTCCATAAACTAGTTGAGCATACTTACTCTCATTCTTACAAATGGTTCTTACAAATGCCAGCATCAAATAGGGGAACAAAAGTTTTGTTTCTCTTGGTTCCAGGTCAAAATGTCGTACATAGAGATTTACAACGAGAACATTCGTGACTTGTTAAACCCGAGTGCGGGACCTTTGGAGCTTCGTGACGAAGGTGGTAGCGGCGCGCCCACAGTCGCCGGCCTCAGCGAAGTCAAGGCAACGAGCGCGGCACATGTTTCCGAACTGCTGACTAGGGGGGATCGGGCACGAACCGCTGAAGCCACTCATGCTAATCAGCACTCATCTAGAGGGCATGCCCTTCTTAGGTAAGCTTAGCTTCTTTTACAATCATTGGACATACGTACGTAATACGTATATCATTTGGTATAGTTTTTTAGTTGGCGAATAAATTCGTAATCAGAATAGGTATATAGAAAAATTATAGAGAGTTTCGAGGCTGATTTGAGAAAAACCGAAGATACCCCATCGATTTTAGGTATAATCATTAGGATAAAATATGTTAATTCACGGGCAGGGGAAAGCCAAATATGGCGGGCAGGGAAATGTGTTAACATTGTAAATTCACAGTATGTCTTAGTAGCTAAAATAATTCTTACTTTCTACCAGTGTAACAGTAAGCAGACAAGTGGAAGGCGGCACACAGAGAGGCAGACTGTTCCTCATAGATCTGGCAGGTTCAGAAAAAGCCGGATTGAGGGCGAGGCGACTCGAAGGTGCTCATATCAACCGTTCACTTCTCGCTTTAGGAAATTGTATTATGGCGCTCTCTGGCGGTGCAAGGTAACTAAAGATACTTTTTGGTAAACTTCTGCTTGGTTTATTAACGTCCTAAGGTTGTTTCGGCAGAGGTTCATATCAGAGCTGGAATTGAGGTGTCATCCCCGATTTGAAGAGAATCTTTGGACATCGAAGGCACGTTGTTGACATCATAACTAAGTATGTCAGGCTACACAGTGCAAGCATGTTTTACGCAAGGAAAGCAAGCTTTAGTCCATGCCATTCATAGCGCTGTAGTTAGACTTGTATTAGATGGTGTAAACATGTTACATGTCGGTTATACAGAGAGGATGGTATAGACTCTGGGCTATACCATCATCTCTGTGTAACCGACCAAGCCTATTTTGTAAACGAAAACGATAAACGATTCTTCTTCTTCTGATTCTTTTCTTTTTCTTCTGATTCTGATTGAGTTGTTTTGTTTCGTCAGATACGTGAACTACCGCGACTCGAAGCTGACCCGGCTGCTGCGCGAGGTGCTGGGCGGGCGATGCCGCGCCGCTATGGTAGCGCACGTAGCGCCTGCGCCCGCGCAGCGCGACACCACGCGCTCCACGCTGCACTACGCGCAGAGAGCATCCGCCATCACTAACAAGGTACATCAACAATATCGGACACCCTGTACAGTTAGCGACTCTCGCATCACCCGTAAGTCGTAGGTGCGCAGTTCCCCACTCGCTGCTCCTCGTCATAAAGGCAGCGGAGAGGAGAGCGGAGTGGCGTAAGGTACGTACTTCCGCCCCGCGCGCCCGTTGACTACGTGACTAAGGCCGAATTAGTTGAGTAATTAGTATGCTCCTCACTGAATAAAATTAGTCTAGAGTACCATAAATTCACAATTCCCCGAAAGCGAAAGTCCCTGACGTGGACTGCAGTCAGAAACTTCTAATCATCACGATTGCTCCGCGACGTTACCACAATTGCTCCTAAGCAAACAAATTGTGTACACATAAAACCAAATTATGGCTGAACTTTGCCAGCGGCTCCTTAATATTAAGTATTGTATTGGGAGGGTATCCGCCTTCCAACTCGCGCATCCCTGGTGTTTTTAGTATGGTAACTATTACTTATTAATTTAGTCAATGCCGGTTTCCGTGAGACAATCCAAGTTAGCCTAATAAGCCATTCCAAACACACTACTGCGTTGCATTGTCTTCAACCTACTGATAAAGTCATTTTGGCCTGGCATTGTGCATTGTAACGGGATTTGGGACCAGATAACTTTAGTGATCCCAGTAATTATTGAGTTTTGAGATCATTTTCATTTGTTGACTTAAAGGCTTCGCAAATCTTGTACCATGCACTAATTGTAACTTTCTTTATTCCAACAAAGGTGGAGCAAGAGTTGATAGAGACCCCAAAACACTTTACGCAATATCGAACCGTGATCAAAGACTTGCGGGACGAAATAGCACGACTCAAAACTAAAATGAAGGATACGACCAGGTACAACAATCAGCTAACATTTTACATGATCAATTTATCCGCATCATTTGTTTTCATTCTTCCATACATCCGTTCATTTTGAATATTTGTTAAAAAGGTATAAGTATAATATTAAACTCATTTTTTGGTTTGAATCGCTTTGTTACTAATATAGTAAGCATTTTAACGCCCTATGTTACGGCGTCTTTACGGTCTGGAAAGACCATGATGATGGATGAGATGATGGGATATCTGGGTAGATTATCTACCCAGATATCCCATTATCTCATGGGTTTCTAATTACGCAAAAGCAGGAGAAAAATCTATAAGCGTAAATTCATTTTATTCATATAAATTGAAAGGAAGATTCTTATCACTAAATTAATAACAGATCAAACGAAGACTTCCAACAAGTAGAAGAAGAGGAGAATCAGAAGACGAGCGAAGAGAAAGCGGAAAGCGAGGCTCACCTGAAGTCGCTCCGTGAGTCGATAGTGTCGACGTTCAAGCAGCAGATGCGGCTGCGGCGGCGGCTAATGGAGCTGGACAGCCATCTGCTGGGGCTGGCGCTGGACGCCGAGCGACAGCACGCCGCTATCTCGCACTGGGAGGCGAGGTTCAACCGCCTCTACAAGCCGCTCAACGGGGCCGGCTCCAGGCTCAGCACGCAGCAGAGTTATCGGTGGGTTGCCTTCTGTACGGTTCTAGTGTCTATAACTGATCCCAGTCAGTTAATCCTGGGAATGCCCTGACGGTACGGCGGACCTCTCCTGGATGCCTAACGGTTGGCTGTCATTGGGGACGCTATAACATATATTGTAATCAGTGGTTTCAGGGGCTCTGTACCAAATCAGTGAGCTCTGTGTCGTGTTTCTCCTTCTCTATACTGAAATGGTTTCAGCAGCTTAGGCATGTTTGACAAAAAGTTCGTGATATCAGTGTGGACGAATATATTATTTGGGATAATGTATTCGACCACACTGATATCACGGATGTAAAAAAAAACGTATTTCGTTATTTGTTGTGTAGGGGAGGCACCGGATCAACAATGGGTAGCACAGAGCGGGCCGAAGCTGAGGTAGCAGTCGAGCAGGCGTGGTCCGAGCTGGCGTGTGTCGAGCGGGAGCAGGAGGCGGCGCGGCGCGAGCGGGAGGAGGTGGAGGCGCAGCTCGAGCGGGTGCGCCGGCGCGGCGCGCTGCTCGAGCAGGAGCTGCCGGCCAGGATCAGCAGCGGCGCCGAGCGGGAGGTACGTGCAGTGGGGGGGAGGTACGTGCAGTGGGGGGGAGGTACGTGCAGTGGCGGGAGGTACGTGCAGTGGAGCGGGAGGTACGTGCAGTGGGGGGAGGTACGTGCAGTGAAGCGGAAGGTACGTAGTGGGGGGGAGGTACGTGCAGTGGAGCGGGAGGTACGTGCAGTGGGGGGCGTACGTGCAGTGGAGCGGGAGGTACGTGCAGTGGGGGTGAGGTACGTGCAGTGGGGGTAGGTACGTGCAGTGGAGCGGGAGGTACGTACCGTGGAACGACAGTAGAAGTTTGTTTAGACTGAAACACCTCGTATCTCCCAGGTGCTGGCGCTGGTGTGCCGCGTGCACGAGCTGGAGGCGGACAAGCTGGCGCTGCAGGGCGAGCGGGCGGCGCGGGCTCACGACCTGCGGCGCCGGGACCTGGCGCTGCAGCGGAGAGACTCGCAGCGGAAGCTCTCCGACGAGATCATCACGAGGCAGCGCCGCGCCATCGAAGGTACATACTATGAGACATATACGCCTCTGGTTCGTAGAGACTCTACCAACAAAAGATACACGTCTCCACCTACACACATCAACATTCCCCTGTATATTTGATCAGTCCCCTGTATTACAGAGCTCGGTATAGGCGTGCCGCCGGAACTGGCGCAGCTCTACGAACTCTACCAACAAGAGATACACGCCTCTACCTACACAGAGAATAATGATATCTACACGCCTTCGTACCGCTTGCCGCCTATATCTACAAGGTAACGCCATCTGTAAAAGCTATCCTATATTCTTTCAAATTAACTAATATGGAAATCTTGAAATCTTCTTCTTTTCGTGTAATGGTTTGGTTCACCTAGTGTTAGAGTTTTCAGATCGCCCTACGGCCTCTAACTTGACCTAAGGACTGCTATCCGAGACAACAACCAGGACCAACTTCTTACGTGCCTTCCGAAGCACAGAGGAAGTGGATAAGCACAAGTTGCTGAGTAATCCTACCCTACCTAATAATATCCGTTAATAATATCGAGTGATTCAAGAGAAGAGTTTATATGTTTAATATATACACCGTGCGAAGCCGGATCGCAAGATAATGGCTAGACTCGCACTACAGCGCCATGAATAAGCATGGCAAAGCTTTTGCGCTGTGTGAAATAATCTAAAAGAGATGTGAAAGGGCAGGTCAGTAACGTGGTAGTGTTCCATGCAGCATGTCGGAGCTGACGTGGTCGGAGAGCGGGTCGAGCGGGTCGGGGCGCGGCTCCAGCTCGGGCTCCGGCGGCCTGCTGGAGGCGAGGTTGCCGCGCCTCGCGCCCACGCCCAGGCCGAGGACTAGATACAGGTAGTGGTAGTGTTCCATGCAGCATGTCGGAGCTGACGTGGTCGGAGAGCGGGTCGAGCGGGTCGGGGCGCGGCTCCAGCTCGGGCTCCGGCGGCCTGCTGGAGGCGAGGTTGCCGCGCCTCGCGCCCACGCCCAGGCCGAGGACTAGATACAGGTAGTGGTAGTGTTCCATGCAGCATGTCGGAGCTGACGTGGTCGGAGAGCGGGTCGAGCGGGTCGGGGCGCGGCTCCAGCTCGGGCTCCGGCGGCCTGCTGGAGGCGAGGTTGCCGCGCCTCGCGCCCACGCCCAGGCCGAGGACTAGATACAGGTAGTGGTAGTGTTCCATGCAGCATGTCGGAGCTGACGTGGTCGGAGAGCGGGTCGAGCGGGTCGGGGCGCGGCTCCAGCTCGGGCTCCGGCGGCCTGCTGGAGGCGAGGTTGCCGCGCCTCGCGCCCACGCCCAGGCCGAGGACTAGATACAGGTAGTGGTAGTGTTCCATGCAGCATGTCGGAGCTGACGTGGTCGGAGAGCGGGTCGAGCGGGTCGGGGCGCGGCTCCAGCTCGGGCTCCGGCGGCCTGCTGGAGGCGAGGTTGCCGCGCCTCGCGCCCACGCCCAGGCCGAGGACTAGATACAGGTAGTGGTAGTGTTCCATGCAGCATGTCGGAGCTGACGTGGTCGGAGAGCGGGTCGAGCGGGTCGGGGCGCGGCTCCAGCTCGGGCTCCGGCGGCCTGCTGGAGGCGAGGTTGCCGCGCCTCGCGCCCACGCCCAGGCCGAGGACTAGATACAGGTAGTGGTAGTGTTCCATGCAGCATGTCGGAGCTGACGTGGTCGGAGAGCGGGTCGAGCGGGTCGGGGCGCGGCTCCAGCTCGGGCTCCGGCGGCCTGCTGGAGGCGAGGTTGCCGCGCCTCGCGCCCACGCCCAGGCCGAGGACTAGATACAGGTAGTGGTAGTGTTCCATGCAGCATGTCGGAGCTGACGTGGTCGGAGAGCGGGTCGAGCGGGTCGGGGCGCGGCTCCAGCTCGGGCTCCGGCGGCCTGCTGGAGGCGAGGTTGCCGCGCCTCGCGCCCACGCCCAGGCCGAGGACTAGATACAGGTAGTGGTAGTGTTCCATGCAGCATGTCGGAGCTGACGTGGTCGGAGAGCGGGTCGAGCGGGTCGGGGCGCGGCTCCAGCTCGGGCTCCGGCGGCCTGCTGGAGGCGAGGTTGCCGCGCCTCGCGCCCACGCCCAGGCCGAGGACTAGATACAGGTAGTGGTAGTGTTCCATGCAGCATGTCGGAGCTGACGTGGTCGGAGAGCGGGTCGAGCGGGTCGGGGCGCGGCTCCAGCTCGGGCTCCGGCGGCCTGCTGGAGGCGAGGTTGCCGCGCCTCGCGCCCACGCCCAGGCCGAGGACTAGATACAGGTAGTGGTAGTGTTCCATGCAGCATGTCGGAGCTGACGTGGTCGGAGAGCGGGTCGAGCGGGTCGGGGCGCGGCTCCAGCTCGGGCTCCGGCGGCCTGCTGGAGGCGAGGTTGCCGCGCCTCGCGCCCACGCCCAGGCCGAGGACTAGATACAGGTTTCTAATCATTATCCAAACTAAATCTCCACTCCGCACGATCTTCGTCATCCCGCGTAGTGAGGCCATTTGCACGATCTTTGGCATCCCGCGTAGTGAGGCCATTTGCACGATCTTTGGCATCCCGCGTAGTGAGGCCATTTGCACGATCTTTGGCATCCCGTGTAGTGAGGCCATTTGCACGATCTTTGGCATCCCGTGTAGTGAGGCCATTTGCACGATCTTTGGCATCCCGTGTAGTGAGGCCATTTGCACGCATATCCGCTCTTACGACGTCAAACCAGCATTTCTCGAATCATCCCTATCTGCTGCGCCCGGGCGGAGACGTCATCGCAATTTCTCCGTACAACGAGAGTAAAAGAAAAAGCTCTTTACCATCCCTTGAAATTCGGACGGTTAGGAGAAAAGGCCATCTGACGGTAAATATTGATGCGGTCTGAGATGAACCACGCTGATCTACAAGGTCTCCTCGCAATTCGAAGACCCCCAAATTGTACTCGCAAGAAAATATACCTAATTTTAATTTTACTCCAATCTCGCAGTGAATCAATGAATGAAGAATTGATGTCTCAAATATTGTATTTTAGTCAAGCAAGTGCAGCGACACTGAAGCGATACTCGAGCGACGACAGTCTCGTGATAGCAGCCCCGCGACCCAACCGCCACGACGCCGGGGCTTGAACTGTCGCACCCTCTGCTATGTGAACCGGCTCAGTATCGCGACGACTGTGGGTACGTGTTGTAACGTTAGTACTTTGTAACGTATACGTGGGGTAAATGTGGGGTAATGTATCGTTTGGGTGATGTTGCTTTTGACAACAAAAGATTGAATGATTTTTAGTTATCGGCAAAGAAAATCAAAGTATATTTAGAAGAACTGCTAACAAACTGTTATGCAGTTTGGCAAGAAAAAAAAAGAAACAAATATTGTACTATTTGTTTTTATTAAATAAATTGAAAAAAAAAGAGCAGCCCTTAATGGCAACCGAATTGAGAACCTCTTCCTTTTTTTGCAGTCGGTTTAGAATAGATTGGTCAGTGAAATAAGTATTGCGCTTTTAAACTTTGGACTACGGAGGTAATACAGAGTCGCTTGGATTGTAACACGTTTGTATCGTCACTCGCAAAGAAATCTATGAAATGTAGAGTTTAAATTATAATATCGGAATAAAATAAAACTAGAGAGGAATTTACTTTATTACACTATAGTCCTCCATGATTATTATTCGAAGTCTAGATCACGTTGTAGTATGATTATTACGCGATCTAGACATGTAGTTCTAATAATAGAAAGGAATTGACCATTTCCAACAAATAATAAATATCCAAGAGGTTGATTGGTTGTCAACCAATCGTGCATTAACTAACCAATCGTTTGTAGTCGGGCTGTTGAAATTCCTATAAAGTCAAGGCAATTTTTTACGTTTTTTTTGCCGATAACTGCAAATACTTACCTACTTACATATTATGTAGTTTTACATAGAGTTGCCTATGTAAAACATATGGATATAATATGACGTGTTATTATTGTGAAATTTTAGAAGATTTTGTCTTGGTTTTATCAGCTTTTTCTTCCAATTTGTTAACTTAGACAGCTTGTATAATTGAAGAGTAAGAGTAGAAGGTATGTTTTTATCTCACAATTTCTACGTTTGTTGAATTGTTGTGCGTTGATTTTATCTCGAATTTGAAAGAATGCAGTTTGCTATGTTGATTAACATCGACATAATATGCAGTTTTCCAACCTTTAAGGCCCGTTCACATAGACCGGATCCGAGATCAAAATAGAGTTTTGCATAATTAAAACAAGGTTTATTACTTATTGCATTACTACTAAGGAAGATGGGTCGGATCTTGTTCCACTGCCATATTTCTATTTCTAGATGATCATGCTACATCTTACACCATATCATTACTTACCATCAATTGAGATATCTACACGGAACAACACTGTTTAGTTGCATAATAGCCTTCCAGGTCGCACAAAGTCGTGTGGGGAGGACAGGAAAATGCATAATAAAACCTTATATATCTTTCTTCTGTTGTTGCGATGTTGGATTGAAATTAAACCTTTTTGTCGGTTTTAATCGCATGGTGCTTATTACTTTTAGAATCGTTTTAATGCTCAACGTTTTGAGACCTTTACAGGTTTCTTGACTTTCAGTAAATCCTGCAGTAATAAACCCCACGCGATTAAAACCGAAAAATGAGTTAAATTTCAATAAACCTTATTTAAATTATCTAAATTTCTATTTTGATTGCGATCAAAATTCGCTCTGCTTCCCGACCCGTAGGGGTATTCAGAGGGGTCGTAAACAGATGATCAACTTGTCATACCTGTCACTATCAAAACGAGTCGCGCTGAGCGAGACGAAGAGATTTCCAACATCGGTTTTGGAACGAAGCTCTCTAAATTTTCTTACCGGTCTATGTGAACGTACCTTAACTAGGATTAATGCTCGATGGATTTAGTCATTTTCTAACTTGTATTTCCATAGATGTTTATACCAGTGAGTAAATTTGTATTTTATTTTATATTTCGCTCTCGGTTATCTTTATCCGAGCCGGCCTAGTCTAGTCAAAGAATGCTTTAACTATTTTCTAGAATAGATCTAATTTGTGTTGAAATTAAAATGAAATTTTATTAGATTCGAGTTTATTATTTCACTAGCAGGGCCCCGCGGTTTCACCCGCGTATGTCCCGTTCCCGTAGGAATAGTTAGTTCCCGTCACCATCAATTACTATCAATAGTAAACAGCGCAACATGGCGCAGATCAAATAGGCACAGAATTCAGTGCGCTATCCCCTGTCCAGCGACTTGTACCATGGAGGTCAGTGGTTGCAACATACTTACATTTTTAATATCGCGATATCTTTTTAATGAAATGTCCGAATTGAATCATTCAAAAGGTTCTAGGAAAGTATTGAATTCGTCTTGAATATTAATTTATTATTATATTAATTTATTTTGATAAGGATTAATACCAAGGTACAAAATATAAAGTTACGACGGCTTTTTAATTATTAAAAAAAATAACAAAAACACTTATTGTGAGATAACTACAATAGTTAGACATATGGTGTCGCGATGTTTTTTGTAGACAATTACATGTTCTACAAAGTTGTAGTACATAGTTTTGTTCTCTATCCAATAGTTTTCGCAGCTCACGCGATGTAAAAAGTCCAATAATGTAACACCTTGTGTTACATTATTGGACTTTTAGTAAGGATCCCTTTTTTAATATAATATCGCATATAGCCTTCCTCAATAAATGGACTATCCAACACTGAAAGAATTTTTGAAATCGGACCAGTTGTTTCAGAGATTAGCGCGTTTAAACAAACAAACTCTTCCGCTTTATAATATTAGTATAGATTAATGTCACTCAACCATTTTAGAAATATAAACTAAACATAAATAATAACTATAAAACTATTTATAAGGAACCATCTAGTTCTTTAATCTAGCCTTATTAATAAACGTGGAGTAAGGTCGGAGTAGTGAGAACATTATTTACAGTTTTTTAACAAAAAGTGGTAAAACTACTCCGACCTTACTCCCAAGTTTATTGATAAGGCTATAGGAGTTTTAGGAGAAAAAAAAGAACGATATTATATTATTATGGCTATAAATATGTATTACAGAATTGCACATTTACAGATTCACATTTTTTGTTTAATTAATTTTATTTACTTAAAGATAATAATTAATCTCAATTTCCTAATTTTCATTGACCTATTCCTAAGCTACATTATACGTATAAAGGCACTCACATCACATATTTTTCTAATGAGCTTTACTAGACGACTAGTTCCGTTATGCCTTGGTAGATGGCCATCGTCGAACCAGTATAAATGAATAAAGGGTTCCCAAATTAAGCTGCGTTTTCCGTGCGGTAATATCGAATGCGTTTTTGCACCTGTGCGGGTGCAATATCGCATGCGATTTTATCGCGCGATTAAAACGCAGCAGTGTTGAGCCTTATAATTTGAAACTTTGGTATTAGAAATATTTTAAAGGGAAAATATGTCTTCAAAAATTAACTCGCGATGAGGCTTGAACTCGCGTCTTTGGGTCTGTACCCCGACGTCTATTCCAACTAGACCATACGGGACGAGCTGACGCCTCAAGCTGTGAATTCTCGAATCCGTATCTTTCCCTTGTCTGTGTTTTCGATTTAGGATCGTTCGTACTTTGATCTCGATAACATCGAAATTTGATTTTGTCATTTTGTCAGTATCAAAATCTCTTGGGTAACTTTTGACAGATATACCGTCGTCGGTTTCTGATGTTTTAACGCCAGTATCTATTCTTTAGCTATTGCTTTAATATTTTGATTAATTTTCGAAATTTACTGTAACAAAAGCTATTGACAGTTTATTTGCGACATCAAAAACCGACGGATAATCTAGTGAAGCTCATATATCTACTTATGATATTCATACTTATCCTCAAAATATAGATACTAAGTATTTTTATTAGCTAATATACAAGAAAAGAAGATTTAAAAGATCTTAACGTACAATAATCTCAATATTCGAATAAGCAATAAGCGTAAACTATCGAAAATCACACAACAAAGAATAAATATTGGTTTGATTTAACGTCATTGGCGCATAGTTGTATGTGTGCGTAATGCTTGTATGGATTCAGTTTACAGCAGAAAAATATAACTTTAGAAATTTGACATTTACCTCCGTATTTATAGACAATTCGAGTAATTACTTTGGCTAAGAAATGCGTTTGTCTCGATCTTGTCAGTGGTTTTCAACGCCTGCGAAAATGTGACAGAGATTTTACTTAGCCAGAGTAATAACTCGTTTAGTCTATAAATACGGGGGTGAAAGTCGACAACCGTCTTTTTTCCTCTCACTTAAAATGTCATAAGTGCATCTCGCTCTTGCTTCAAACTCTAGATAATTTACCCTAACTTTTTGTAGCCGTAAAAAATCAAAGAAGGCGCTTCGAAAACTACTTGTTTTAGAATTATGACAGATCACTGGTTTACAGGGAGTGCGTTACCGAACGTACCTACTTATTATTTACATAAAAACTGGCGATCGATATTTTTGTTTTAAATAAAACAGCACACATACAGCCACGCGTCAATATTACTTCAAATATGTATAGATACAGTGTCAGCATTGATGAAATAAATGTATTATTTTATTAACTTCAAAAGTTAGGTAGGTACCACGGGTGGGTACATTCGATGCTTTATGTACCGACTTATAGATTCGGCAAGAACTAACAAATTCAAAAAATAAGATATCCTACATGTATGACAAGAACGCACTCGTCTAAAACAACCAGCTTATCCCAACAGCGCTTTTCCCCCCATACTAATGTTTCCCCCATCTTCTGAATAGGTTGTGATTTTACTAGGTAAATCTGTTACTTTTTCTTCATATTCTCATATTCTTTTCTTTACCTACAAATTGCATGTCCTTCTTATTAACTTTTACGTTATTTCTAATTTGTAACATAACGTCTTGCAATAAAAAAAACCAGTAAAAATGGAGGAAGTAAAGTGGGCGCTAGATTAGTGTGCGCGCGACTGGTGGCGCCACTGCCTAACGTTACGGAACTAACTCGGTACTATTTTGTATGAGAACGGCGCCGATGTAATACACATTCAACATATTGCCATATGAAAACATAGGTATTATCTTCGATCATATATAAACTATAGATACACGGTCCCATACAAAATCGAAATCAAAAATCGGCACTACTTCAACGCTTACTTATACGGACATAGTACAGTTTAATGTAAACCTTAATCACTGGGCAATAAGGTTGTAAAACACTTATGCACGACTGACAGCGAAACAAGGCATATCGGCTGAAGTATTATAAATAATGTTCCTATATTTGCTCCTCTTCGTATGTTGAACAGTAAAAAGTGAAGACATAAAATACTTTAAAAAAAAACTTAAACAAATGAAATCGCGGGCGAGGATCGAATTCGCATTAGTTGCAATTTGTAGATAGTATGCCTCACCTCCACCCAATAAAATTCAGTAGATTTATTACTCTATGTCTGATCGGTAACGTTTAGTGCTTCTTTTAGTATAAGGTGGATTCGTTGAACGAAGCATACTGTTGTTAAAATAACGCTCGTAGCGCCATCTGCAGATATCTTAAAGACAATATACGAAAGTCCAGTAAAGCAGGTTGAAGAAAATAAACATGAGAGGGAAGAGCACTCGAGACCGCTTGTCGATCCAGGTGGCGATCTCTTGCGGCGTCATAGTGGTCCATGTGTGGTGCTTCGGAGGCTCGTCTGACGTCTCGCTCTCCTGCCCGTTCTTGGTCAGGTTGTCGTAGCTTTGGGTCGTTATCGTTGGCAAGTTCATGGCCGATGGGAAACTCTGGAACGGAAGTAGTCAGTAATGAAAAACCTACTTGAATTGACTATCCGAGGTTGAGATCGGTAAAATCTGTAAATACGTGGGGCGTTGAAATTAATTTAATAAAGCAACGCTATTTGAACCGAAACAAAAAGTTTTGCAACGTCTAAGTATACGTTTCCGTAAAAACGCTTAAATTGCAAACGCGTAAACGCCAAAGTGTTTGTTTGAGAATCTTCGAAAAAACTCACAGGAACTGGATTACCAAACCCTTTACAACGAAGTAGGTTAGTTCCGAAAAGAAACTTTCATACGCATTTACTAAGTATAAACCATGATAAGTTAAAAAGCTTGCTTAATTACAATTACTATCGAAAATTTATTCGAAGTATGGAGTGGGAATAATCTTGACGTGCGTACCGTAAAATCCAAAGCAAACGGAAGAGCGAACTAAATACAGAATCAATTTCCTTACATTTTCTTAGACTTCATATACTTATTTAGAGCGGCGATTAGGTAAGCTGTGGTTATATTTAGTTAACAGTCTTCTAATCTTAAAGTAAAATATAGGTGAGGTTTTTTCATTGTGTGACTACCGTATGTAAGCATCGCCTATTTACTTATATGACTGTATTAATGATACAGTCATGAAAGTAAATAGCTGCGTTAATTATACTTAATTAAACAATAACACGGCTTACATACGGTAGGCATAATATGTTGGATACACTGTCTATTACACAAAGCGATAACGTGATCTCAAATTATATAGATACCTAGTATTCATACAAAGGTTTCGAATAAGGCACATACATATGTATGACCTTTTGGGGGGGGGGGGGGGGGGGTAACTCTGTGAGGACTTCAGAGGTACCTAGTATGTCACGAGTGTTGCAGGTTTAACTTTCTTAATACTTACTTAATATTAACCAACAACAGTGTAATGTAGGTACCTACTTGCATTTTATTTGGTGATACGTTATAACGTACGTTCTTTCACTATGGAAACAACATTTTTATTTGCGCATTATGTTATTTATGAATTTTATGATACAGTTTAGCGAGCTAAATGTTTGTCTACTTTCATCTACACATACACCCACTGACCTCCATTACAACTGGACAGGACATAGCGCACAGAATTTTGTGCCTATTTCATGTGCGCCATGTTGCGCTGTTGTCGCGCGTTTTCTATTTAAAGTGATGGTGACCGTCCATGGAACTAACCGTTCCGAAGACGGTCACGCAACAGTGCGCAAATCAAATCGGCACAAAGATTTAACGTCATTTTGTATGGTATAGCAATTCCAGCGTACTTGTATAGTTTCATTTCAGTGCCTACACCACACGAAGGTATTTTAACCAAAGTAAAAAACCGCAACTATAATGACGTAGAACAGCTCTGAAAATCCCTGTACAAATAAGCCGTATTCAGGTATTAGAATTGACTTTATAAGATGATAAGAAAGTTTATCTTAATATCGTATCTAATCCTCATTATGCATATTGGCTTATGTTTAGCGACCCACATTTGGTGTAAACGTACTGTATATTTTACTATGCGGTTAGGCAAGCGTTTGACTTTATTTATTTAGCGTATAATGCATCTAAAACTACAGCGTTTTACGTGGCCTCAACATTGTTAGATTATGTTAGCGATTTATTGCAAAATTACTAACTAACCATTTTCGAGAAACATCTGATGCTTCAATGCTAAAGCATTGTTAAGACATTTTAGTTCTTATAGAATACGTGCCCTATATTAAAATAATATTATTAAAAAAACTACATTTAAATCGGTTCATCCGTTCGAGAGCTACGATGCCACAGACAGACACGTCAATCTCATAACACTCTTCTTTTTCCGTCGAGGAGTAAAAGTCCCAAAAATTATAATCATCAACGGCCCTGTGCGTGGTAGCCATAATGAGGTGAGAGTTATAGCATTTAGTAACATCGTGATTTTATTGATTTATCATGTCATTGAATTAAACAATTAAATTAATTAAATATTTACACGGTAAACGTAGTACTGCTGGTGAAATATGTTACATTTGTTTGTATGTAAGTATCATATTTTGTGCTAATGACATTTATTCATTATGCATTCTTTTAGTTTGGCTTCAGTAATGCAGTCTCGTTCTACTACTCTTGGCAAAAGACAAAGGATCTCAGGGAGATACCTAATTTCATACAACAATTTATTGTATGGAAACAGTGCTGATAGGATACGCTCCTAAAACCAACAGCCAAAAACCAACACCAACTGTTTTTTGACAGCCATTCGCATTATGTATAGGTATATATACCTATACATAATGCGAGTTTATAAAGTCCAATTAAAGAATCCCGACATAAAACTTGGTATGCAGATGCAGATGCATACCAAGTTTTATCACAGTCAGTCCAATAGTTTTTGCATGAAGGAGTAACAGACATGTTTACACACAAACTTTAACCTTATTTAAAAAAAAAAATAAGTTCGGGAGATTATTTTTTGACTTTGGAACTGGTAAATCCTGTCCGTCAGAGACGATTTGCAAATGGATCACTATCAGGCGATCTTTCTCCTTCAAGTCTCCAATAGAGACCAGTCCAGTTCTATAATTAGTAGAACATGATTATAGAAATATAGTGTACTTACATGTACAGTAAGATAGTTGTTATACGCGGGTCCGGCGGGGTCGGAGCTGGTCTCCTGCTGCAGCGAGGAGCAGGATCTGGACTTGGTGAGCTGAGGAGAGGACTCCTGCAGTTCCTTCTGGAGTTCCCTGCGCGCCAGCCGCGGCGTTAGTGTACTCTTTAGAATATATTTACTGTTCACCTTCTTCAAGCTGACCGCTTTCCTGGAACATACAAATAATCTTTTAAATTACGTTCACCTACAACAGACTATTCCTTCACACAATTGATAATGGAATACCACCAATCACCACGACGAACTCGATATTTATGTGCTAAAACAGGATCAGATACTACCGACAAACTGTAAAAAAAGAAAATAGAACCCTTCATTCACCTACCTAATTAACTTGTGCCAAAAATCTTTGTAGTTATTATGCGCCTTAACAGCCTTCCCCATCTCACCAATACCTTATATTTTATGATTCAACGTACCTATCTACTCGCTTGATAAATATTTAACAGTTACACAGTGCCTTCGTAAAACATAGTTTAATTTATTATAGGCACCTTGTTTGCCAAAGCACTGTTTGAATATTTTATACCTACGAGCTACATTTTCAGACAACATGTCGGCATAATCGATCATTGTTATCTCATTAATTAATTAACTGGTGTCTCATTTGGCTGTGTTTTATCCCAGACTATGCTTTATGCATTTTTATCGCAGCTAACCCCAGCAAATAAACCATCTGTAGCAAGCCATCCTCGCATAGCTCCAGTGGAAATGCATCCTTAGCCTAGGCTATCCAGCGTGCCTCAGAAGAGCGTTGTCAACAACTACTTTTTGTCTTAAGTCAAAGCTTTTGATCGTCGATCTCTGTCAGATAGCATAGAAATAAGTTAGGTACTACACGATACCTTTTAGTGCGAAACTATAGACGAAAACACCAAATAAATATCCTTGACTTCCCTACAAATTAATTTCAAAGCTTTTGTTACCCGAAAATCGATATTTCAATATACGTAAAAATGTGGAACAGTTTGAGGTCTTGGTTTTAATTTGAAAAATAACTTGCAGTAATAATAATAAATAATTAGACTTACTTTCTACGGTATATAGTGTTGACGAAAGCGAATTCAACGAGAGCTGCGAAGATAAAGCCGGTACAGGCGAGGAACCAAATCTCGCTCGCTTTGATGTAGGACACTTTCGGCAACGTCTTTGACTGCGATGACGCCAGCGTTATAAACGACAACATTGTGCTCGTACCTGAAATTACACGAACACGACCGATAACAATCATAAAAGTTAAGGCGCTATAATAGTAAAGAGAGCAAAATTATATTTTTAAGCCCCAGTTAGATTTAGAAATGCATCTTTTCAATCCAAAATATTGAGATCTTGAATTTGAATTTACTACTTAAGTACTTACTATTAAACTATTTACTATAAAAATGTAAAAAAATAATCTTTGGATCTTAAAACATTTCTATTTCAGATGAAAATAATATGATCAATAAGTATAACTTTTAAATGATACTAAGTAGTACCTACGTAAGCAGATTTTTGGCAATTATTGACTACCCCCTCGCCCTTGTCGGCAAAAATAAGCAAGGGTGACCCAGGGTGTGATTGATGTTACTCCTGGATTGAGTAAAGATGCGTGGTTTAAATACCGCGACCGTCCTGCGTCCGCGAGGCTTTCTATTTAGTGTTTATTGTAGATGTATTTTTCATTAAATACTTCCAAATTTAAGTAAAAAAATCTATTAATGATGAATAGTTGAAAACTGATCTTGTTACATTTTTTCACCTTCACTTTACCTATTACAAGGTTTATATAAACACAGCGCCTTAACGCGTTAATCCGATCTAACTTTCCATGACATTTCATATCGAGAATTTATTACTAAAGAGTACATTAATTTGTCTGTTTATTACCTAGTGTAATCCTTGGAGGAGACGCGTCGGGGTGCAGCCAAAATGTAACCCAGGACATGGCGACTATCATCATCGATGGAATGAAATAGTCCATGAGATAGTAGCCCACTTCGCGGCCCAATTTGAATGTGAACTTTAGGGCGCTGTAATTTCCCGCTGAAACAAAAAATTACGTCAGCTCTAGACCTAATCATTTTATTATGAGTTTCCCATTACGTTAGTCAGTTTGGTGGTTAGACTACTCATCAAAAATTTCTCTGGCATTGAATACCAATCTTTCGCAATAGCGAGACAAAGCATACCTTTAGCTTATGCCGTCTTTTAGGGTTCCGCACCTAAAGGTAAAAACGGGACCCTATTACTGAGACTTCGCTGTCTGTCTGTCTGTCTGTCTGTCTGTCTGTCCGTCCGTCCGTCCGTCCGTCCGTCCGTCCGTCCGTCCGTCCGTCTGTCACCAGGCTGTATCTCATGAACCGTAATAGCTAGAAGGTTGAAATTTTCACAGAAGATGAATTTCGGTTGCCGCTACAACAACAAATACTAAAAACAAAATAAAACAATTATTTAAAAGGGGCTCCCATACAACAAACGTGTTTCAAAAACCACAAGGGAATTCTACGATGTGAGGTCGCTTCTGATTGGTCAAGTCAAATCGAGTTGGTCATGGAATTCAAAATGGCTGCCCTATCTGTCAAATATACTACTAATATAATATATGCTAATATATGCCTTCACTGTCCAAAGAGTTTCTTATAAGTTTCAGATTTTCTTTGAATCAAAGTTGTTGTAAACCATTTTAGGGTTCCGTACCCAATTGTGATAGTGGTACGGAACCCTTCGTGCGCGAGTTTCGCACTTGGCCGGGTTTTTAGTTAATCTATAAAAGGTCTAAAATTAGAACTACCTACTTAAGGTCCACGTGTATCACGTACACTAGCGATTCGTACGCGTCAGACCTCAGACCTCCTTTAGGTATTATTATGGAAAATACGCTCCATGCATTTTAAATATCGTCGTAGATTTTTGCGTCGTTTATCTTCTGATTCCCTCTAAGAGAAACCCTCTTACCAAACTGCAATACGCCACAAACGAAAAAAATAGACATTACATCTACCTCCGCCGAGACGCATGTTCACAATGTCTCCTCTAACTACCGATTCGTTAGTATAGAAGTCCATGAGAGAATACTCCGTCAGGTGGAGCTCTGTCGATAAACGCACTGGGTCATCTCTTTCCCACATCAGGCGAAGGATCGACGCGTTGTATTTCCCTAAAAAGAACAATAAGGATAAGTTTAATAAGTAAACACAATAAAAAGTGCTCTCGGGTATTTACAATTGCGTCTATATGGAGTCATTTCGATACGTACTGCCGGAAAAAAAAAGGTGCGAATGCGAGAGGCCAGTAAAGTAGGTGATAGGCATAAGATATCACAAGTCGCGCCGCGCTATCTCGCGCCTACGCGCCGTGTGTTATACTCGAATGTATTGGCTCGAGGCGACGCGGACCAGCGCGTGTAGGTACTCAGTACTTCTAAGCCGCGGCGCAATCGGATTCGTGGCGCGGCGCGACTTGTGATATCTCGCGCCGCGTGAGAATCCAGCTTTACTGGCATAATGAAAGGGCTACAAACGCAAACTTTTAGATCGACCGATTGCTATTTAGTTTTGAATGCAAATAAAAGCAATAAAATATCTTATTTTTGACAAATATAAACTTACAGCTTTCCAAATTCATCGAACAAGTCTGTTCATCGAAAGGGAACTTCTGTAGATTCATCCAGCAGTACAGAACAGCTTGCATTCGTCGACTGAACAAGACTTCCCCGTCAGGTGCTACCGATATAAGCACATCTTTGCTATCAGTTCCCATCAGACTAGAGGACTGCTCGTTTGACATATAGAGGTGCGGCACCCATATCACTTGTCTCAGATCGTTTTCACCAATGATTTTTGATCGTCCTGGTGAAAAGATTTTGTACGCTAGTCGTGGGTCTGTCCACCGGAGTTGTAGAAGAAAATGTAGCTTGAAGTTCTGAAATCAGACAAAGATAGTAAATATAAAATAGTGTCTTTTTTAGGGTTTCTTAGCCAATAAAAAACCCTTTGGTAGGTATAGTTTTAATTGAGATAGACAGGCTTAGGCAGAGATAGGCTTGTATTTGACCTCACCTCACCCAATGAGAAGCGACGATGTAAGCTTGCTGCCTAGATAAAACCTATTGACTCTAGACATACTCATACCTAAGTATACATTGGTTTACAATTTGTGTCTAATTAATTAAACTATGTTCCTTATAGACATTATATCAGAGTTTAGTATCATATCATAATATGTAAGTAGGTACTAAACTCTAATACTAACCGAACCTCTAACTAAGCAAGGGCTTCAGTTTTCTCAATAATTGACTATAAGTAAATGCACTTACTAATCCACTAATATAATAAATGCGAAAGTTTAGATGTTTGTTTGTTTGGATGTTTGTATTTCAATCACGCAAAAACTACTAAACCGATTACGATAAAACTTGGTATGCAGATAGCTGGAGATCTGCTGTATTAACACATAGGGTACTGTTTATCCCGATATGTCCGCTCGATCGGGACTTACGAGGGGTGCTGTTAGTTATAGAATAAGTTATAGTTAGAAGTTATAGCATATTGTAGAAAAACTTAATAAGTAATCTTTAATCTGTAGCTGATTTCATCATTAAGTTTAAGATTGACTTACGAGATCATGAGCCTCAGCTGGTTGTATGAAGTAGACATAGGCACTAGCATGGACGTAGACGACATCGTTTGTCAAGTAGGTAGGCAGCAGTAGCCTGTCGTATCGGCATTCATGCGCGAGCTTCGACACCAGCTCGGATTGTGTGAACGTGTCACCTTTCTCCAAAGTCGGGCAATCTGGACCTGCTGGCCTGCTGTAACATTTACAGGTTAACACTAAAAATAGATTAACACAAAAATATTCTACGGCATAGCACACAGCGCCATCTAGCCCCCTAATTCGGGAAATAGTTTGCAACCTTATCATAGAAACACTCAGAACAACTTGTGATGAAAATGCAACCTTCTGCGGCACAGCCATCCGACGACGGGCTAAGGTATTTCCCAGTCGAGCGTCCAGAAGTCAACTTTTATCATTCAATAGCTTTATAACCAGTGTACCGAGGTAAGGACTACATAATGAACCCTTAAAAGAGGTAATTTAGGCGCTCTGCGTTATAGCAGATAGTGTAGGCGCTTAAAAGCTCATGGTAGATTAAAAAATACGGCAAAATGCATTGTTTTATAGACTACCATATTTATTTTAAAATCCAGGAATTTATTACCATTTATTAGTACTTATTTATCGTATTTAGCTGTGCTAATTACCTTGTTATCAATGCGACATCACGATATGAGTGAACGAGGTTATAACACTGCAAGTGCAGCGCATAATATTAGTATACCTACTTTTAAGTTTTGACCATTTCGTCCAGGTTAATGTGGTATAGTTGCAGAAAGTAGTTGGTATAAGTTGAATATAAGGGTTCCACGGCATAGCAAGGTCGGACAGCTACTAAGAAGAGCTAATATTTGTGATTACTGATAACACTATGAACCAATTCAGAGATACCAACAAGATTTGCTATTAGATTAACGTTAAGCCGCTTCCTACGTGAGCATTTATTAAATATGTCGTTAAGTACATACAAACTTGTTTAGTTTGAACTAATTATTATTTACGTCATAGCTCTGAGAACTCTTCTCAAAGCAAAATATTTTCTTTTGAGAAAGATAAATTATGATAACGATAATCTTCCTTGCAGGCAAATAGTGCCAAACAGTAATCCGTTTACATAGGCAACTGAAATGCGAATTGGACTCGCAAACCGGGGTTCCGTAGGTAGGTAGGTACTAGGTATATCCTAATCATGTGATTAACTTATTTGAACCTGTTTGGCGCCCAAAAGATACGGACCAAGGCAGCAAAAAGTCTCGATTGGAACGTTGCAGTTACTAAGAAATACGCGAGAGTCTTGCTTAGTGACTGCACCAGCCTACGCATCAGAACAGTGGCCTTAGCTTTACGACTTCGGCCGATAATAGGTGCTGACAAGCCAAAGTCTCCCACCAAGACAATAACACTATTTAGAAATTAAAACTGTTCCATTTCTGGCATAGAGTTTTAATGACTGGATATACCTATTACGTAGATAAATGCGTAGCTCCCATTATAATAGTTAGGTATCCTGCTTCCACGCTAATTAGTCGATAATTTAGATCATAAATACAATCCTTATAACTAAGTGTAACTCACGACAAGTGTAGTGTCACGCGTAGTCACGAAAACGATTGTTGATTATTAGGTACGTGCTTCAGGTGTAACTTGTTAATTAAACTAATTTAATAATTTATCTAGACGTTATGACGCCAATTCAACGAATAGGTGTAGTAACCAATTAACAAAAAAAATCCTCTCAAAGTGGTTTATATGTATTGGCAAAATAATATTCGCTTAAGACACGTACCTACCTATAATGTCGCTAAATAGAGTACGTTTGGGCGTGATTTCGGCACAAATTATAAAGACAATTGCTTTAATTTGTAAGTAGCTTTTTAGATATCCTTTTTCCATAATCATGCTTTATTGTGAAATGCAATAATAGAGTTAAACTCTAAACGGGCTAGAAAATAGCTTTTATTCTTTTAAGAATCATATTGAAGGCGTTAATAAAGGTTTTAACGACACCGTAGCTAGGTAATATTCTTTTAGACGGGCTACAGCTACAGGGCATGATGGGTTCTAGTCCACATCCTAGTTTCGGGAGTTTCTCGGATTTACTTGTTATGTACCTACTACCCCAGTAGGTAATATGGGACATGGGCTTTCCTTATAGAGAACCGAACACTAGCGTTTGGTCCATTTATACCCAAGGTGGTCATAGTTAGGGACGCTTTAACATATATGTAGTCGTCCAGGGTGCCCATGTAACCCACTATAGGAACATGTCTGTAGATACCTTTAGATACGAACTGTTTACCTGTCTGCCTATGTATTAGGTATCGCAATAAAAACAATAGGTAGCGAATGCCTATAACATATCAATTAGGTATTTGTATGGACCATTAAGCAGACTAATGTGACCTATCAAGGCCCTTATTTCGGTAAAAGGGAGTGCAGTGCAACTGTGCATACTATAAATCGCTACCTACATGCATCTTTGTGTAGAACATAACTCAATCAAGCTTTGGGCCCTGTAGGTCGGGTTGAAAGAATTTGGCTACGAGCTACGGTACCCTCTGCCCGTCGTAAAAAGGCTATAGAATGGGGTTTCTTGGTGGGTGGCTTCGGCCGCGGCTTGTTACCACCCACCGGTCTAAGTCGTAGCGCCTAGCGGACTCGTCCGTGTTCCGATGCGTAGGCCGTGAAGACAGTAAGGAAGACGGGTCGTATGTTGTTCCACTGCCGTCTTCCTTTTACTTACCATCAAGTGAGATAATGGTCAAACGCTCATCTATCGTGTGTAAAAAAGCCGTTTAACCTCGCACAAGGACAAATGCATAGAGGAAAGTGGAAATTGTCTCTATACTGATGCATTGGTTTTCAATTCATGTAGATTGTAGTAAGTAGTAAGGTAGTAAGTCCTACTTACATGTATCAGTAAGGGATAAAAGTGTTTTAATAGCGTGTTTGTACGTAAGGCCGTTTACTTGTAAGGCGTCAGTCTTGTCGTTGTTCGAACACGGAGATGCATCTCATCTGCATCTGAATGGTGAGTGTACTATGGTTTGTTATTATCGATATGATAATGCCATTGCCAATGGGACACGTGCACTTTAAGTTAAGTGAATTTTAGTCGATAACTAGCTAGGAATACTTCCTCGCACTTAGTCTACTTATTTACAGCATATTTTTTTCTTACATACGTCGCTACGTAGGTAGGTACATTTTATTTTAAAAATGTCATCTATCGGTAGATACCGATAGATGACTGATCGAGGACTATAAGGGCAATATTGGACTATTTCTGTGAATAATATGCAATTTTTCATAGAAGTCGCCTGTGAAGTAAAATGTACCTACTGCGTACTATTTATGTATTCTGTGTTAATGCGCGAACCTTCCCCTTCCACGTCGATATTTTCCAACTTATTTACTGGCCGCTGTGTTTGTTAGTTGTAATGAATGACTTTTCCCAAATTGCAATCTAAGATATTCTATGGAATCTACTACCTATGAAACCCTAAACTCGAGCACTCGTCGCCCGACAACTCCGACAAGGCGACACTGGCCTAATTTTTATTTTATTTTCTAAAGTCAGCCTAGCTAATAAATAGCATTAAGTGCTACTAAAATGTAAGTAAAACTGTAATTAGGTATGTGGGTCCATGGACATCTGCCAACCATTATCAAAAATAAGTCGATAATAGAATCGAAAAGGACCTTGCCACCGAATTTAATAGGACATGTTTAACGGATATTGAGCATTACTTCATAGCAATAAAATAGTGAAATTACCTATTCTACATTTTGATGGAGGTAAATCTAGGTACTTACGTTTGTATCAAGTGGGTACAAAAAAAATACAAAATTCATTTATTCCAAGAATGTAGGTAGTATTTCAGGGTTTTAAATAATAATATAAAATAGGTTTCTTACATTCAGTAAAGTAGATAAGTCTAGGAGGCAATGCCACTTATATTTGAATAAGTACCTACAGTTTCATTTTCATGAACTTTTTATACCTATTGAAATTAAGTAGGTATGAAAAGAAGAATAGGTACCTACATAAGAAGTCCACATAAGGTAGGTATAGATACGCAAAAGATACATAGGTATACATACATACTCAAAACTTAACATATTAGCAAATAAACAAATTAGGCATATGAACTACTTAATACTACAAATGCGAATGTTTAATGTTTAGATTTAATCACACAAAAAAGTTATTGAACAAATTTGCCTGTTTGGTAGATTATAATTAGTTAGTATGACCAATTAGGATACTTTTTATCCCGGTATCCCCACGGGAACATTAAATACGCGGGTAAAGCAGATAATCAAGTATTCTGCGATAGTTGTAGTAAAATTGGCATAACTGGCAGTTGCTTTTAACTAACGTAGGTAGGTATTTCCGCTCTCACCAAGTTCGAAGACGGCAAGCGCATCCCTTCTTTCCTTCATGGAACAATATTGTGACAATCTGCCTAATTGACTAGAATTACCTGGCCATATAAGCAAAATATTTATAATAGAGACCTTATCCTTATGCTTCGATAGGCTAAGGTTATGCTTTGTAATAGCATGTAATAGTGAGTGATATAATGCACACATGATTTGCATAATTGCTTATCTACTCAGTTTGGAGGCGAGTATACAATTTAATTAATAAATAGGTAAAATTTATAATATATATACATATCTAGGTAGCTATCTCCCTACTGTGTGTGATTATGATTATTTTAAGGCCGCTCGCTGTAGCTCTACGACCCCTATTCTTTTTAAAATAATTAACATCTACCTAGGTATCTACTTACTTACTATTTGTCATTGCTATTTTTACTTAAAAGTTATCAAAAACCATAATCTTGAAAAGGTGAAGAGCTTGGTTAGTGTCAAGCTGTCTATCCCTTACTCTTCAATAAATAAATCTATGAGACCTATTAGTTTATAGGTAAGTCTTGTAGAGCTCCAAAACTTTAAGTAAGTATTGGTTTGTAAAATCGTAGGTACCTATTGTGTAAATATACAACAAACCGTTGGTAAACCTTCGTCAAAATTATCACTACTATCCTTACTTATAATCTTACTAATATTATAAACGCGAAAGGAACTCTGTATATCTGTAACGTTTTCACGCCTAAGCCGCTGAACCATATTTGCTGAACTTTGGTTTAGAGATAGATGGGACCTTGGAGGAGGAAATAGGCTCCTTTTCATCCTGATATTCCCCCAGGATCGGGAAACGGAAGGGCGTAGCTAGTGACCTACATATATCTAAAGCTTTAATGTATTCGAGTGTGTGCTGGTCATAATGTTCTTCTTGAGGAAGTAGGTAGGTAGGTAGACACAATTATTCATTCAATCAATACTTAGGTATAATACATTCATTACCATAAACAAACAAAACAATTATGGCAAATCCAATGACGAAACAAACTACATATTAATACTAGTGCAAGGTATGAGAAAAATGTAAACGTCATCACGTGACGATTATTATCCAAACTTAGAAGGTAATCGAGTTCATACTAATCAAGAAATCACATGATGGATAGTTTTACCTACTAGCGTATCTTTTACAATCTATCAACATGCCTTGAGCTGTAAAAACTGTGTAAAAGGTCAATCAGACTTCCTCGGTCTACCGCGTTTACAACTAAACACAAATTCTGATTTATCTACAAATACATGCCTACTTACCTACATTTACTGATACAAAATATAAATAGGTGAAAGTAAAACTAAGTGGTAATGGCAGGTAAGATTCAAAACAATAATTTCTAATTAATTTAGGTGATTTGAATATAGTGATATACAACGAAACGTTGAGCGTCTTTAGAACTTTAAATCTAAGCTATTAAAACTTTTAAGTAAGATTAAAATTAAATCTATCTACTTAGAAGTCCTTTCATATGTTATGGCATAGTAGAAGGTAGGCGTTTACTGCGAACTTCGGCTCGTAGCAATAGAATCACTTTCAAGATTTGTAAAAGTTGGGTATTATGGATAATACCATCTATGTAAATAATGTACGTCTTTGCTCGGTCAACACGGAATCACTACCTCACCTACCATCAATCAAACAGTCGTCGTCGGTCGGTAGGCTACGTGTCTTGACTGTTGAAGCGTAATGCTTCAAAACTTCTTATTGACCATTTTTTATCTACTATTTTTCAATCATTGTAGTTCTAATTATTAGCAATGATTAACGAAAGGTACTTGCTAACGTCTAAATCACTAATTAATCAAACACCTATTTAATCGATTTTATTTTCAAAAGGCTTTATTTTTTAGTGTCACCAGCGAGCGGCTTTATTCTGTAAGAAAAAACTACATAGATCCAAAGTAGACTCCGGTCAACTTTTCTAAAACACAAAACCTGTGAAGTTAACTCGGTATTCTAGAAGCTAATGATGTCACACAAAATAAAAAGCTTGCAGGTTGCTACACGGCACGTCACGTGACTTCTGAGGGGTCCATATTGGGTTGCATAAATTTAAGAGGCATAATGTAAGGTTGCATAACGTTTTTTGGCATACTCTTCTTTTCGCATAACGTTCATTTAGAATAAATCATTAGGCATAATTTAATTTCGCATAACTTCGTTTATAATAATGATATATTAGCATAAAATGTTCTTGCATAAATGTTTTTAGAATAACGATTACTAATCATAACATTTATTGGCATCTCACCTTATGGCATAAAGATTACAAGTCATAAGCATAAAAAACCATAATGTTAACAAATGTAAAATGAGTTAAAATTAATATCATATTAAAATTTAGAATATCATTTCATATTATGTAGTAGTTCACAAACTTTGCTATGAATTGCATATAAAATTCAATTTTGATACACCACACCTTGTTTATTTATAATATTAGGCGCTTTGGCGACCGCTGCCGCGGGACGCTCGCTTCGCTCGCTCGCCAAAGCGCTGTGCGTAATCATGTTCTAATATGAACCTAACCTATCCTAGTCGGGGTGCTCTGTATAGTTTTCTGCGTACTCCTAGTTTGGGTAAAACGCCCGTTAATATGACAGAATTCAGTGAATGAAGCTCTTTAAAACCTTTACTCTTCATTGATTGTTACAGACGATATAGCGACGTGGTTTGGTCAGTATTACGTATGGGGAAACGTAACTTCGCCACCAATCTTCTCACCTAAAGTTTGATTAAAGATTACTATTACCATTGTGTCTTTTCATTTGTTAAATAGACTTAGTCCAATTTATTATTATGTATGTTTATGACTTTAGCGGTTATGGATACCTCCATTATGCGTTTTGTGTTTTATGATAAATCATCTTTAGGCGTATAACAATTATGTCCTATACATTTATGCTGTTCAAAATTATGATAAAGAAGATTAGAGAAAGTTAACGTTATGCCAATGAAACCATTCTGCGATTATAACATTATGCCGATCACTATTTATGCGAGAAAACTTTATGCTGAAACTTTTATGCCAAACAACATTATGAAAAAAAAATGTATGCGATCGAAAGGGCACCCACTTCTGAGCGCTAGCCGGCGTCTACACGGTATTTTTAACGGAATAAGGCCGCATTCTAGGAGTTTGTATTTAGAAGAAATAAAAGCTTTATTTGCTTCAAAATTCAATGGGAGTTGAACCTACAACCTCCCCGGCTCTAGTGGGGCGCGCTAACCAACTGCCTCAAGCGAGCCAAGCGAGCGAGTTGAATTGGTAGGTACGAGTATAAGGAACACATTGTTCTTATTTTTGGAGTAGGTTCGTGGTGGAGCCATCTACAGCTTCTTCTTTACAGAGATTATACGGGTTGCTGTTTTCCAATGGACATTGGAAATATTGCAAAAATATTGCCTTCTAATATTCGAAGATTTTCGACCGTAAACCGTAAAAACGGCTCGGATGAGCTAGTCTCTAGACTTTTAGACTAGGTAGCTAATCCGGGATTGTTAGTCCGGTGACGATAGCTCCGCTAGTCAGTCTCAATTCAAGCTAACATGGCTTCATCTTTATGAACAGCTTTTGTTTCTTGGTCAATGGTGTAGTGGCTTTGGGAACTTAAGAGGATAGTCTCCATTCTGTTTCTCCATACAAACGTAGTTTAAATTTTCCTCCATGGATAAAGACATTAGAGCAAATATGTTTAGGTTTAGGCCATAAAACCTATATCTGTCATGACAATGCATCTACCTTTTTATTAAGAGGAGACTATCCTCACAAGAACGTGGCGACTGTTACCATTTTCATACAAACTTAATATGTACCAAAAAAAATTATGAAAAATTTAGTTTTCTACCTTAATATCGATATTATTCGGATTAAGATTTTATTTTTATAACCCCACCACAAGGTTTTCCAAAATATTAAGAGGAGTATATACGCCAACGACCTTGAAACTGAAAACCCTGTCGGGCTCATCGAAAATTGTTGATTATTTCATGACGGAATGTCGTAGAACTTTTTTTTGTGCACAGATTGTAGGTGACATTGTTTCCTACATTTTGGTGTAGTTTTAAGACAAGAACCTCCTATTGGTGCAAAGCCTATCCAAATTTTAGACAAACAATGTCTGATTTGGCTAAAATGTCGATAGGCTTCAATACGTTTCGACATATTTGTATGGAAACTGCACTAAAATATCGGAAACAATGTCGCCTACAATCTGTACACAAAAAAAAGTTCTACGACATTCCGTCATGAAATAATCAACAATTTTCGATGCGCCCGACATGGATTTTCAGTTTTTCAGTATAGGGCCCTTAATTCGAAATGAAATAAAACGGAGTTTCATTTTTACAGCGTTAAATTACTTTTTATTGGGAATAATATAAAACAAATGAGATGGAAAAAATGATTCTCCGTCTAATGATCTCTCCCTATAAAAATAAAATCTTAATCCGAATAATATCGATATTAAGGTAGAAAACTAAATTTTTCATAATTTATTTTGGTATTGAGTTTGTATGGAAATGGTAACAGTCGCCGCGTTCTTAAAATGTAAACAGTATAACTCCAATTGAAGCAAATATTAAGGTTTTTCGTTCTACTAATTTTACAACTACAATAAGTTATTATAATTATAATTACCTAGCTCCAAAGTAAGCTATTGGCTGCCTAAATAGGTAATTATGTATTTATTTATTAAGTGCCAACGAAAAAAAAACACGATAATAAAAATACATTTAGAGCGCTACATTCTATTATTTTATATCATAAATTTTGAGTGGATAGACTTAGTAACGTTTCTGTGCTGTGCTGCTTCGTTTACTTAGCCTTAGTAGAAACACCCAAACTAAGCTTAGAATACCTAACTAACTTAGTCAAATATCTAAGTTAAAAGTTTTTGTAAAGTTATGGAGACAAAAGCAAAGGAAATTAAATTAAAGAGGTACTTGTTTAAGTTAACACAGATTTGGATAATTCTTAATTTTGACGGAAAATCTTCAATAGACGCGGTTATCTGACTAGGTAAATGACATCCAGACGCTTAGACGTGACGAGATTAAAGAGCATTACACAAAACCCAACAGAATTAATTTGTCATGCTAATGGACTTACAGTATAGGCGAGTGGAGAAACCAGTTGTCAATGTATTTTTAGGAAGATCAAATGGGTTGTTTTAATGTTATATTGTGTGATGGTGGTATAAGCACAGTTTAAGTAATGCCTCTATTTTAGGCATATTTTAGGTAAGTTATTTGACGCGACAGGGGGTTAAAACCGCGATCTTAACAATAGACGGTTCGCTTTCCAGTTCGCGGGCAGAATTGATTTTGGAGTTTCTTCATAGGTAAGCCTTAAGCCCGGAATCAGTAATTGGAATTCTTAGCCAAAGCATTTCTATTTATATCTAATTATCTACTTACCTACCCATAAGTATTTTTGTCCTAAACTTTGGTTGATATATGACTTTTGCTTAAAGGACGAATTGACATATATACAGTCCGAGGTTCCATCTATCTCAATACCAAAATTTATCAAAATCGGTTCAGCGGCTTAGGCGTGAAAGCGCTGTTACCTAATTCCCGATCCCGCGGGATTTACGGGATCAAAAGTAGCCTATGTCCTTCTCCGAGGTCCCATCTATCTCTATACCAAAATTTATCAAAATCGGTTCAGGTATACGACCTAAGTCCCGATCCCGCGGGATTTACGGGATCAAAAGTAGCCTATGTCCTCCTCCGAGGTTCCATTTATCTCTATACCAAAATTTATCAAAATCGGTTCAGGTATACGACCTAAGTCTCGATCCCGCGGGATTTACGGGATCAAAAGTAGCCTATGTCCTTGTCCGAGGTCCCATCTATTTCAATACCAAAATTTATCAAAATCGGTTCAGCGGTTTAGGCGTGAAAGCGCTGTTACCTAAGTCCCGATCCCGCGGGGTTTACGGGATCAAAAGTAGCCTATTGTCCTTCTCCGAGGTTCCATCTATCTCTATACCAAAATTTATCAAAATCGGTTCAGGTATACGACCTAAGTCCCGATCCCGCGGGATTTACGGGATCAAAAGTAGCCTATGTCCTTCTCCGAGGTACCATCTATCTGTATACCAAAATTTATTAAAAATCGGTTCAGGTATACGACCTAAGTCCCGATCCCTCGGGATTTACGGGATCAAAAGTAGCCTATGTCCTTGTCCGAGGTCCCATCTATCTTAATACCAAAATTTATCAAAATCGGTTCAGCGGTTTAGGCGTGAAAGCGCTGTTACCTAAGTCCCGATCCCGCGGGTTTTACGGGATCAAAAGTAGCCTATGTCCTTCTCCGAGGTCCTATTTATCTCTATACCAAAATTCATCAATATCGGTTCAGCGGTTTAGGCGTGAAAGCGTAACAGACAGACAGACAGAGTTACTTTCGCATTTATAATATTAGTAAGAAGTAAGATAGTAGATAGGTTCATCTAGAATCCAAACTACAACTTATTTATACTCGACACAAGACTTACTTAGAATACACTTATAGTCATTTTAGATAGATGTGAAAACGTAACAGACAAAGCGACACAGTTTCTTTAGCATTTATATAAGCTGACCAGGCAAACGTTGTTTTGCCTTATAAATTATAGATAGTAGCCGATTCTCAGACCTACTGAATACGCATATAAAATTTGGTAAAAATCGGTAAAGCCGTTTCGGAGGAGTACGGTAACTAACATTGGGACATGGAAATTTTATATATTAGAAGAAGAAGAAGAAGAAGAAGATATAGTCTAGATTAAGTTGCCAAGTCGTATACCTACATATAAATAGGTATAGTACAGCACATTACACTCCACATTAAACCATCTCTATAGCCCATTGTTTGCTCGTTTAGAATGTGTAGTTCCGACTTAAGTGTTGAGTGACAAACTTATTGGGCAGTTACTTGTGACATTTAATATCCACGATTACGAGTATAACCAATTATTTATATTGAGAACAAAAACATGCAGATATTTAAGATAGTCGCAAATCTGACATATTTTACACACACCTACAGCTCACATAAAATTCGTGCAAGTATGCTGTTGTAGGTAAAGTTGCAGTGTTAATGTCTGTCGTGTACTTTGAGCTTTAATTTTAATGATCGAACTAAATAAGCAACGGTGTATGTAAATAACCCTTCGGCAGTCGGGTAAAAATAAGCATAGAATTATGTAAAAAATATTTTGAAAAAAATGTTACTATTCTTAGAACCTAACTGAAACGAATTACTATTTGTCGTTATAATTATTTCAAATGTAGAAAGGTACCTATCCTAAGGACTTATTAAACCAGCGATTTTAGGGTCAGCCCACACTGGTTACCTCAAATTAAACGCCTATTATAATAAAAATACTTATAGCTTTTATATTGCTTCGATTCAAAAGTTTAAGATGTGTTGTAAAAGGTTATTTTATTAGGTAACTTAAATAATTCCGAAATCGATACACATTACAAAATTCTTAAAAGCTGTGTGAATTAAAGAGAAAGTCGGGCGTTATTAGTAGGTACACAAAATAATACCTAGGTACTTAACAGGATCCAAAATTGGGTAAATTTAAATAAGCCTCATTTGCTATTTACACGTTATGTTCTATCTAACACAAGTGGAAAAAAATAACTTCGCAGAATAGGAAATGCAGTGTAACACTTTTACTCAGGCTGGTTTTTTTGTTATTGGTCGCTTGTACACTCATTTGCGGTGTGGTAGTAACAAAAGAAAGCTTTTTTATTAATTTAGTCTGGCAACATGAGGGTAGATCCACGGTAAGGTTTTAAAAATGATTCTATTGAGTTGAACTCAAAGTTCTTCATATTAAGATCTAATTTAGAATCTTTTCTTCAAGATAATTCATTCTAATTGGCCTTTGAGAACTCTACGGTGAATAACTTTTGTTGCCTACTGTATAAAAAAAACTTAGCAATATCAATATGACAGGTATTCAGTAGTAGGTATACCAACTCAAGTATCGAACTTATTGAAATTAAGTTTAATTATTAATCAATTAAGTTAACTGCGCTGAACAGTAAACAGGAGTCGACAGGAGAGAGGAGTGAATTTGACAAAAACAGAAATAAAAACACATACATGATTTATCAACTAAATAAACTTACCCGGATAATTTCTGTCCCCATGTGAATTCGCTAAACGATAAGAATATTGCACAAATTAATTTAAAATGTAAGACCATAATTGATAGTAACTAAAACATCGATTCACGGAATTAGCGCGGAGGGCAGCAGACCGTTTCTTGTGATCAGTTTGACAATACTGCGCGTACGCAAGCTCGCGGTCGGGCTAATCTTTGTGCTCAACTAACGAAGGCTGAGTAAACGCTGCAGCCGCGGCTGACGTCGATTTGCACGAATAAATACTCTTTACCCTGATAAATAAGCGACGAAAAATACAAATAATTACGTCACACTTAACTATTATGTACACAACAATAATTGCCCTGCAACATTGGTGAGTGTAATCTGTTTTGTGAATGAATCAAATACACTGCTGTGGTGCGTCAAAGGGCATAAAAACCACGAAATAAAATAAAATATTAGTATAAATATTATTAAATAACGGGGTATTTACCATGTTTAAATTTGTTTTAACGGAGCTTGATATTTCGCCAGTACTTTCAACTGGCTTGTTCACGAGACTGGAGATTACCGGTGGGTGATGCCGATGACAGGGGTGTCCATATCGAACTACCTACTTCCTTCCTAATTCGCTGGCTGCGTATCGAGCTCCGTTAAAGCAAATTTAATATTTGTAGTGAAAACAACCATGTAAGTTTAAAATCGTAATATTAGTATATTCTTTAGATTTTACTTAAAACAAATTTACATAAATATACGATTAAGTATGTACCTAAAGTACCTATACCTAACACGGTAAATATTTATTTGTCGACTTCCATGGCATGAGGCTGCATACAGTTGACTGTGTATGTAATGAAGTTTAAGTCCTGGAGCAAGTTCGTCAAACGCTCAAAGTGTCGTTCTGTGTAAGGAAGTGCACCTTCAATGAATTTAGAAAGTGCTGGTAACTTTAAATTACCTGATAGTATTTCTGGAGCAAGAATATTAAACACAATTTGTGCAGCGTGGCAGTTTTTGTTGTTGGTATTCCACTCAGAAGCAAACTTAAGTAAAGACTCTTTCTGAGTGTGATTTATTTCATTTAAAGTTTCTTTTAGTTTTTCATTCCCGCCTTTCAAAACTTCATTTACGATCTTCAAAACTTGTAGAGGTCTTTCCATTCGAATTGCGAGTTTTAACGCTTTAACTAATTTTTTGTCTTGTAATAGATTCATCAACTTTTGTTCTTCCAGTATCATTTCTTCTCTTTCTTTCGCTTGATTTTGTCGTCTTTCCGTAGTCATATCTTTTAATTTGACTAACTTAGAATCAGAACCACCTGTGACAATTATTGATTCATCTTTGTTAATTGCCAAAGACCACACTTTTCCATCATGATTGTCCAAAGACATTTTACATTCTGATGTTTTAATGTTCCACAATTTTAATAGTCCATCAGCCCCACTGGATATCAATTGTTGTCCTCTGCTTAGGAATTCTACCTTCAAAACTGAACTTTCATGACCCTCAAATGTTTTTAAACATCCTAAGTCTGCTATGTTCCATAACTTTATAGAAGAATCTGCTGAAGAAGTAATCACAACTTGGTCTACAGGAGAGAATCTCACACACCAAACTCCTCTCCTATGTCCTTTGAGTACTCCTAGAAGAGTTAAATCTTCAGTCCAAAGTTTTGCTGTTTTATCTTGGGATCCAGTAGCTATCATTTTATCATTTGGAGAGATAGCAACACAATTGATGTCCATTTGGTGTGCTAATTCAGTATGTGAAGATTTTATTTTCTGATCACAAGTCGAAAATTCCTTAGGAACTGTCCATATTTTGAGACAATTGTCTTGGCCAACTGATGTAAAAAAATTATTAGATGTCTGCGCTGTAAATATAGACCCTACAGAAGCTGTGTGTCTTGTTCCTACACCAATACAAGTTATATCATTTTCAGGTGTCTGAAGCCAAACTCTTACGGAATTATCTTTCCCTGCTGATACAAACATTTCTTGTTTAGCTGGGAAAGAAGCTAATGATAAAACAATATCAGTGTGGCCTTTAATTATTTGACAATTCATGGTATTGGTATCGTAATATTTAAGATCTCTGCTGTTGGTTGCTACAACAATGTGTTCTTCATCTTTCCCAACAAATATTATGTCTAAAACTTCATCAGTAAAACCGACCATTTGTTTTGTGCAATCAAATGTTTCAAGATCATGCATTATTATATTGTGATCGACTGTAACTACTGATATCACGTTACAAATACTATTGAATAATAAATGTGTCACAGCTAAACCACCTTCTTCTGAAGCAGCAGACACAAGAGAGTTCTTTTGCTCAAACATCAGTCTGCTCATTAGCATATTCCATACTTTAATGACACCCTTTTCTCCAGCACAAGCAACAAAGATACCCTCAGTTTCTAATTTCTTTTTGAAATTCGGGATTTTGAAAGATGGTGGTAACAATATCATTGATTCAATACTTTCATATACTGGAATCACTTTCACTGCTTTAGTTTCTTCTAGATTCCACAATATTAGAACCCGGTCTCTGCCAGAGCTAATCATGTTTTGACCGTCAGGAGTAAATTGCAAAGATGTAATTTTACTAAAATGTCCTGAATAAACTAGACCTTCTTTACCTGTTTTAGAATTCCATGATCTTATTTTGGTGTCATCAGCTGCTCCAAAAATAAACTGCTTTTGGGAATCAGGGTGGTATTTTAAAACAGAGAATACACCCATAGCCCCACGGAGACTGCTAGTGCAAGTATTGTGTGCCAAGTCCCACAGTCTGATATTGCCGTCAGAACCACCTGAAGCTATGTTTTCATCGGTACTGTCAAATGCAAAACGTGCTACGGGTCCTTTGTGTCCTGATCTCCATACCCTGAGTTGCTTACCAGTTTTCCTATCCCACAACTTTATTAAACCACTTTTGTGAGCAGTTACTACTCTGTCATTGTTAAAAGACAGATGAAATGTGTAAATCTGATCAATTTCAGCATCACCTTCAATGTCACCGATCACCAGGGCTGTAGACAATGTGTTAATATCCACCACTTTGATAACTTCTTCACAGAGACACAGGAATTGTTTACCATCTGCCGTCCATTGGATGTCACCACCAGTGTAAAAGGCAGAGTATTCTTCGACTTTTTCATAGCTGTAAAGACATTATCAGTTTAGGAAAAAGTTTAGGTTCCAAGTAATGGTTTGCTCTCACAGTGACAAAAGAGGAAAAGGTCCTAACTATGGTTGAAGTCAACCATCAAAAACATCAGTTTAGGTCGCCAGATTTTTAGAATAGTGAAAGTAGCTGATTTGAAAAACGGGTTTGACTATGGGAAGCTAAGCTAAATTAACTTAGGGGTGCACTTTAGAATCCTACGTCACGAATTTGTATAAAAAAAAGACTTGTAGGAGATAGAGGAGAAAGAGGACTAACCATTATTGCTAGTTTTATGTTGAGCAATGAAAAAAAAAATTTTCATACATTTTTACTTGAACTTCGAAAAAATATACGGATCACCCCAACTTGGATAGGTTAGGTTAATGTTAGAACATGATTACACGCAGCGCTTTGGCGAGCGAGCGAAGCGAGCGTGCCGCGGCAGCGGTCGCCAAAGCGCTTAATACTATCTATAAATAAAACTAAGCTGCGAAGACTAAGCTGCTGCTAAAGCTATGAAGGTGAGTGTCTGGTGCTGCGTTTTGTCACGCAAGGGCTGAGGGGCTGCTGCTACAGCCCTTTCGTCGCGCTGGAGCCCACACATATTCAAATTTTAGCGAAATGATATCCTCTAAATTATTATTATACTAGCTGGTACCCGCGACTTCGTCGGCGTAGAATTATTACATAGTCCTTTTTTCGATAAGCTAATCTCTAAAAATAAATAAATGTAAGTAAGTATAGCTTTTTTTCTCTTTTAGCGATGTTGTATTGAAATTAAAGAAATTTTTCGGTTTTAATCTCGTGGTGTTTATTACTTTTAGCTATGTCCTTCTCCGAGGTCCCATCTATCTCTATACCAAAATTTATCAAAATCGGTTCAGCGGTTTAGGCGTGAAAGCGCTGTTACCTAAGTCCCGATCCCGCGGGTTTTACGGGATCAAAAGTAGCCTATGTCCTTCTCCGAGGTCCTATTTATCTCTATACCAAAATTCATCAATATCGGTTCAGCGGTTTAGGCGTGAAAGCGTAACAGACAGACAGACAGAGTTACTTTCGCATTTATAATATTAGTAAGATTTATGGTATTGTTTAAATTACGCATCTGCTCAAGGGGGGAAGGTTTTGGGAGGGTTGTACAACACTGCCCCCCTCCCTACCCCCAAAATCGTGACGTAGGATTCTAAAGTGCAACCTAACTTAGTTAAGAGGGCAGAACGATCGGCTTTAGAGCTGACCTGTAAAAGCTTTTTATCAGAATACGGACGCACTAAAGGAAATCTAGTTGCGAAATAGTTCGTAGACAAGTACTTAACCAAACTAAGTTTTCAGAAGCAATTCGCACATCAACTAATTGCTTAGGGAAGTGGGTACCAAGGTATTCGTTATCTTTTTGATTTATAGTGCTATCGAGAGCTGAGATAAATAAGTAACACGAAAGATATAAAATTAAAGCTACGAATTGCCGATCGATATTCGTAGGACTACACTGGACCGGGTTTAACAACGCAATTCTAAATAAATCACTTACATATCTTTTAAAGTAGCCATGTTTTTAACTTATTTTTAAATTTCCCATGTATAACCACAAATAAATCACTTTAATTCGTTCGAAATTTAATCCAAACCAAAACTGCAAAATGCAAAACACACGTGTTGTTTACATTAGTTTGACGTTTCATGACGTTTGTGAAACATGATGAATTATCATGCGGGAGGCAGGCAAAAGACTTTTACAACATACAGTCTCTAAGCAACTTGATGATTGATCGGAGTCCGAGTGAACCTTGCTCTTCTTTTTTTTTTTTCTTTCTTTTTTGGCCCCGGACTCTCGAGATGCCATTGTCGAGTTTTTTCTGAGTTTACAACACTCTTCTCTTTCTCTTTCACATTAGTTTTGTTTGGCGTCGTCATTGCGTCGTACATCTTGTACATCTTGCCAGTATCAAGTATTTTGCATAAAATTAGCCTGATCGAGCTCATAGTTTCAAGTCAGGAGCCATGGTAAAGCTGTGGCAACTTTACCATAACCTTCAAGGGGCTTAAGTTTAACTTTTGGGAGGGTTATACAACACTGCCCCCCTCCCCCCCCCCTCCCTACCCCCAAAATCGTGACGTAGGATTCTAAAGTGCAACCTAACTTAGTTAAACTTAACTTAGTTTAACTTATTTAACTTAGTTTAACCGACGAAAAGTTAATGTTTAACACTCAATTTTGTTTCCACTACACTTGTGCACATTCACGGAACTAAATTGAATAAGATTCCACTAAAATTACACAATTTAACCGGGTTTACAACATAGGTTAACTAAAATAAAACTGGAGCACGACATGTTGTCTCCGCTTTCCCGCCAAAGACCCACATTTTCTCTTCTTCCTCTTTTTCGGCTGCTGGTGGATATTACATTGATTATCGGAGCAAAATCGATAAGTAATGCGTCGTACAAGAATGTGAGCATAACCTTTTGCCTGCCTATCTGAATAAAACAGCTGTCAGTGTCACTGTCATCAGGTAGAGCAAAATAAAAAACATAACCTCAAAAAGTCAAAACTTAAGTTAACCTTTACCGAATGTCCAATTTTAGTTTTCGATAGAATATTTAGTGAAAAACTAGTAACTAAATAAGATATTCTCTTATAACATCTTCACAATTTATATGTAATATGTATTTTCCTGTGATAAATAACTTGCGACGCTTCGCATTAATACTTCACAGAAAATTTACTACTAAAATCGAGGAAAATATTAAATTTGACACTGTATTCTCATTACCTGCGGTTAAATACATATCCCTAATAAATAGGCTCAAAGTATATCATATGTTTGGTTCAGGACTGGCAGTTCCCGGTGCTGGTTTGTTAGAAATGTTAAGTGTATTCCCCGAACACACCAGCCTCTCTGCTGCTTATATCGGTAAGTATGTAAAATGAATGGAGTTGAAAGATAACCTTATTGGGGTAAAAAGAACTCCGTCAGGAACTTCGCGAGTACCTATTACCTATATGCAGTCTAACAAAAACCCATACTACTACTACCTAATAGTTAGTGCGCCTCGGCTCATCATCATAACTACACTCCGGACACCACACTATTTTATTACAAACTCCCGCCACAATATAAATCTCCATTTAATGCCATCCATTGACTTTTCCCTATCCTTATTCACATATTTTTAATTTTCTTACCTTATGTTTGAACTATGTTACAAATAGTCTCGGTTGTGTGGAGATGTTATTGACCCTTGACCAACACAGCTGGTCAATTTACCTTAGTAAATCAACAGCTGAATTACATATCTGATTCCTTTTTAAACTTGCACAATTTGTCTAAAACTTATTCATTAAGTTTTGGTTGTGAATCTTCTCACAACCAAGACTTTTGTAACATAGTCGAAATATCGACGCAAGAGATTAAAATTAACAATAAGCACCTGGAAAAATTGTAAATATAACTTGATTCCATTTATTTTTTATTTTTTTCAGCTGTTACAGGAATGACATTATTGTCTGCAGCAAGTTTTCCACTAAGAAATATTATTGGGTTCCTATACATTAGTGAAGATAATAAATATATTAAAATATCTAGTGTCAACTTCTGGGGTAAGAGAGTGGATAGAGTTGTGCTGGTTGATGAATGGATACCTCTATTGGACATGGCACCAAGAACATTAGATGCAGTGTACTTGCAACCACATTTAACAGACAACACTAAGTATAAGTTGCTAATAAGATTTGGAAATGTATTAGATTCTAATAAAATGGGACAAATTCTTGAATAAATTATGATATCTACAATAGTTGCCATACCTATATAGGGCAATTTATGGCCTATAGAGGAAATTATTCTAAAATTAAGTAATTTATTATGGTAGGTTAGGTAGTATATTAATTATAATAAAATAATTAATAAAAAAAACAAAGTGTTTTATACTATTTGATCTACTTCATAAATAAAACAATTCATAAGGTATACATAATTTGATAGAAAAACAAAGGTATTTGCAGGTAAATAGGTACCTACAGAACTGTAAGTAATTTGAATTGTTTTAATGGATATAAATAAAATATACATTTACAACAAAATTATTTACATTATGAGAGTATTTATGTACTTCGCCACAATAAGGTAGGTAAAAACAGGGTCTATGGCAATATGAAATTTAGATTATTGTTGGTAACATTATTACTCTGTTCATTATAGTTATTTCTAACGTAAATTACGACTATACTAGACCCTGTCTATGACACAATGAACCAAATATTTAACAATGTTAACAATACTCTAACAAAATGACTGTAATAAACAAACTGATACATATTATAGGTATATAATTGCAATATACTTAAAGAACTAAGTGCAGGTGTGTAATATACATAAAATATCTAATACATAACTAAAAATAAATGGCTTCCCACATATACCTCCTTCTAATTATATTGGTACAACAACCATGGGTTTACACATACATACATACATAATAATGATTTATCTAAAGATTTATTGAATTATAAATTACTTATAGATATTAAAATATTATTAATATTATACTATATTTAACTTAAACCAAGCAATATTAGAAAGGTGAATCTGTGTTATTTAAATTAATGATTTAATTTAATTATTTAAAGAGCAAGATTTAGAGTTTGACTAAAAACAATCTAACTAAGGTCTTACTAACTGTTAGGACTATAATAAAGACTGAACCCCTTGACCTCGCGGATCTAAAAAGATTTGGACTTCTATCTCCAAGGAGAGGTTCATTTATTTTTTTAATACACACTTAGGTATGTCTGACATCACCAATTTTGCACAAGCTGATCAACTTCATGCCAGCTTGTACAAAACTTTGGAACACAAAATGTGTTCTGTTGGCCTCTCTGTAGAGTTAGAATTGACTGGTTGGGACTTTTAAAGTATGAATTTGAAAAAAGCATGACAATAACTACCACATCAACAGTCTTTGATTATTAATAATTAATTTCAAGTATAGGTAAACAAATTAGTATTTCCATAAAATGCACAGCACAAGTAAACTGGGTCAATTTCAATTGCTATCAATTGAAAAGTCAGCGCTTTGATAATGAACTGATATGTCCTAATAGTGGTCTAAATTTAATTTACTGGAAATGGAGCTTTTGAATTTTTTTCACAAGCTAAAGTTTCTACTACTTATAAAGTCATACTCAAGAAATAAAGCAGTGGCTAACAGTGCAAAAATATAAATGCTATGTATTTATCATTACTTCAATAATGATGTGAATAACCTACTGACATCCTCCAGTTCCTAAAGCCAAGTCATAAGTCAAAGCACACTTTATTATCATCAAGCATCACTGCAAATGTTAGTCTACCTAATGTTTACACGCATTTCAATTTACTATAATAATTGCAGATTTTTCTATATTTAATTTTAGTTACTGTGTGAGTGTGTAACTGTGTAATTCGAAGATTTAAAGTAAGCTAATCGTCACACAAACAGTATCATACAATAAGTAGATATACCTAGTCAACCCAGGCTTGAGCTGGTTGATCCGTTGTGAATGGGCTGACACCGTTGCGCTCCATTGCTTCTAGTATTTCACATACATATGCAGATACATCTGCACGACTTTGCTCTATGCCTTTGATGAAAGGATGTTCTAATAACTTATTGTATTTCGGGCGCTGAGTTTCTTCTTTGATTAAGCTGCAACAACATTGAATTTCTTTGTAAACATGAACACAGAAAAATAAATAAATATCCATGAGTTTTTGTGGGTTCTGCCCGGCGCATTTCGCCTTCGTGTTCGGCGCATTCCGAACCGAACTCAGGTAAGAGTACATATTCATTTCAATTTAAATAATGTAAATTAAAATTTCAGAAAATGACTGATTAAAAGTTTTGCCAACCCAGAAGATCAGGATGTACCTGGCTGAAGTTTTGAGTTACCTAGTTTATTTAAAACTAACTGCATCCTGCGGTTTCACCCGCGTAAGTCCCGATCCCGAGGGAATATCGAGCTCAAAAGTAGCCTATGTTACTCCTCGATAATTTATTGGTGATAGAATTTTTGAAATCGCTCCAGTAGTTTCGGAGCCTATTCGTTACAAACAATCAAAATCATTCCTCTTTATACTATGAGTATAGATAAAACAACACTCCATAAAATGCTACTCACCAAGTATTGACAAAGTTAACAAAGTTGTTTGAGAATATGTTATTGTTGTTGGTTAACCGAGGAGGGTCCCCTTGAACCACTTGCTGCAGCTGCTCGAAGACAGACCCCCAGCGAGGGTACGGGAACGCTCCGGTGGCAACCTCCATCAGAGTTATACCCAACGACCACACGTCAGACCTCACGTCGTAGCCTCGCGCTCTACCAGGATCAATTCTCTCAGGCTGGAAATAAATAATAATTAATAAATTCTGTGAACAAGACACAGGGCCATCTAGCCCCGTGGTAAGCGACTAAGCTTGTGTTACGGTGACTAGACAACGGATATAATACTTATATTTATTTTCTTTTGTAAATACATACATATTATACATAGAGAACACCCAGACCAGATACAAATATTTATTTTTTAAGCATAAATACTTGCACCCGGCGGGAATCGAACCCGCAACCTTCTGCATTGCTTTCGCACGACGCGCCACAGAGGTCGTCGGATCAATATATACAAATTATTTTGTCTAGTCACCGGAATACAAGCTTAGTAGATCACCACAGGGCTAGATGGCTCTGTGTGTTGGTCACAGAATTTATTTATTTTATGCTACCGGTTCCACTAGGATATCTGGATCAAAAGTACCCTATGTCATTTTCCAATGCCCCTTTACCAAAATCGGTTCAGTGGTTTAGGTGTGAAAACGTCGCATTTATAATATTGGTATACTTAGATAGATTTAAATAGATTTTCACCGGTTTAATAACTAGTGCTAATCTGAATTTACTTTGGTAGGGCTGTACCAAGTTTGGTTACAGCTTGGAAACAGCAAGTAATTTACAGGATTTGCTGACATGGTGTTATTTGCATACATGTTTGACATTTTTGTGACTAACTCAAGTAAGTGAATCTTTTGAATGGGTCCCCTTCGTCCGGCATAAACTTTTTTGTCATAAACACGAAAGGCATAAAACGTTACGCATAAAATTTATAAACCACTAGCTGACCCGGCAAACGTTGTTTTGCCTTATAAATTATAGATAATTAAATTTTTCCTGAATTTTCTTTGCTATAAACCTCACGGAGCTCGAGACCTTTCCAACGAATGCAAAACCGTGGAAATCGGTTTGTGCGTTCTGGAGTTATAGCGTCAGGAAGGAAAACCCGACTTATTTTTATATAGTAGATAACCCTAAGGCATAAACTTATTCAATAGTATAGAATACAGAACACGCCCTGCAAATCATCTCGGGCGAGAAGTGTGGGTAGACACGCGCGTATGTTGAGCGTAAAAGTAGCTGGGGATTACTCACACACTTGCTTGCAGTTGGATACTCACTTAAATCTTGGGCTAAATTATAGTAATAGAATGTATATAAAAGTATCTTACAGCCATATAAGGTCTGCATCCAGCATCACGAGTACGTGCTATAGAATCGACTAGTTTCCCAGATATACCGAAGTCACATAGTTTGATATTTCCTCTTCTATCCAAGAGAATATTTGATGGTTTTACATCCCTGTTGAAATAGAATAGGTCAGGTCAGATATGTAATTATAAAAAATGTAATAATGACTTCTTTTTTGCATGTCAGCATTCAACATGGTAATCGGTAAAAATAATGAACCAACTTTTTACAACATACTCTCCAAATTTTAGCTCTCTACCATCAGTGGTTAAGGTTGTGCATTCATCAGGAGCATTTTATAGATACTGATAGATTAGATGTAACAAAAGATCTAACTAGAGGCATAGTTTCGAAAACTAGCTCTCAAACAAAATGTAAGTATATACGTACAAGTAAGTGAAAAATATTTACCTGTGTATTATTTTAAGTTTTTCTTTTAAATAATTTAAAGCTTTCACAGTAGCAAGTGTTATTTTAGCTAAAATAGTTTCAGGTATTCGAGTTTGCATCCGCTCACAAATAAATTTGTAAAATTTGTCTAATGATGTATCCATTAACTCCATACATATCCAACAGTCACCCTAAAACAAAATAAATAATATTTTTGTTTTGTTAGTGCTCTAGGCACTAACAAAACGAGGATCGGATCGCTTTAAACGATAAGGCCGCCCATTGTGCCACCTAGATTAAAGTTGTTTATGTTTTTCTTTTTATTGTAATTTTTTGTTTTTGGTTTTGCAATAAAGAATTAATCTATCTATCTATCTAGGCATATCTACTAGAAATGAAAAAATACATCTTCAAAAATTCACTTGTGGCAAGGAACAAACTCTTGTCTCTGGTTCTGTACCCTATCAGCTCACAGCTTAAGAAGGTGGGTACTGTTTTCATTTCCATGCAAACATAATACCAAAATAGAATTATGAAAAAATTAGGTTTCTAGCCTAATATCGGTATTATTCGAATTACCACAAGGTTTTCCAAAATATTCATTCAAAATGAAATAAAACGGAGATACATTTCGTTCATTTTTACAGCGTAAATTACTTTTCATTGGGAATAATATAAAACAAATGAGATGTAAACTAGTAATCAGTAGTAGTAAGTATTAGTAACTAGAGCTTACACAAATTCCGTCCATTATTATTATTAGACACGGGTCTAGATTGCGTTATAGATAATCATTGTTTTTAATTACCGGTTACCTAGTCTTCTCGCGACCACGGCCGGTATAACCCATTTGCCGAAATGTCGAGCTAATTAAAAACAATGATTATCTATAACAGGATCTAGACCCATGTCTAATAATAATAATGTGTATCAGTATGTAAAAACAAACTTACTTCTTTAAAAAGTGCTCCATAAAATTGTACTATGTATGGACATTCATTGCTTTTCATGACAACTTCAAGATCCATTAACAATTGCTTTTGTTCTTTTTCATCCACTGTTGATCTAATGCGTTTCACAGCCATCACTCTGTTTGACCTGTAAAAAAGTAATTTAACTATACTTATCATTTCATAACGAAAGAGAGGACAAAAAGTTTGTAGGTAGGTACTTGAATGCAAATAAAAAAAATGTAGGTCACTTACACTCATATTTATAGTCAATTCTACATAATTACTTGAAAATTCACTAATAAGAGTGAGACAGGGCATTACTTAGACAAAGTAATCACTTTGATTCATCTATAAATACGGCTGTAAGTTGCATACATATAGTAGTAATTGATAAAACACGAAATAATTCATAATTTTTGAATAATTCAAGAACCATAGAATACTGAAAAAAGCATGTCAACAATAACTTTATTTTGAAATGTTCTTTATGCAGAAGATATTAGAAGTATACATATCTCAATATTAATTAAACTACATAAGTATTTTTTTACAAAATAAACATTCAAAATATTGTAAATGCGAAAGTACCTCTGTCTGTCTGTTATGCTTTACACTTAAACCGCTGAACTGATTTTAATGAATTTTGGTATGGCTAGAGATAGATGGGACCTTGGAGAAGAACATAGCCTAATTTTGATCCCCAATATTTCCGCGGTATGTGAAACTGTGCGACACAGCTATTTTATAAGTACCATTTGTTTTTTATTATCAAGTTACTTTAATATTGCAAACAATTGATTCATCTAACAAAATAATCTGTTCTCAATATGACTGAAAGATAACGCAATCAAAGAGTGACTCACTTCCTATGAACCATTTTATTCACAGCTCCAAATGCTCCTCTACCTATTTCCCCAAGATCCTGCAGGTCATCAGCTGTGAAGTCATATATTTCTGTAGCAGACAGCTGGAGCTTGCCTGAAGACTGCATTGATGGGTAAATACGACATCGATCCCTGAAATATACAGTAAGTGTAGTACAGTTACAAGAATCTATGATATTGATCAAAACTTTAAAAAATCAATAATTAATTACCAATTAACTATAGTAAAAATAATCAGATAAATGTAAACTGATGATTGGAAACAGGCTAGATAATTAAATGGATACCAACATAAATATGAGAGAGAGGAAGACAAACAGATACACATGCAAAAAATATATAAGTCTAGATAACAATTTAAGCTCTGTGTCATACCTTGTGTTCTCAGGCAAAACATCTCGAATAGTCCTGGATGGTATTCGTGGTTTTGGTGCCGCAGCAGTGGCGGAAAACGGTATGAATGCCACTCCATCGCCAGAGGGACCACCAAGTTGTAAATCCAATACTTTTCGCTTTTCCGATGTGCCAAGCAAGCTTAATTCTGGTTTCGGCATACTAGGTCTACTAGGACCTAAAAGCAGAATACGTTTGTTAGTGTTTTCTTTTATGTTTATTACCGCAAATCTCACAAGCAAGCTTAGTTTCAAGTACCTTGGTTCGATGACACTTCGCCATTTTTCGACATTGTAAAATGATTAATTTACAAGCTACACTGTTTTTACAATTCTTTGGTGTAAGCCGCAGTTGCGAAATTCTCCATTTGAAAGAAAATTTAAAATAATCACGATAAATAGGCACAATGCATCGTCGTTTATCTAATTGACAACACACGCATTCTATCTCTCCATTTGTTGGCTTGTTGTTACGTCAGATTGACTTTGACGGCAATGTTGATGAAATTTGCTTGGAAGATGTTTTTGGCGGTAACAAAAAATAAAATGACGTTTTATTTTTACTCAGACACGGACAGCAACGAACTCATTATTGTTACGCGTAGACGGACAGTGAACAAAGTGAACAGCTTACTCCACGGATTTTAAAAGCAACCATGCCGATAGCACTTTGTTCCTTAAGATGACACTCGACTCGTGAGAGGCTTCTGAAGACAGGATATGATGAACTAAAATAGGCATCGTCCGATCTAAGCATATTCCCAATCTGCATCTTTTTCACCGACTGCGAGAGGGTTTTTTACCGGGGTCCCTCCTTTTCGCATAAACTTTTTTGACATAAACACGAAAGGCAATAGGCATAAACATGTTATATTTCTCATTCATTCATTAGTTTCATTATACGCATAAAATAAGGCATAATATTTTTATGGGAACGATCATGCATGACGCATAACATCAAAAAGCATATTCTTTGGAGTATAAAATTAAAATTATGTTTTTATGGCATATTAAAAATATTATGCCTTAAATTTTTATGCGTTTTGAGTATTCTGCCATAAATTTTAATGACAAATAAGTTCATGAGTTCTGTGTTTATCTATCTACTATATAAAAATGAACCGATTTTGATGAATTTTGGTATGAAGATAGATAGCCATTTTTTTATACTAAGCGACAGGACAACGTCGTCGGGTCAGCTAGTGGTTTATGAATATTATGCGTTAAAATTTTATGAGTAACGTTTTATGCCTTTCGTGTTCTGGCCCCTGTTTCATAAAGCTGACAATCCGACTTTTATGTCAAGAACTGACTTATTTGTCAAATTGTCACGCTGAGGCTGTTTCATAAACGTGACAATTTTATTTAAAAGCGACAGGTGAAACCTTGACATATTTTTAATTGTCGGACGCGTTTCATAAACGCGATATATGTCAAGAAAAAGGCGACAATTATGTCGCCGACATATGTCGGATTATCGTGACATATATGTCAAGAAAACGGCGACAATTGTCAACTTTTAAGATATTTGCAAATAGTCCTATTCTACTTCCTATTCCTACTTCCTACTTATATTATAAACGCGAAATATTGTATGTAGGGCAGGATAGTAGACAATGAACCACAAAAAGTTTGGACACTCATAACTTTGAAACCATTCAATCTATGGTTATGATTTTTATAGTATTGTGAAGGAAATTTATCAGTTAACTGAATTTGATACAACAAACTCTTAGGAAATGAATCAAAATAAAGTTATTAACCTTTTTTTTATAAATGAGCTTTGGTTCACTGTGCACTACCTGTGCGGGTACAATGAACAGGGGGGGTTGGATACATTGAACCATGCAGTATACAATGAACCATGGTATACGATTGTGAGAGATTAATTACAAATAAAGCTAATTAAGGTAAATAAAAGAATTGAAAATGTTTTTGATTTTTATTATGGTAAAATACTACACAAAACAATCACGGTCCTTATGCTGAATGCTCCATTTGAGATCATTATAAACCATAAATAAAGTTTCCGCTGCTGTATGTCTACCTTTTTTTCTCTTCTCTCGGCCTACTGCTTTGCGTCTTATACTGAAAAAAACATCAAATTAAAAATACATAACAAAAATCTGTGTAGAAATAACAATCATATATAATATAACTAATTATTAGACGTCATTATTCAAATTTAAATTAAATTAATTATATTTCATATTTTTTACACATATTTGTTCACCAAAGATTAACTAAAAATATTTAAAAAAAATACATTAAGGTTTGGAACGCATCGACATCAAAAACACAAACGGATCTTTTTTTTATTTTGAAAGTTATCATGACTCAAATAAAATAAAAATGTCGTCAATGACCACACAACTTATGGCTTTAAATTTTGTTTTACGTAGTATTAATAAAAAATAAAATCAATTTTCTTAAATGAAATAGATGTCAAACTAAATAAATAGATTATTCTATTAAAATCAATTTCGTACGACTTGTGGGTTAAAACATTTTTTAATAACGACGTTCAATTATTAAAAAATCTAAATGTCGGGAGCTATGAAACATAGGCAGTGCACAATGAACCATGGTTCATTGTTTCCTTCTTAAAATTGGTTCATTGTTTCCGTACCCTCTTTTATTAAGTTTTAGGTTATGTCGCTCACAAATGACGCGTGCTATTTAAACTAAATTATCTCACAAAGAAGCCCAATAAAACATCAAATCTAAGTACGACATGATAAATAGTAAAAACGTACACTAAATAAAGTAATACGAAATAGTACTTACATGATTTAGTATAGTTTTTTGGTTTAAAATCACAAAAACTCGGCGTGCGCTGGAGTATTTCACGGTAGCTCGCTGACGACTGGGGAGAGGGAAGAGGGGACTTACGCGGGTCTTGTTTGTGTGAGTTGCATGGATTGGCAACATCGCATTCGTGAGATACCCATGGTGGCTCATTGTATCCGCTTGATTCACTGTCTACTATCCTACCCTATGTATGTCTGTATGTGACTTTGTTACTCCTTCACGCAAAAACTACTGAACAGATGGCGATGAAACTTGGAATATAGATAGGAGACCTAGAATAATACATAGGTTACTTTTTATCTCGAAATTCTCGCGGGATCAGGACTTACGCGGGTAAAACCGCGGGACGCAGCTAGTATTGATGTTTATAAAAGTATTTCAGAAAAAAATAAAAACCGACTAAAAAAGGAAAATATTAATTGCACCTACATACTTAATTAAGTTGTGCAGTTTTGTGTTTTATAGTTTGGCTGTCCGACTTATTATGTACTAGCTGCGTCCCGCAGTTTCACCCGCGTAAGTCCCGATCCCGTGGAAATATCGGGATCAAAAGTAGCCTGTTTTACTCAGGGCGAATGTAGCTTTCTACTCTTTTAAATTATTCAATTCAATCAAAAATTGAGCCGTGGTTTTACATACCCGAAATTTTTCTTTAAAGCAGAAATCAGTAATTGTGAAGGAGAAATTAATTCTACACTTAAATGTACGTCTTTGGCTCCTTGTTTGAATTTGTTCCAAATATTCATCGTCGCTACTTTCTTCGCTGCTCGATGTAAGAACCATTTTTGTAATGAAAAAATAAAACGGGGCAAGTGCGACACTCGCGCATAAAGGGTTCCGTACCACTATCACAATTGGATATGGAACCCTAAAATGGTTTACAACAACCAATTTTTAAATTTTATAGGAAAATATGAAATATTTATCTTCGATTCTTACTCCCATCAAACGACCGAATCACTGAAAAAAAAAAAACCTTGGCACAAAGAAAATCTGAAACATAAAATAAACTCTTTGGTAAGTAAGGCAGACTAGATTTGACAGATAGGGCAGCCATTTTGAATTCCATGACCAACTCGATTTGTCCTCCTGTCCTTCTTCCTGTCCTGACTCGACTCCTTGTTATTTTTGAAACACGTTTGTTGTATGGGAGCCCCTTTTAAATAATTGTTTTATTTCGTTTTTAGTATTTGTTGTTGTAGCGGCAACCGAAATACATCTTCTGTGAAAATTTCAACCTTCTAGCTATTACGGTTCATGAGATACAGCCTGGTGACAGACGGACAGACGGACGGACGGACGGACGGACAGACAGACAGACAGACAGACAGCGAAGTCTCAGTAATAGGGTCCCGTTTTTACCTTTAGGTACGGAACCCTAAAAACCTCAATACGGAACAAAACAGTTTAACGTCTTCAAAATTCAAAATACGATTTTCGAGACAGAAGGGTAAGCGCCTGTCGCAAATGTCGGAAAATTTTACAAATATGTCAATATGTCACGACAATTTTGTTTCATAAAACAAAATTGTCAAGTTTTTCCCGACAAATTGTCACCTGTCACCTGTCACGCAAAAAGTTTTATGAAACAGAAAAATATCAAATTGTCGCGACAATTTGACTTATTTGTAAATCTTCCACCATGACAATTTTGTCGGATTGTCAGCTTTATGAAACAGGAAAGCTAGAGTCTGACCAGTGAGTCGTGGCAGCTGAAACTAGTTTAAACAAGTGCGACACTCGCGCACAAAGGGTTCCGTACCACTATCACAATTGGATACGGAACCCTAAAATGGTTTACAACAACCAATTTTTAAATTTTATAGGAAAATATGAAATATTTATCTTCGATTCTACTCCCATCAAACGACCGAATCACTCAATAAAAAAAAAAACCTTGGCACAAAGAAAATCTGAAACTTAGAAACTCTTTGGTAAGTAAGGCAGACTGGTATATTTGACAGATAGTGCAGCCATTTTGAATTCCATGACCAACTCGATTTGTCCTGACCAATCAGAAGCGACCTCACATTGTAGTACTAAACTCCTTGTTATTTTTGAAACACGTTTGTTGTATGGGAGCCCCTCTTAAATATGTGTTTTATTTTGTTTTTAGTATTTGTTGTTGTAGCGGCAACCGAAATACATCTTCTGTGAAAATTTCAACCTTCTAGCTATTACGGTTCATGAGATACAGCCTGGTGACAGACGGACAGACGGACGGACGGACGGACGGACGGACGGACGGACGGACAGACAGACAGACAGACAGACAGACAGCGAAGTCTCAGTAATAGGGTCCCGTTTTTACCTTAAGGTACGGAACCCTAAAAAAGCGGCAATTTAAAAAAATCTTCATGTATCAACACTGTGATGTCATGACGATACATAGAAAAAATAGATTTGATACTTTTTATTATTTTACTTTTAATTTAAAGTATCAAATCTATAATTACTAAAACATGAAGATTTTTTAAAATTGCCGCTTTTTTTCAATGCCACGACTCATTGGTCGACTCTACCGCGGTTCTTCCGTTGACAGCAACTCGATCCCGACGCAGTAGTTTGACATCTCTGACAGCGGAGTTTTCAATTTTAAAACTGCGTATCCATGGCCGTCAGCCGTCGATTTGAAGATTTTCTTTGAAAATCTTCAATTCAATTCAATTTTGTCTGTGTTGCATTTATTCAATTTGGCTTCGGCATCGATATGAGTAATCGACGCGCCGATTTGAAATTTTCGCGTGCTTTCCAGGGGCCCGACAACAAAAAAGTTTATGCCAGATAAGACGGAGGGGATCCGGAAAGCTACCGCGGTTCTTCCGTTGACAGCAACTCGATCCCGACGCAGTAGTTTGACATCTCTGACAGCGGAGTTTTCAATTTTAAAACCGCGCATTCTTTGCCGTCAGCCAACGATTTGAAGATTTTCTTTCATAATCTTCAATTCAATTCAATTCTGTCTGTGTTGCATTCATACAATTTGGCTTCGGCATCGATATGAGTAATCGACGCGCCGATTTGAAATTTTCGCGGTTCGAAATTCGGCTGTCAACTGTCAAATGAATCCGATCCCGATTCCGACGGAAGAACCGCGCGACTAGGCGACACGACGAGTACGACGACAACGGTCTGCTACGACGACGAGACGCAAAGAAGAAAGAAGGGTTATGTGTTTATCAGTCTAACTACCCGCCCTAGTTAAAGCAGAACCCCTAAGTTTTTCTTTTAAATTTCAGATGTCCATTGACTCAAATAGTATAGTCTAAGATAATAGTACAGAAAATCGTACCAACCAAAGAGAGATTACACCACCTAAGCACTCGTACCCATCACCACGCAGTTGGGTAGGTACCATGTAGGTACTTACTGGGTGCGACTGTGAATAAAAAACCGGCAAAATGTGAGGCAAATGGAGTCCCCATTATCACAATTGGGTATGGATTCCTAAAATGAACATTGGACCAAGCGAACTCCGTGAACGCAAAAACGTTATGGATTTTTTTTACCACTAGCGCCAGTAGGTACATCAATAGATGGCGCCAGTGGTAAAAATAAATCACGGTGAGTGAGACGTTGCGGTAAAAATCGCGTTTGTTGTTAATGGAATATTTATATTATGATCTGTTAAGATTTCAACTGCTTAGCAGTCACATTTCATGAGATACAGCCTGGTGACAGACAGACAGAACGGAGGAGAGTAGAGTTTCAGTAATGGGGGTCCCGTTTTTACCCTTTGGGTATGGAACCCTAAAATGGGAAAATAACAACCAGACTATAGAAGCAAAATGGTCAAAGACGAAAAAAAAACTAAGGAGAGTTCTAACAAAAGATTAAGACAAACTTGGTAACAACATACCAATTTCATGAAATTTATTTTTATGTACATAAAATGAAATACTTTTAAAATTTAGCCAACATAGTCGTTTCACAATACTCTCAGATTCAATGTCCATCATTAAAATAAACCCAACTGAAATCATAATTCTCGTCTATGCTTTTTAGAAGATTTTACAGATGACTCTGTTTGCTTCACTTCTACATCTGACATCCTATCCACCTTTTGCCTCTTTTTAGTTTTTTCTAAGAAGCTGGTATTACTTTTAGTATTAGTCTTAGCAGTACATTTTCCATTGGGCACTGGAGATGTCTTTTCATCTGGTGAATTCCTTAATCCAGGTGGGGGTCCATCACCACTCTGCTTCTGTGTGTAAGGTTTCGTCTTATCAAAATCTACATATGAGACATTCAGGACTGAAGGGGTTTTTACTTCAACTTCAACATCACTGTCTAAGTTTAAAATGCTGAAAAAAAAACAGTATGTGATATAAGATTCAATTTAAAGAAATACAGAAACACTAGTTTTGTCCCACGGTTCTACCCGTCTAGGTCTCTATCCTGTGGATATGTATCAGGATCAAAGTATTCTATGTTACTCCTTGATAATGTAGCTTTCAAGCTTATTCGTGAAAGAATTTTTGAAATTGATCCAGTAGTTTCGAAGCCTATTTGTTACAAACAAACAAATTTTTTCTCTTTGTAATATTAGTATATGGTAACAAAATTGAATAGTACCTTTCATCAAGCTCCCCGCGAATGTAGGGTAGGGCTCCATATAAATCTAATACAGCAATCTTGAATGGGACTTCTTGACCTTCTTGAACTTCAGACCCTATCCATTTGTTTCCAGGTTCTTCTGTAGGTCTGGGAATCACTACATTGAACACCCTGTAAAAAGTTGTAGTTTTGTATATTATGTGTGTATTGAAATCGGTCCAGTAGTTTCGGAGATTACCCCCAATATACATACATACATACATGTTACCAACGTTACCTCTTTATAATATTAGTATAGATTTATAATGTCAATTGTGATTTTTATAACTTCTTTATTATGAACTAACTAACCATGATGCAAAACCATGTTAATGTGAAATTTTAGTTTGATAATAAAGACAACAAATTTGCTTCTATTGTTATTTGTTGTAAGCTAGGTGATTAAAGATGAAATATGAGTTTGATTTCATATCAAAATTACATTTTAATAAGGTAAATGAGTTTTATTATAGTATTTTTATAGCATTATTCAGTCAACAATCACAAAACATGGTATGTTGGTATCCATTGTTTAGTTACCATAACATAAGCTTAGTAGCTTACCGGGCTAGATGGTGTTGTGTGTTGTTCACAAAATTTATTTATTTATTATTTATTCACCTGTGCACAAGAACAGCCAGATGTGTTATGCTCTTTTTGTTAACAATTCCTGTGAGAGTGGCACCAACATATGGACAGAAAACAAAATAATCAGCCTGTACTTGAAATTGTATTTCAGAGTTATCATTTCTTATGGTACCAAAGTTTTGTAGAACTCGTAGATTTTTGTAGCTTAGCATAATTCCATTGAAACTGAAAAGGATGAAAACACATTTGGGTTTAATGATTATGATGTAATTTATATTAAACTAGCAGCCCCACTGTTTCACCCACATAAGATCCTGCAGGAGTATTGGTGACATGTAAAAATGTGTGTTTGTCAAGTTTAGTTGGGCTCTGAATTACTACACTTAAATGTATTATGTATGATTCATTGTAAGTATGTGAAACGTCGCTGATACTCTAGCTAACCCAGCTCCGCCTAGAACCCAGATTGGGTCTGTGTTATTTTAGATCTCCAGCTATCTATATAGGTACTTTGTGTGAAGAAGCAATTAATTATAATACCTTAAACAGTGAAATAGGTATTTGTACAGATCACTTATTACTTTATTACTAACGTATTTGGAAGGAACCACCACTTACTTACTACTTGTACGCAGTCAACTGAAAAATGCACAAAAGTTCGACGACATTCGATATATACGTAGCTATTTCTACTTACTCTTTATCAAACTTTCCGATTTTGTAATCCAGTAGATTTTTAATAGATTCTTTGATATTACCAAGACACCATGGTTGCAGTGCAATTTTTTGTGTTACTTTCTTTTCAACAACGCACGAGTTTTTATCATTCGCCAACTTTTTGAGCTCCTTCAATTCAAATTTTATAATAGTGGACATTATTGTGCAATTATTATTAAATAATTTATGTAATTTTATTAAGAAAATTAAAAATAATGTCGAATGTTTTCCAAAAAATTCCAATGATTTATTTCAGTAAATTGTCAAATTTGACAATACAAAACAAAACACTCTGAGGAATGCGTTCTGAATCTGCGTTATGTTTTTGTCTTTGCTTGCCTCTTGTTAAACATCGCTGATCGCCATATAATTACGTTAATGTGTTTTATTGCTTAGAATGAGAGTTTGTAAGTGTATTATATAATAATAATGTTATTTTTTTAAAGAAAAAGTGTTAAATCATAATCTTCATAAAAAGTCTTTTATTGAGTGACTGTTTGTTTTTAACTGCCTCGTTACCTACTCATAAGGTTTTTGAACGCACCTATTGTAGGAACGTCAGCGTCAAGTCAATAATATGTCACATTTTTTAGGTTATTTATCTGTTTTGGTCGGTCGTTTTGTTCTTCTGGATTATTTTCTCTACAAGAGCTTATAAAAAATACTCTTAAAACGAGGAGACGACGCACCAAGCTAGAGCAATATGAGAGCTTTAAATAGAATTACCATTACTAGTTTCTACGCAAGGTATTTATGTGTAATTTGTTAATGTCGTCAGTCACCCCTCTGTGTACATTACTTAAAGTACGTAAAGTTTTTTAACGTTCCGAAGTTAACTATAACTAACTACATAGTTACTGAAGTCCGGTTACGATATTTTCTTCGATAGGCATGATCTCAGCAACATGATTATTAAATTTTCAGATGGTCGTCAATGATCCAGTGCCGGGAGTATGCTCGAGGAGTCAGTTTCCCAGACTACTACCAAAACCCAGTATTCAGGAAGGATGATCAAGCCAAAGTTATAGAAAGCGGAGAACTGTCTAAAATTGTTGCTATACCAGTGAAACCACCTTCTGCTTCTGAAACATCTGCGGTGTATTTTGATCCGCTTGTGAAGTACGATATTTTTCGTGTAACTTCTGTTGAGTTTTATTATATGTTATCAAATATTAGCCATTACTGCGGGAATTGAATTACCACATATCATCAATTAGATACTCTAACAAGAAGAGCTTTTGCCTAATCTTGATCTGTTTTTGTTTTTTGATCATTATATTATATATTACTCCTCGATAATGTAGCCTTCTATTGATGAAAGAATTTTTGAAATGGTCCACTATTTTCAGAGATTACCCGAAAAAAAAAAAACATAAAAACATAAATGTTACCTCTTTATAATATTGTATAGATTACATTAAAATATTTATTATTTAATAGATCAAATGCTAGTGGAATTCTCCATTTACAAGTGGTACATTTTAGTTTTTTATCTGTTTCAGTAAAGTAATTAATCATGTTATGGAAATGGGCAAAAAACAACTTGCCAGAAGTCTTGTGGAAAAAGCTTTTGAAAATGTAAAGAGAATACAAATAGAACGTTATCATCTTGCTACCTCTACTGAGGCTAAAGCTAAAATAGAACTGAGTCCTAAAGTTATCTTATACAATGCTGTCGAGAACTGTAAGCCACTGCTACAGCTCACACCCATCAAAAGAGGAGGCATCACATATCAGGTCAGTACTTAAATAATAAAAATCTTCAACTTACTGTTTGCTCACAGTAACAATTTCTGCTGTAAGCTCTGACATGGCTTACATATCTAATCTTTTATTAAAGACTAGCTGCGTCCCGCGGTTTCACCCGCGTAAGTCCCGAGCCCGTGGGATCAGAAGTAGCCTATAGCCTTCCTCAATAAATGGACTATCCAACACTGAAAGAATTTTTCAAATCGGACCAGCGGTTTCTGAGATTAGCGTGTTCAAACAAACAAACTCTTCCGCTTTATATTATAGAAGACTAGCAGCTCCCCGCGGTTTTACCCGCATAAGTCCCGATCCCGTGGGAATATCGGGATCAAAAGTAGCCTATAGCCTTCCTCAATAAATGGACTATCCAACCCCGAAAGAATTTTTCAAATCGGACCAGTGGTTCCTGAGATTAGCGCGTTCAAACAAACAAACAAAAAAACAAACAAACTCTTCCGCTTTATAATAGTAATAGATATGTGGATTTTACTTAATTATGCGGGGTGTAGACGAATGCTAAGTATTATCTAGTAATACCAACAAGGTGCCATGATACAAGGAACTTGTAGTTTTAGTCAAAACCATCTCTGGCAAGTAGAGAGCACCTTAAGAGGAACACTTTAATCATATATTGATTTGTGTTATGTTTCGTTATCAGCTTTTGATATTTCATAGGCAGCCACTTGAGACAAAAATGACAACTTGCTACTGCAATCCTAAGTATTTAAAATCTTTATGAATCTCACTCATTTTTTTTTGCTTTGGACTAGTGGCACTCTCCTATTGCACTTGCATAAGTTCCGAAATGCGCCTCATGGCCTTATTTATCTCTATGCCAAAGTTTGTTACAAGAGGTTCAACAGTCACAACAACAGAGTGAAAATTATAACAGACACAAATTACTTTTGCGTTTTAATATTATCGATTCTGGTAGTACAAAAACCTTGTGAGATTCATAAAGTGTCAAAATTTTAGGTGCCAGGACCTATAACAGACAGGCGATCATTATTTTTATCTATTAAATGGCTTTTGGAAGCCACAAATGATAAGGACAGGACGGTGCATTTCCCCGAGCAGTTTGCTTGGGAGCTTCTTGATGCGGCGAACAACACCGGGAAAGTGGTGAAGAGGAAACAAGATTTACATAGACAATGTGAAGCAAATAGAGCATATGCCCACTATAGGTGGCAGAATTAAAAGTGCTTACATTTTAGTTTTGTATGTGTATTGTATTGTATGAATTGTTTAATAAATGTTAAATAACTGTAGGACATTAAAAGCTATTTTATTTATATTTATAATTGTTTTGGTTTGAAAGATAATATTATAAAGATCTCGTGTGCATCAGATTGACCGGACCAAGCAATAGATTTTCACCAAACTACGCTCATTATTTAGTACCTACTTGGTTTGTCTCTCTCATCCGAGCGATGTTCCCAGTTGCATCCCTTTCGGGAGCCCGGAATCCGCTAAACCCCAAATTAATTTGGGGTCGGCTCAGTAGGTAAGTCATCATTGACCATACCTTCTGCAAACAGATTTGGCAATATTTTTACGTCCGGCCGCCTGCCTGACACCAACCCTCCAAGGGATCAAGAAGTTTATCCGCCACCGCGCGGAGAGAACTTAAGGTTTGCTAGTCTCCCTCAGATCCCTTAGTCGCCTTTTACGACACCCACGGCAAGAGATGAGGTAGCCCTATTCTATGCCGGGGCTACACTACTAACGGTAGGTACCGGCTAACGGTATGTACATTTGGTTATATATTTAGTCCCTCTGTGCTTGCGAAATTATTAAGGATTCAAAGTGACCGCCATTCTTACGTCAGGTTGTGATTTCTCGCCATCCACGGTTATATGCTCCACGTCTTTTTGAAGTCGGTTTTTAAATTGGGTTGCACTTTAGAATCCTACGTCACGATTTTAGGGGTAGGGAGGGGTGGGGGGGAGGGGGGGGGGAGTGTTGTACAACAATAATACTGGAATAACATACATGGATATCACAACTTTTTACGGTAGAAGAACTGAGTTGCGAGACTTGCTTTTTTACAAGCATGTTTTTGATGGGATCTCATTTCTTTTTGTTTCAGTTCTTGAATCCCAACATCTCTAAGTATATACCTATTTTTCAATTTAATTAATACTTGAACAGGTATCATTTAGTATTAATAAAATAGAACAATACTGCAAATATAATTTTGTAATCCTATACATTTTATATGGGATTACAAAGTTATTTAGGAAGTTTGTGTTTTTCGAGAAGACGGGACCGATTTTCCCTTAATGTATATGTTATAGGCAATGTGTATAATCCGGCATTGTATAGAATGCCTAGGCATTGTATACATTACCTAAAACGTTCAGGCAATGTGTATAATGAACGACGGCAGCGGTCGCCGAAGCGCCTAATACTATAAATAAAAACATTATTAAAATTTATTTCATATACAGTGTGATTTTTATACATCACGCCTTTTTCATTTACAGAATAAGGCGCTGCGTGTTATCATGTTCAAGTCGGGGTGCTCCGTTTAGTTTTTCCGTGCTTTAGATAGTTAGATAGCATCGGGATTTTAACTGTTAATATTTTAATATTAGATACCTATTCGAATACGTACCCCCCCCCCCCCCCAAACCCCCTGCTAATTGCTATTTAACTATCTAAAGCACGGAAAAACAAAACGGAGCACCCCGACTTGGTTAGGTTAGGTTAATGTTAGAACATGATTACACGCAGCGCTTTGGCGAGCGAGCGAAGCGAGCGTGCCGCGGCAGCGGTCGCCAAAGCGCCTTATTCTGTAAATAAAAAAGGCGTGATGTATAAAAATCGAAAAGCTGTCTACGCAAAAAAACACGTTACATACATTACCTATGCGTCAACCGGCATTCTATACTAGGTATTCCATACATTTCCTAGGTAAAGTGTAAAATAGTTTGAACATTCAATATCATTTCACACATTGCCTGGACGACCCCGGCATTCTATACAATAACTAGGAAATGTATAGAATGCCTGCATTATACACATTGCCTATAACATATACACTAAACACTAATTGTATTCTGAATAAGAAGCTTCTATGTCTGCTAAAAGTGCCTTTTGATTTTTGATGATCGGTCAGTCGGTGAGTGACAAACTTAACAAAATTGAGAAACTTTGACTAGCTAAAATTTTTAAACTACTGGTTCAAATTGAATGAAAATTGAAATATACCGTCTTTATACAATGCCTGTGGTTACAGTAAAATTCAGGTTTCTAGTTTACTTCACAACGAAGTTATAGGAGGTCGAAAATGGCCTGAAATGCTTCGAGAAAAGAATGGTACGGCCGTGCCGCTTTGTTGCTCGACTTGGCGGGGGCACTGCCGTGCCCCCAGATTTAGAGGTTACAATTTTGCTAAAATTTTAATATGTGTGGGCTCCAGCGCGACGCAAGGGCTGTAGCAGCAGCCCCTCAGCCCTTGCGTGACAAAACGCAGCACCAGACACTCACCTTCGCAGCTTTGGGAGCAGCTTAGTCTTCGCAGCTTAGTTTTATTTATAGATAGAATTAGGCGCTTTGGCGAGCGAGCGAAGCGAGCGTGTTGCGGCAGCGATCGCCAAAGCTGCGTGTAAACATGTTCTAACATTAACCTAACCTATCCAAGTCGGGGAGATCCATATATTTTTTTCAAGTTCAAGTAAACGTGTATGAAATTTTTTTTTTCATTGCTCAACATAAAACTAGCAATAATGGTTAGCCTTCTTTCCCCTCTATCTCCTACAAGTCTTTTTTAAACAAATTCGTGACGTAGGATTTTAAGGTGCACCCTTAAATTGTTGCGAGTTGTTTGATTTTTTATATCATTTAGTGATTTCTCGTAAAAATAAACCGAGAAGTATAAATAAAATAAAAACTTTCAGATTCTTCAGATAATGTCCATCACTTGAGAGATAAATGATAAATATACTACACCTGCACAAACAGAGTTATTGGAAAATAATCTTCAAAATATGTATAGCAACTGGCCGGAGTCGCGAGATTACCAACGGAGAATAGAACCTTATTAGAAAGTTTAGTTGCATTGCATGCTGAGTTGTATATAATGCACTGTATCTATTTACGTATAAGTATAATGACTTGCAGACCTATATTCCCATAAATATACCCAAATACCTGTGAATATGAATCACCTAGTCTAGTAGGAGTAGGCCACACTGTGTACCACAGCTGTGCCCCCAGTGTAGAAGTTAAACTCATTAAAAGTAGGTACCTTCCGCCGTGTATCCCCGGCATAGAATAGGGTTACCCCATCTCTTCCCGTGGGTGTCGTAAAAAGCGACTAAGGCATTTAGGGGGGGACTAGCAAAACTTTAGTACTCCCGGCGCGGTGGCGGATAAACTGCTTGGTCCCTAGAAGGGTTGGTGTCAGACAGGCGGCCTGCCGTAAAAATATTGCTAAATCTATTAGCAGATTGCCATGAAACTCGGTATGCAGCTGGAGACCTGGAATAACACATAGGCTACTCGATATTCCCGCGGGATCGGGACTTACGCGGGTGAAACCGCGGGGCTCAGCTAGTAATAAAATAAATATTAGTGAATATTTATCTGGTATCCGGGTTTCCTTTGGTGTGTTAATCAATGACCAATTCACCGTTATCTAAACTTCTATCTAAACTCAAATATTATTAAAGAGAGATTATTAAAATAAGTATTATATCCGTTGTCTAGTCACCGTAACACAAGCTTAGTCGCTTACCACGGGGCTAGATGGCGCTGTGTGTTGTTCGCAGAATTTATTTATTTATTTATTTATTTATTATTCTCATGACTCATCTATAAACTCTCTTTCAGAGCTTTAAGCGTTTGTGCTGAGATATTGAACCCTTTCACAACAATCAGGGAATACAGTGGCCGGCAGATTAAATGAAAAATATGGCGGATGCGCAGAAGTCGATTTTTCATAGAAGTCGCATGTAAAATGTACTGCGATAACTTTCCCCTTCCACGTCAAAATTTTTCAACTTATCTGCCGGCCACTGTAGGTACCTACAAAACATATAACATACACACATCAACATCGTCTAGGGATATTTTATATAAAGTTCTTAAACTTAAAAAATACTGGCCGATTTAAAAATATTTTAATGGAACCTTATTGTGTAGGCCTTATTGTATGATTCCAAATTTGAATTTTAAAAAATTAATTAAAAACATAAGATTAGCGCGGCAATTATTGTAGCGAGTTCGAAGGTTTAAATTTACTTAACGCAGTTTTAAGCATTTTGTTTAAACAAATTGAAGTTTTAATATTTTTTTTTGATTAATTACAATTTAATACAACTGTGTGCATCATGCAGCGGCGTCATTTAACAAGAAACGAAATGTTAAGGGCAGTAGGAATGCTCCAAGCTGGGGCTACTCAACGGAGTATTGCCGAGGAGATTGGAACATGACAAAACGTGATATCAAGATTGTGGTCACGTTATCGTGCTACTGGTGAAGTGGCTGAAAGGCATCCAGGCGGAAAGCGGATAACTACCCAAAGACAAGACCGATTTTTGCAAGTGGCCGCGAGAAGACAACCAAATGTTACGGCCATGCAGTTGGTTCAAACGCTCCAGTCAGACCACCAGGTGCTTGTCAGTGACCAAACTGTGAGGAGAAGACTGCACGAGGCTAACCTTCATTCTCGCAGGCCGCTTCGTACTCTAGCACTACGCAGAGGAAATCGTGGACGAAGATTACAGTGGGCTAGAGAACATTTGCCTTGGGAAGATATCGAGTGGTCGGTAGTGTTGTTTACCGATGAGTCTCGATTCGGATTTCATCCTGATTCACGTAGAGTACGCGTATGGCGAGCTTCTGGTCGTGACAACCGTCTGCAACACCCTCAGGAGGTCCATCCATACCATGGCGGAACAATTATGGTTTGGGCGGGAATTCGTATTGGTGGAAGAACAGACCTCGTTTGGATCAGAAACACTATGACTGCCGAAAAATACCGTAATCAGGTGCTAGCACCAATAATCTATCCCCATCGACTGCAAATGGGCCAAGTTTTCACGCACATGCACGACAACGCCCGTCCGCACACTGCGCGAGTGGTGACCAGCTGGCTAGAGGAGCACGACGTGTCGGTCTTAGACTGGCCCGCGCAGTCACCAGACCTAAACCCCATAGAGCACGCGTGGGATATGCTTCAAAGAAGGGGTTTGAGGAATTTGCCTCCAAATGTTGCGACTGAAGAGCAACTTTTTTTGCATCTTAGCAGGACCTGGGACAATATTCCGCAGCAAGATATTGACAACCTGATTCAAAGCATAAAAAACCATTGCAGGGCCGTGATTAACGTCATGGGTGGTTTCACTGACTACTAATTTTAACTTCAAATAAAAAACCTAATCATTTCGTTTTACTTTATTTTTTTCCTTAGATAGACATTTTATCTTAAATTTAACATTATTTCACTTTTTGCGTTTTTTTAAATAAAAAAATATTTAAGCATAAAACAATATTTTGTTGTATTCTAAATCATAGTCTGATAAGTAGGCTTTACAAAAATATATACATGTTGTTTGTTAGTAAACACAATTTTTGAGTAAATTGAGAAATTCTGAATATCCCTAGACGGTGTTGATGTGTGTAGTTAGAGAAAGTAAGGTAGCCCGGATGGCTCCATTCGGCGTGTTACCTAAGTTATGATGACCTCACAAACTGACATTCCATCTAGAAATAAGTATGACATAACAAATAAAAATCATCATTCATTATTTTTGACTCCAGTTACACCGATTGACATTCTAAATATTATTAAATCTCTTAAAAATACAAATAGTTTGGGATATGATGGAATCTCGACAAAAATACTTAAGGACGCGGCAATATCTATAGCACCAGTAATTGCTCATATTAGTAACATGATGCTACAGGAAGGTACGTTTCCTGAGAGTCTGAAAAAAACTATAATTAAGCCCCTCCATAAAAAAGGAGACAAGGATAGTATGACCAACTACAGACCAGTGGCATTAGTGCCGGTGCTTTCAAAAATATTCGAAAAAGTTATATACCTTAAGTTAAGTAGTTATTTTGAGAATCATAAGTTACTAGTCAAAGAACAATATGGCTTTAGAATAATTTAAGATAATTTATATTAACGATCTACCGGAAGTAATCAAACATGACATGACCCTGTTTGCGGATGACAGTACTGCCCTATTCATTAATAAAAAAGGACATAATTTTAAAATTGACATCGAAAATACATTAACGACAATAGATACGTGGTTCAATCATAATAATCTAAAAATGAACATCACCAAGACATGTTTGATGAATTTTAGACAAAGAGAAATGGCAAACACTGACATTATAATTAATTACCAGGGAACTACAATTGCTGAGGTTAAACAGACAAAGTTTCTTGGTTTATATATGGACAATAAACTTGACTGGAAACAACATGTAGAACATGTATCCAAAAGGCTGAGTCAATTCTCTCTTGCTCTGTTTAGGTTGCGGAAGGTTGCTAGTAGAGATGCTTTACTGACGGCATACCATGGCTATGTAGCCTCTATCTTAAGATATGGTGTAATATTTCATTTCGGATCAGGATGTTTTGGAAGCTAAATGTTCTTGAATACACATCGACTGTAATGTAAAATGCTTTGAGAGCATAACGTCCTCAATTTAAAATGACTGCTAGTTGTCGGAGCACATAGTCCTTATTACTAAATATTCGCAATCTAAAATGTCATGAAACTTAAATGTCCTCATTAACTGAATAACCGCAATGTTAAAAGTCATGAAAGTTAAATGTCTGCAATGTGAAATTCACATATGCCAGACATCTTAAAATCCTGTCTTAATTTATTTATCCTTGGGGTAACTCGACAGACAAAAAGAGAGTCTTAATAGCCCAAAAACGTTGCATCCGTGCAATGTGTGGACTACGGAAAAGAGACACTTGCAAGCCTCATTTTAAACAGCTGAACATCCTTACGGTTCCAGCTATGTACATATTTGAGGTTGCTATTTTTGTGAAAAGTAACCCTGACTTATTTAAAAAATATGCTCCCCCAAATCGATGTAACACACTCAGAAGGGATGTCACAGGAAGACAAAATAAAGATGACTTGGAATTTGTAATGAGTAATACCCGACTGTTGCGTGAGAGTGTGTTCTGTGTGGCGCCAAATGTTTACAATAAACTACCTTCGTCAATTAGAGACATCGATAACATTGACGAATTTGGGTTAGTACTTAAAAGGATACTAATACAGAAATGCTATTACAATGTTAAACAATTTTTCGATGATAAAAACTTCCTGACATAACCTATTATTATTAATTTGCTATTGACATTTTTAACTTTTATTATTCTTATTTTGTACTAATTAAATTTGACTAACTTCAATTCCCAAACTATTCATTTAATGCTATTAATTTATAATTTTCATGTATTTAATTAATTAACCTAGGGACTAAATTTTATGTTTGTATACCAAATTAAGGTGAGGTCTAGCGTACTTATTATTATGTTAAGAACTAAATATTGTAATCCTGGACTTACAGACAATAAATGAATTGAATTGAATTGAATTAATTTATCGTTATCTAAACCTAAATATTATTAAAAGAGATAATTATAATGAATGAGTATGACTCACCTATAACAATCTCTTCCATACGTAGCATTAAGCTTTGGTTCTGAGATACTTAACGCTTTCATAATAATCAAGGAATAACTACCACCTACTTACCTACTTAAACGTTTTTATTTTTAGGGTTCCGTAGCCAAATGGCAAAAAATGGAACCCTTATGGATTCGTCATGTCTGTCTGTCTGTCTGTCCGTCCGTCACGAGAGTCGTTGGGTGGAAGTGGCTCGCGAACGCTATTTGTGGCGTTCTATGGGGGAGGCCCATGTTCAGCCGTGGACGAATAAGATAATGATGGTGATGATGATCCAAACGAAGAAACTCAAAATCTACCCCTTTCAACAAAACATATAGCGTATTTAGAGAATAAAATATGGAGTGTTTAGTAGAACCAACAGTTTACCCGCCACCGCGCGGGGAGAAATCCAGGCTCGCTGTTCTTCTCCAGAACCCTTACATGAGATTAATAATTCTAGAATAGAGTTACCTACTTAGTATTAAAAAGACGTAGTATCCTTTCCATTTAAACTTTTATCTGTTATTATCACACAATCCTGGCTTATCTTCGTGGAAGCTACGTATATACATACTTATTATCGGCAAAGTGTACCCGTGTTCTCAGTGTTCTATTGAAATTTTAGATAGGTGGTTGGGTACTTATTTTATAGTATTATTTTAATTAGAAACTAGATTTGAATTCTAAACATTCTTCTATGAAGTGACACAAAAAACGTAAGTTATTTGTTGTACCTACCTATTCCAGAAAAAATAAACTCAATTAAAATAATAGAAATTGAAATTTAAAAAATGTGACATAAAACGATATACTTATATTTGTATGTTCTAAAAATTAGTAATATCATAAAAAAAAACTAAAATCAATAATGATTTCTTCCACCAAAATATGTATACCTACGTAGGTAGTTGAGTTTGATAAGTTGTTTGTTACTGTGTCAAATAAAAATAAAATAAATATATATTTTCAGGATCATGGTAAGCCAAGGTTCCCAACCGAGTGAGGCGAGTGCCGGAACCAAGTTCCGCCTGTTGATGTGGAAGAACTTCCTGCAACAAGTTCGCCACAAGAGGGTCACTCTAGCGGAACTGCTGATCCCCGTCGTCACTATGTGCTTGATTCTGTTCATTCGAGGACTATTGAAGCCTGAAGATATAGGGACATTCACATACCGGCACTTAGAAGCGCACAACCTCGACTACACCTCTCGACAAATATTGTAAGTTACAAAAATCTTGAAAACTCACCGCGTCGCCCGCCATCTAACCTCAAACAAAAAAAGCTTGTACTATGGATACCAGGAAACGGAAATGTTTTCTACTGTGAAAAGAAACATAATATCATCACCGTCATACAGAATCACCCAGGCCGAAAACAAAAAAACATATCTTTGTTCTACGGTGAAAACTCACAGGCATTTTTCCCTCATCGCGCCACGCTACAGAGGGTCACCCATCATAATTATATCGAATTATTCTGCCAATTGCAAACAAGATCTTAGCAGACTTAAATAAATTCTGTCAACATGACACAGAACCATCTATAAGCTACTGAGCTTGTGTAGCTTACCACGGGGTGGTGACTACACAAGCTCAGTCACCACCCCGTGGTACGGTCAGTCACCGTCTACGGTGACTAGACAACGGATATGATATTTATATTAATTATTCTTTTGTAAATACATACATATTATAGATGGACACACATCTCAGAAACAAACATTTATTTTTAAGCATAAACACTTGCTCCCGGCGGGAATCCTCGTTAGGTACATTTTGCCTTTTATTTTTGTTTTAGATCGAGAATGAATTTGACCCATTTATCCATCGCATATTCACCCACGAGTCCAGAACTGGAAGATGTCGTTAGAAATGCGTTTACTAACCTTCTGGTCCGAAATAGGCTTTTTTTTGTTCCAATATTACCAGTTGAAATACCACCTAATCTCAATGATGCGGAATTGGCGGATGTCTTCAAAGAAATGTTCGGTGTTGTTGGCTACAGCAGTAGTGATGACCTGAGAGTACTATATAGTTACGAAGACGCCGTGGAGAGAGTTATTTGTGCTGTTGAATTTGACGACAGTCTTATTGGTATGTTATTTATTATTAAAATACATCGTAGGCATTCGTAGTTGGCCTGCTATCATACAACTTACGAGTAATTGTACAGCTGTAAATATTTCGTCACACTTAATCGATTGCTTTTAACACGTACATATTATCAGAAATCAGGTGGTATGTATAATCTTGCCTGTTAATAATAAATTCTTTAAAGAAATATGTTGATAATGTAGCAAAGTTAGGTTCCATTGGCCTCCCTTTTGGTAAAACCCTTGTATTCCTTTTTAGGTGCGACGGAATTACCAAACAATATTACTTATTCTTTGCGATTTCCTGAAAGGCCGCGGTTACGTATATTTTTCGAGAGAGGTGGTAATAATTGGCGTACTACAGAAGTATTTCCACCTGAGAGGACGGGACCCAGAGAGCCCTACTCTACGGAGGGCGGTGAACCAGGTATAGACAAGTACTTTTATTACAAAATTGAAAGATCAATGGCAGATCCTCGTACACCATTTTATTTGACTAAACAAGCTTGTTAGTTACTTACAAACTGAAAAAAATAAAATATATTCATTACCATCTTCTAAACATACTATAGGAGTGATAATATAAAAACCTCGGTGGTCAAAATAACGACGATTTCAATTTTACGTTTTTATTTTTTGTAGTAACTCCATAACAACAGCCAGATAATTAAATTGGTAAAAAAAGGTAAATGGTAGAAATGGTAGAAGGTTTATAGTAAAATAACATTTATAAAATCTTTTAACCATCGAGTTTTTGTGTTTATATTTTTAATTATGCATATGGTTAGTAATGAACATTTTTAAAGTAGTTTTTATTTATCCACTTGCCATTAATTTACCGCCTTTGTTCTTTATCTCATTTTCGTATACTAATTAAGACCTCATATTTGTTGTCTGAACAGGTTACATACACGAAATGTTCATAGCATTGCAAGATGCTGTGTCGTCAGAATTGATTTCGAGAATAACAGGCGAGGATGTTAGGAATTTCAACATTAATTTGCAGAGATATCCGCACCCTGGGTATATGCGAGACTTGGCCGGCCAAATGTTAACCTTAATGTTACCATTATTCATGGTGATCGCTTTTAGCTACAGTGCTATCAATATCGTCAGTGCTATCGTCACTGAAAAGGAAAACCATCTTAAAGTAAGAATAATTTACTAAGCAATTTAGTTAGGTACTGTTCGTCATCATCATCCGAGCGATGTTCCCGGTTGCATCCTTATTTGGAGGCGGAGATCCGCTTAAAAATACTGCAGGTAGTCTAGGTTGGTGATTGACCGGACCTACTGCAAATAGATTTGGCAATGTTATTACGGCCGACCGCCTACCTAGCACTAACCTTCATTGAGACCAAGCAATTGTGATTTGCGTAATACGGACCCACCCTGCTTGGTAAACTTAAACTTACTTGAGTAAACTTACCCGCCACCATGTGGCGAAAACTCCAGATTTACTAGTATCCCCCAGATCCCTTAGTCGCCTTTGACTTCCATAGGAAGAGATGGGATATCCCTATTCTTTGTCGGGGCCACACGGCCTTATTTAAGAACGTGGCGACTGTTACCATTTCCATACAAACTTAATACCAAAATAAATTATGAAAAATTTAGTTTTCTACCTTAATACCGATATTATTCGGATTAAGATTTTACTTTTAAAGGGTCCCCACCACAAGGTTTTCCAAAATATTCATTCACATTCAAATAAAACGGAAAAAAACATTTTTCAATGAAAAAAAATGATTCTCCGTTTTATTTCATTTCGAATGAATATTTCGAAAAACCTTTAAAGGGGGACCCCCTTTAAAAGTAAAATCTTAATCCGAATAATATCGATATTAAGGTAGAAAACTAAATTTTTGATAATTTATTTTGGTATTAAGTTTGTATGGAAATGGTAACAGTCGCCACGTTCTTAAATCACTGTTATTAGAACAGTTATTATTATTTTTCTATAATTAATGTTTCATTTAATTTTAGGAACTTATGAAAATGATGGGCGTCCCGACTTGGTTGCTTTGGGCTTCTTGGTTTTGCAAACAATTTATTTATTTGACTATACAAATTATTCTAATTCTGATTCTTTTAAAGGTTTGTAGTAAATTCTAATACGTGTATATTCTAAATAAGCATTAAGCCTTATTAATAAAAATGTTAACGTAAAAACTGTTTTGTATTCCAGGCACCATTTTTCAGTGACGAAAATGGAGATGAATCGTTCGCAGTTATCACCAACACACCATGGACACTATTAGCGTTTATGTTGTTCGTCTATATGATATGTGTGATCTTTTTTTGCTTTATGATTAGTTCAGCATTTGCTAAAGGTACTAATACAAATATTCTTATGTCTGTTTTTAGTATGAATATGATATTTATTGTGTACCTAAACCTATTTTTACCCACAGCTAGTACAGCAGCTACGTTCACTGGATTGCTTTGGTTTATATCGTGGCTCCCGGCGAATTTAATCTCACTTCTAGAAGAGGAGCCTGCTGCTTTGAAATTTGTATCTTGTCTGAGTATTAACAGTGCGATGACTTTCGGTTTTAATATTTTATTGAGCTTGGAGGAAGCTGGTGGTGAGTTGAACAAATTGATTAGTTCCAAAAATCTATTTTTGTTGTGATAGTGATTGCATGTACCCTATCGCCGGTTTCTCTTAGATCCCAATATTCATTGAATAATTTTGCGCAATAACGTTTAGTTTAATGGTGTAATTTGGCGGTTTAGCTTTAATTTCCTATTGGGCTACTTCGTGACCACGGATTCGCCGACTAGGGTACCTTTTACCTAAATATCTCAATCTTAACAGTAGATATGGCATCAGAAGGAAGACAGTCAAAACAAGCTACGGAAGTAAAGTTACCTCAAGTTTGATGATACTTTTGACGTTTAAGCGACATTCATCGACTGCAGCGATTGTCATTTCATTGATTGATAGACGCAAAAAAAAATTTGTCAGAGCTGCAGCGGCTTTTTTGTATTTACGTCTCGTAAAAGGGATATGGAATATGTTTGAGCACCACATCTAGTAACTCAATGCCTAAACGCAGTAATCATTTGTTGTGAACACAGTTTTGCCAAAATCCAATAGCTAGTCAATTGGTTTTGTGGCAATCGAAGAACACTTTGCTCTTGTTTTAAGGTGTGCAATGGGGAGACCTAATGTCGACTCCAGCCGAGAGTTCGTTCGTGTTTGGCCACGTGATCATAATGCTGGTCGTAGATTGCGTCTTGTACATGCTGATAGCTCTGTATCTAGAACAAATAATGCCTGGACAGTACGGTGCTCCTAAACCCTGGTACTTCCCCTTCCAACTTCATTTCTGGCGCCCGAGTAGAGTGAAACCAGCAGGTAACTTACAAAATTACTATACCTATAAGTATATATGTGTTTGTGTTTATATGTTAAGTATTTTTAGGGTTTGTGGGTCGTTGGAGAGCTTTAGATTTCATGTGGCTATTTAATTTCAGAACCTGTAGTTTTCACTAACGAAGGCTATGAAGTACTAAGAGATAGTGAACCCGAAGGACATAATATCGGCGTTCAAATTAATGTAAGTTCGTTTACAACCCCCATTTATAAGAAGCTCGTACCTACCTACTTATTTGAACTTTTACACAATAAACCTAAATTTACAGAAACTAACAAAAGTGTACGGAAACAATACGGTCGTAGATCGCTTATCTTTAAATATTTACGATGACCAAATTACTGTCCTGCTCGGCCACAATAGCGCTGGAAAATCCACGACGATTTCTATGTTGACAGGTTAGCGTTTTACTTTTATTAGGTGTACCTACTCCTTAATATTTTTCAGCTTAACTTATACATTTTGCAGCGATATAGTTAACGGCCATAAAGAGATATAAGGGACATGCGATGTTGATTTCAAACGATTGGTTTTATTGTAGGCAATGTAGAAATCAGCGACGGTTCAGCAACTCTAGCCGGGTATGACATCACACAGCAGACGCAGCTCGCCCGCTCATACCTCGGACTCTGTCAACAGCACAATGTGCTCTTTGACGAGCTCACGGTCAAAGAGCACCTGACGTTCTTTGCCAGTCTCAAAGGATTCCAAGGAAAGGAACTCCAATATGACATCGAGACGCTTGTCAACAAGCTGGAGCTACAAGAAAAGGTGGGTAAGATAAAACACAGAAAGTGTCATGTGGAATTAATTCCTAATAATATCTGAGAAATGTTCTTTTTCCTTATTCAGCTGAATTCCCAATCGAGCGGTCTAAGTGGAGGGCAGAAGCGTCGGCTGTGCGTGGGCATCGCGCTGAGCGGCGGCGCGCGTGTCGTGCTGCTCGACGAGCCCACGTCCGGCATGGACCCCGCGTCGCGGCGAGCGCTCTGGGACCTGCTGCAGAAGGAGAAGCAGGGTGAGTTCACCCACAGCTCCGGTACCAAACTGGTGATGTGGTAGGTGGTTTCCCTGCAGGCCTCAGCGAGGTTGTCGTTTTTTCTGAGGTGCGAGTGGTGAGCGGCATTATTGTTCCGGCACCTGTCTGGAAAACAGGTAGTGTCACTTGGACACAAGGCTGCTCTGCGTTTGGGGACACAATCTGTCCATATCTAATTCCGGACGGTTGCTCCTGGGAGTACTGGGCCTGACGGTACAGCGTACCCCTCTATTCATGACTAAGCGTTGGATACAGTTGGAAACGCTGTAACATATATATATATATATATATAGATTAATCCCATTTATTCATTAAATTATACATTAAAATTACAATCAACTTAAAAATAAAAACTAAAAAAACCCAAATTAAAACCTAATTACAATTAAACTTAAAAACTACAAATTTACCAAAACAACAGAGTCAGTCGAACAGGCCACCCGAATTCGTTGCCGGCGCAAAGGACCCTAAAACGCACGCAGCATTTCCTCGTTGGATAGCAACGGCCATCCTCTGCACCAGAAAAGAACCCGAGCGGCAGTCTAAGCCCCGATCTCTAAGCCGTCGACCGATCTCCCTCACAAAGGTGACAGCCTCACTCCCCCAACTCCCCAACGTCTCCACGGCCACCGGCACAAATAACTAACTCGCGTGGAGCAGAGCATACTTGCCATGCTTAGCAACCGCCGCTGTCTCCGCCGCCGCAGCAGCCACAGCAGCAGTACGGGACACATGGCAAGCAGCAACGGTGTTGACACACGTTGCGTCCCAAATGAGGCACCTCCCCTTCGCCCAAGGCACCAGAGTCTAGATATATTAATGATATAGATTAGATATAGATATAGATAGATAGTCAGAGATAGATTAATTATAGCAGGGATTGCGCAATGTATAACTCCCGCCTGTTTATCGCAGGACGTTCCCTGATCCTGACGACACACTTCATGGACGAGGCGGACTACCTCGGCGACCGCGTGGCCATCATGGCGCACGGCCGCCTGCAGTGTGTCGGCAGTCCAGGGTTCCTCAAGAATGAGCATGGTGTGGGGTACTCGCTGGTTCTCGTCAAAGACACCGGCTTCGACTACGACAAGTGTCATGAACTTGTTAACAAACACATACCCGGAATTACGATAAGAGATGATAGAGGTAAATCGTTTGCTATTACTTTTTGTGATAAGATAGGTACATAATATTTTATATGATACTAAGTAATAGCCTTAACCATTCATCGCCTGTTATCATGCCAATTATGAATGTGACAATCTGGTAGGTTGGAGGGGAGTTTAGCAGTTATGGTAGGAGGGAAATAGAAATGGGGTGGAGATAAAGAGAAAAGAGAGAGGGCAGGTAAGAGAGCCCCCTCTTACCTACCCACCCACATACTTCTACCTACTCCTGTGCAAAGTTCCACACTTAAGAGGTCGCGCAGGAAAATACTGACCCTGCAAGGTGCTGCTTATATGTATTGCTTTTGTTGTATAGGTATAGTTAAGGATAGATTCTTCTTCTGTTTTCGCGATGTTGTATTGAAATTAAAGACATTTTTCGGTTTGAATCGCGTGGTTTTTATTACTTTTAGCATTGTTACAACGCTCAACGTTTCGAGACCTTTCCAGGTCTCTTCTTCAGGATAGACTGAATCTTATTTGCGGTTTCCGGACCGTACCGGTTAACATAGATTCTTCTTCTGTTTTCGCGATGTTGTATTGAAATTAAAGACATTTTTCGGTTTGAATCGCGTGGTTTTTATTACTTTTAGCATTGTTACAACGCTCAACGTTTCGAGACCTTTCCAGGTCTCTTCTTCAGGATAGACTGAACAACAATGCTAAAAGACAATGCTAAAAGTAATAATAACCACGCGATTCAAACCGAAAAATGTCTTTATAGTTAAGGAGTCAAAAATTGAAGTGAAAGATGGAAGAGTGCGCAAAACTATAAGTTTCTAGTATTCTCCTTTATTCCGACGAAGCCTGACTATAATATGTTTATTGCAGGTTCGGAAATATCTTTCAATTTGTTGGACGAACATTCGCTTCAGTTTGAAGCTATGTTCGAAGACCTCGAGAGGAATCAACAAGAAATTAAATTCGAAAGTTATGGCGTTGTTGCAACTACACTCGAAGATGTTTTCATATCGTAAGTCTTATAGAATTTTCTTAAAGCACAAATTTGCGGCACATTTTATGTAAGTTGGCCTGATTTTGCATTTATATGAGAAACAGAACCATTACCTACGTCCTAGTGAGAGAATTGCATGTCTTCCTTGTAGTATTTTAATTTAATAAATATTATAATGACTTACCTACTTACCTGAAACGTTTATTGTAAATTTTCAGAATAGGATCAGACGTATCGCCCACGAGCTCAGTCGATAGTGAAGCAAACACAGTTGGTTCTACAGGCGACTCTTTGGATGAACGTGAGTGCGATATTATTTAATACCTACCTACCTCTTCGTTTTAGTATCGGCAACAAGTTTTTGTTTATCCCTAAGTTTCAAAGAATTTTCTTTCGGACATGAAAATGCCTTTCATGAAAAGTCATGTCTACACATAAGCTCTTATCGATACAAGCCTAATTAATTATAATTAACCTTTTTATATCTCCCTTTTTATTACTCATTTATAAATGGATATTTATCTAGATAGCGCTGTGGGGAATATCATGCAAGTTTTTTTATCGATATAGAATGAGTGTCGAATTCGGTTTCGTATTAAATTATAAAAATCTGTCAAGTGCGACCCGAACTCGCACGCCGAGAATTCTGTACCTACTCAATTTGACGGATAAATAAAAAAAACTCGTTTGTTGTATAGGAGCCCCAACGAAATATTTAGTTTTATTCTATTTTTAACCCCCGACAGAAAAAGAGGGGTGTTATAAGTTTGACGTGTCTGTCTGTGTTTGTGTGTATCTGTCTGTGGCATCGTAACTTACGATCGGATGAAGAACCGATTTCAATGTAGTTTTGGTTGATAGGTGACTTTTGCGCGAGTGTTCTTAGCTATGTTTTTAGCATTTGTTGTAATTTTTAACTGTCTAGCTATCACGGTTCATGAGAACCTGGTGACAGACAAACGGACAGTAAAAACTTAGTAAAAGGGTCCAAGTTGTTATCTACACCTTTGCAAAATGTAAATAGCGTCATAGGTGATATGCAATGCATCATAGTTAATCAATATTTTGGGTGAACTATCTTATCAAGTTATGTAGGCAGGTGGCATATTTTATCGCGTAAGTACAAATGTTAATCATAAAACATAAATATAACCAAGTTATGTATAACATCACCCACCACTCAAAACAATACATAGTTCAAATGGAATAAGTGTTGTTTCAATTACATATTAGGTTATTGACACATCACTTTTTGAACATTGATATCACTATCGTCGTATCGTTTTCTAAAGATAAATGAACCGAAGTAAAGAACTAAGAATCTAGTAAGAACCTTTTCACTGAGTAGGTATTAAAGCGGTTTTCCTATCGGGACACTATCGAGCACGTGACGTTTTGACAGAGGGTTGCTATGGCACGGCCGTGCTAGAGTGCGTTTCATCTTTAAATTCCTACGCCGCACAGTGGGGCGAGAATGGCACTCCCATAGACTTAGGGCTTCAATATTTTTTTTTCTACATTTCTTATTGGAAAATGATGGTTAGCTGTTACAGAACACCCAAAATTACCATAATTACCTTCTAATGACCATTGCGATGCAAATTCAGTATTTTGAAAAAAAAAAATGTATGGCAAAAATTACATTATACCACTTTTTTTGAGAACCGCAAAATTGCGCAAACTTTTGACTTGAAAACATATTGAAATTAAAGACATTTTTCGGTTTGAATCGCGTGGTTTTTATTACTTTTAGCATTGTTACAACGCTCAACGTTTCGAGACCTTTCCAGGTCTTTTCTTCAGGATAGACTAAGATGTGATTTGTCACTCTAATGTATTAAAAAGTTACAGTGAGACTACCGTCTTATTATTAAAAACTATTAAAATGTTATCAAAAACGTTCCTGTCTACGCAGGTTCCAAATTGCAATGATTATTATTTACTTTATTGTTAAATTTTATTATTAAACTAACGCACAGACGGTCTCTGAAGTCTGCAGTTTGTGAACACATGCTGGACAAGCCAAACCACTACCTCCGCTTCGATCAGGCACGGATACTGGCCACTGAGAAGCGGTATGTACCTAGAATGCTTCGGGAAGCCATTGAAATTCAGAAACACCCCAACAATTTCAATAGGGAGGATGGCTGGAAGGTGCCGCCTGTCTGGGACCCAGTACTACATTTGATTAAGTCCCAGGCCCAGCCAACAACTGCTGCTAGACAACAGGAGACTGTCAGCCACTTTTGCCGGTTGTAGAATATAGTATTTTATATTAGCTTTTGATTAGAATAAATTTGATGTAAGCATGAGTCACCATAAAACAACCCCCAGGAGTTTCTTGTGACTTCTTCTCATGAAGGGGCGCGTTTGCGAAGTCACGTAGTGATAAATTAATCGTTGAAAGGTGATTTGTGCATAGTTGGTAATGATAGGCTAAATAAAATGTAAATAATAAAGTAAAATAATAATAAAGTAAATAAAAGTAATAAAGTTAAAATTAAATAATAAAGTTTAATAATAAAATTTAACAATAAAGTAAATAATAATCATTGCAATTTGGAACCTGCGTAGACAGGAACGATTTTGATAACATTTTAATAGTTTTTAATAATAAGACGGTAGTCTCACTGTAACTTTTTAATACATTAGAATGACAAATCACATCTTAGTCTATCCTGAAGAAGAGACCTGGAAAGGTCTCGAAACGTTGAGCGTTGTAACAATGCTAAAAGTAATAAAAACCACGCGATTCAAACCGAAAAATGTCTTTAATTTCAATACAACATCGCGAAAACAGAAGAAGAATCTTTGAAAACATATTTTGTGTTTTTTGTTTTGACCCGAAAGCGCACGCGTGCGCGGAGTGTGCAATATGTCGATGGATAGTAAAAAATAAGTACATTAATTATCCTAAGTCAAAAGTTTGCGCAATCTTGCGGTTCTCAAAAAAAGTGGTATTATGTGTATTTTTCCATACATTATTTTTTCAAAATACTGATTTTGCATCGCAATAGTTATTAGAAGGTAATTATGGTGATTTTGGGGGTTCTGTAACAGCTAACCATCATTTTCCAATAAGAAATGTAGAATAAAAAAAATTGAAGCCCTAAGTCTATGGGAGTATGTACCATTTTCGTCCCACTGTGCGCCGTCATGTTGGTAGCAAAACTACAAAATGCAAAATACAAAAAAAATCATGTGCTACTTTGAATTAAGGGAGACTCGTATATGAAGAATGAATGAACGAATCTTCCTGTATTCAAGGTTTAGGGTATAGCACATTCAAGATATTAAGGCAAGACTTTTTTGTTTTGCTACCAACATAACGGCATAGGAATTTAAAGATGAAACGCACTTTAGTTCATGCTGCGGTACGTTTTTTTTGATTACACTGCAACTCTTGCACACACACGTATGGTAAACCGCATTTAAGATGAAAAGAAAAGCGTATCATTTGAAACTGACTAAGGTTGCGTACAATATAAGCCACTCGATACCGTGTGGTAATGCTGATGGCCTATTTTCCTATTAAAATTATCCAAACTATAATTTCAAAATCATCTTTCTTCTTCAACCAATCTTTAATTTCTTTTACGTTTGACATGTTTCATTAATATTTATTTCTATTTCAATTGCAGTTCAGTTGCAAGTTATAGGTAGTTTCATTTTAACATAAAATTTTGGACAGATATTCTACCGTTATTGATAGAGTGTAATATTGACTGTGTCATTTCCAAACATATAACAAATGACAGACAGTCAAATAACGTTTTATGGGGAGAGCGAAGTTTATTACAAATAGAAACTTACAAAGAACTTTGTAATACTAAATTGAGGCTGTTAGATTTTCCTGAGGAACTACAAAACTGTGCTGTATCAATGTGTAATAATATTAGTCACCGAATCATTTTGGATAAGTTTTATCACAGTATTATTTCTACGCTAACGAATGCCTCCATAGAAAGTTTCCATACTAGAAAGGCGAGTAGTGGTAACTGTGTAATAGGATGAAACAAGTTTGTGAAGGACTTTCACCGGGAGGCTAGACTTCGCTATCAGACGGGTTTTAGACGGCAAACCGCGGTCAGGTCAAATTTATGATGAAATGGCACAAAGTAGAAAACATTTTAAGAAAAATCTGAAATACTGTCAAAATAACAAAGAGCAGTTGCGCTTGGATAGTTTAGCCACTAAACATGAATCGAAAAATTTCAAACAGTTTTGGAAGCATTGTAAAAAGATGAATCCTAGGTCTGGTATCCCGGTGAGTCTTCAGGGTAAGGTAGATAAAGCAGAGATAGCTAATTTATTTTGTGAGTACTTTAAGGTTAAATCTCCATTACCGCCAACGAGTGCAGTGCTCCACGAAACCATTGTGACTGGTGAAAAACCGATCGTAGTCTCTGCTATATATCTTTTGTACTAAAAAGTATGAGTGGTGGTAAGTCTCCAGGTCATGATGGTTTAAGTGTGGAGCATCTGAAGAACGCTGGTCCCCACCTATGTAGAGTGTTAGCTTTGTTTCTGTCCTTGTGTTGTAGTCATAGTTACCTGCCTGGCGATCTTGTGAAGACTGTTGTGGTTCCCATCGTTAAAAATAAAACTGGAGATGTCAGTAATATAAGTAACTACAGACCGATTGCGTTGGCAACCACAGTAGCCAAGGTGTTTGATGGTGTGTTGAATAACCTATTACTAAAATTTGTGTCGTTAGACGATGCTCAGTTCGGTTTCCGACCTGGGCTGTCCACAGAGAGTGCAATTTTGGTTGTGAAACACACTGTTAGATACTACACAGATCGCAAGACTCCAGTTTACGCCGCGTTTTTGGACTTATCCAAAGCATTTGACTTAGTCTCATATGACATTCTTTGGATGAAGCTTAGAGAGACTAATGTGCCTGAAAATATCATCACAATGTTGAAGCATTGGTATGATAACCAGATTAACCAAGTAAAATGGGCAGACACTCTGTCTGATTCCTTTAAACTGGAGTGTGGAGTAAGGCAAGGTGGTTTGACATCTTGTACCCTATTTAATTTGTACATGGACCAGCTGATTCGTGGGCTCAACAGCACCAATATAGGCTGTTCCATTGATAACAAAATTGTTAATAACATTAGTTACGCTGATGATATGGTGTTGTTGAGCCCATCGATCAGCGCCTTGAGGAAATTGATGGGAATTTGTGAATCGTATGCTGAGGTGCATGGACTGAGATATAACGTTCAGAAAAGCGAGCTAATGATTTTCCGGGCGGGGCAAAAATGCCCCCAACTTATACCGCCTATTACCTTAAATGGGATCGTTCTGAAAAGGGTCACTAAGTTCAAGTACCTCGGTCATGTGATTGATGAAAACCTGTCGGATATCTTAGATATTGAGCGGGAACGCAGAGCCTTGACAGTTCGCTGCAATATGTTGGCACGTAGGTTTGGTAAATGTTCGATGGCAGTTAAAATAACTTTGTTCAAAGCCTACTGCCAATCGTTCTACACCTGCTCGCTATGGACCAAATACACGCGGCGAGCTGTGGAGAACTTGCGGGTTCAGTACAACAATACCTTCAGGTTGCTGCTGGGGCTGTCTCGCTACTGCAGTGCCTCATTAATGCTTGCGGAAGCTCATGTCGACGGCTACAATGCCATAATTAGAAAGAGAGCAGAGTCAATGATGGTTCGCGTGAGAGCCAGTACCAATGGATACCTGAGGGCAATTGCTGAAAAAATTGATAGCCCAATATGGGGGCGATGGACTCAAATCCATATTAAATAGTTTTTAAGTTCCTACTTACTAACATAGTTTTTAAGATCAATTTTAATTTTCATTTTATTACTAACGATTCGATGGATTTAAAGTCTGAAATAAAGATTATTATTATTATTGTTTGTAACGTTTCCGTTTCACGGGGCTATGGAGCCCCGGACCTTTGGAAGGCGTGCGTGGGGCCGAAGCCAACACGTAGAGGCCCGTTTTAGTTACAATTTTAATCGCAAAGTATGAAATGGACACCAAACCGGCGATTATCCATGTCCACACTATAAAATGCAACCAAGGACAACCCCCGGTTTGGATAGAACTATTATGTAAACTACGGATGAAAACTACTTGGGCTATGGCAATGGGTTGGTAGTGGATTGGATACTGGGGGGAACTATAGGGACTATGGCGCCTGCCGTAACATTGTTCAACAAACAAGTAAAAATGGCAGACGGAGACTCGCCAACTCACAAACTGGGCCACCCTAAATGAAGCCGAGCAAATTACAGCCAGGGGGCAACAGGGGCGTGAGTGGCTGAAGGATGGAGAGGCCTCCCTGGATTTTATACTCAGGTCACGGGCTCCCTGAGGGTCCAGCCTACCTGGCCCACTCACCACTTACGATTGGCATCCATCCTACGAGCAGAGTGGGAGCTCTGCTCTCGCGACTCCACTCCGACCGGCCGGTGAAGGCAAGCCAGAGGTGGGGGACCGCTTCCTCGTCAGTGTTCACTCCGACCAGCCAACAAAGGCAAGCCGGAGGTGAGGAACGGTGGTTGTTTCCCCCTGGAGCACTCGGGTAGCCGCGGGGTCGCTACTCCCCGACACCTCGCCTCAAGGTGCCCTGCGGGCTTATTATTATTATTATCTACATAAATTATCGCAAAGTCTTTGAAAGTCCATTGACCCGTAACCATAGTCATAAAAGGGTAGGGGTGGGTAGCGGTGGCAGAAGAGAGGCTAACTACAGATTTATATTTTGTCCAGTAACTCGAGTAACAGAGTCCGAGGACAGCATCACGGGCTGGCGGCTGGTGTGGCAGCACGTGCTGGCGATGTGGCTGAAGCTGTACCTGGTGTGGTCGCGCTCCTACATCAACCTCATCGTGCAGCTGCTCGTGCCGCTCCTCATGTACACCATTAACATCGGCCTCATTCTCCTTATCACCTCCATTTTGACCAACGAAGGCATTTTCCAACCTAGGGCTCTTACGCTTGCTGAAGGGTATGTATGAATGTATAATTTACACTTAGATTTTGCTTTTGTTTTCGCGGTGTTGTATTGAAATTAAACTCATTTTGATTTTTCGGTGGTTTATTACTTTTAGAATTGTTTCAATGCTTAATGTTTCGAGACCTTTACAGGTCTCTTCTTCAGGATTGACTGAACTTTCTGAGTTTAATTTACACCTGGTATTTGAACAGCATCTAATGGTCATCAGCCGGAACCACACCAGACTCGCGGCAGGTGCTTCGCTGTACAAAAACTCCTGTTGCTTGTTAGATCGTCTAGTGTGGTTCCGGCTATTTATTATCAGTTGAGATAATGGTCATACGACTTTGTTATAAAAAAATCAATAAAGAACAATATCGAGTTGTGATCTCATCACGTTCTATCGATAAGATTACATTGAAATACTTACCTACATTATAATCTGGTACTATATTCACCCTTTGAGTCACTAATCCTTGCTGCCTAGATAGAAAATCCATCGGAAACGCGCACTAATGGTTCCCCACCATTATCGTAAAAAACACGTTTGTTGTAAGGGATCCCCTCTTAATTTTTTTTTTATTCTGTTTTTATTTGTTGTTATAGCGGCAACAGAAATACATCAGCTGTAAAATTTTCAACTGTCTAGCTATCTCGGTTCATAAGATACAGCCTGGTGACAGACAGACTGACCTCCTGACAGTGAAGTTTTTACCCTTTGGGTATGGAACCAAAGGGTATCTGAAACGATAGCCACAACCGAAATAAAAACCGCCTCCTTTTTTTTGTTAAATGCGTGTGATTTTCTTGATATATCTAGCAATATGTTTGCAAGAGTATTATACAACAAAGTAAGTACAGGATAAAAAATGTAGTTACGGGATAAAAATCCAAAATTGCTCGATATCGGACCATCAGTTTTCGCGTAAAGAACTGTGGAAGCAACAAATACACCCACCCCCTTACTTACGCACATTAGTAAAAGCTTCAAAACTTTAGACTCATTGTCCACGTAATCCACACGTCATACGCACAATGTTATCGACAATTATACTTGCATGTTGTGAGCGGTTTACGTGGACAATGCGTCTAAATGTCCCAACAAATATCTTTAGATATTCCAACACGGAGACGTTAGTGAACTACATCGGCGAAGTATCGTCGAGTGTGGGCGCGCAGGCGAGGCTCGCCTACGAGTCCTTGTTCGCAGGCTCCGATAACATGGAGCTTACCATCGTCGACCAGCCTCTTGACGAGTACTACTTATTGATGGTGAGGATACAGGAGGGTTACTGCGGTTCGTTTCGATACGACATCGATACTGTCATACGATGATTCTACTGTCACATTCTGATAGTAGGGTGACAGTAGAACCATCGTTATGACAGTATCGTTGTCGTATCGAAACGAACCGAAGTAACCCTCCAGGCTATATCTATGTTTAATAATTAACAACCCTACTTATAATAAACGATGAATAACTTTATGAAACGTTTGTGAAGTTGACATGGAGTTTCAAAGATGACAAACAGAGTCAAACGTTACATAGAGTCATCGTTTATAAGTAAGGGGGTAAAGGGCTCGTTCTTGAACCGTGTACCAAACACAGATTTAGAATTACTTAGTTATTAGTAGACCTCGCAAAGTATTTAAGAAAGTTCGATGGGCACATCGAGCCCTATCGTCATGGACGGTAGCGTGCTAATGACTTGATCAATCCCAATCGGAACATGATAAACAACGACTACACTCTTAAGGCATGTAGAGAGTCATGTGCGTTTTGGATCTTACTGGTTTTATTTGAAATAATGTACCTAATTATTAGGTACCTACTAACAAATAATTGGGTCCATGCACTGTTGTAGTTGCCTATCTTCATTGCGATTTAAGGTGTAGGAAGGAAGCTATAAAAAACAGCAGGGGCCCCAGAATAGTTCCCTGATGTACTTCAAAATGTGCTACGTACCTAATTATTTAAAAAAAAGTAAGCCGAAACGGGACGCCTGGCAGATGTGGAACATTGACTCGCTACGTATAGTATATTATATTCCGTTATAAAGCGCGCGATGCGTCGCCACGGCCTGTATCGCCCCACGCCAACAGTCAGGTTCACCCTCGTCTATAAAAGTTTCACATCAAAATCAAGCGTTAGACGTTATTGGTCGGAAGCATAGATAATATTTCTAACCTCCGACTAAAAAGGTCATTATTCTTCATTCTTGCATTACCTTTTTTCCCTGAAAAAACTACTCAATAGTCTGTAGTGTTTTCCTTGCTAAAGATACACTTTTTAAACTTATACGATTTCCGTCCATTATCAATGATATTGACAATGATTATCTATAACGCGATCTAGACCCGTGTCTAATAATAATAATGCTAAAGATGTAAACATTATTTCTTAGTGTTAATCCACACTTAGGAATACTGCTTTTAACGGTTTAACGCGTTTTAGCGGTTTAACGCGTTGGTTCGGATTACCAATAGTCGCGGGTTCGAATCCCGCCGGGTACTAAAGTTTTTGAAAGCATTTTTTCAAAAGCAGTATTCCTAAGTGTGGATTAACACTAAGAAATAATGTTTACATGTTTGGAATGTGTCATCTTATATTGTAATCATTTCCATGTAATATGGGAAGTTACAAGCCGAGTCGATCTGCAAAGTTCGCCGGTAGATGTCACTACGAGGCCTTACTCGCAAGAACACACGAAGAGGTGCTTTCTTAAATTCGACCCGGCTGGAGGACTACCCGTGGCGAAGCGGTTTAACGCGTTGGTTCGGATTACCAATAGTCGCGGGTTCGAATCCCGCCGGGTACTAAAGTTTTTGAAAGCATTTTTTCAAAAGCAATGCTAAAGATGTCGATTGGCTTAGGCCCCCGACATAGTAGCGATGCGCGACGTCCAGCACCGCGTGGTGGTTGGCGCCACGTTCGGCGACGCGAGCGCCACGGCGTGGTTCAGCAACTTCGGATTCCATGACGTGGCTGTCTCTCTCAGCGCCGTGCACGAGGCTCTGCTGCGGGCCTTCGACCCTACAGCAAGGCTGCAGGTCTACAACTCGCCGCTGGCAGCCGCCACGACGGATAGTCAAGTTAGTACTCTTCTCATCTCTTTATTTATTGGAACGAAGTTCCTTATCGCGCGTTGCGAAAGGGGGCTAGACGAAAAAGTTAAGACAAAAAGTTGTAACGGATACACTTTTTTTTTTGCTTGGAACTTCGTTCCATCCGGGTTTCCCTTGACACCTCTCAAGTTTAATGAATTTTTGTAAAAGTTTCTTTTGTAATGTAGTTTTAGTTTTGGTACAATAAAGCATTAATCTATCTATCTCTGCTTCTATAATGACCTAGTTGCTTACTTAAAGTATCTGTACACCTATTAAAGCTCAAAATACACGACAGACACTTACACTACAACTTTACCTAAACAGGCCACACCTACAGCACACATGCTCGAATTAACTTAAACATATATGTGCTGTAGATATGGTCTGTTTAGAGTTGCAGTGTGTCTGTCGTGTATTTTAAGCTTATGTCGCCAACACATTTTAAGGGTGTTTACACATCTAAATCGCCGATAAAAACATGTGCGCAAAATGTTATGTCCCCGACGTTTCTCGCAATATATTATGAGATGTCGCTGCCTCTTACGGATATTGGCGCCACAAATATTTTATCGGGGATTTAGATGTGTCAACACTCTTAAAATTACGCTACTGCACGAGAAGAAAGTCATTATCAAACATAATTCATACCTAATTGGTAACATATACCGTTTGTTTTTATTACAGATAAATTTGCAGGCCTACATAATTTCAATGCAAGTTTCAAACAGTATCGGCAACAGTCTGGCAATCACAAGTGCTATATTCGTCATGTTTTATATAAAAGTAAGTACTTATTCACCGTATTTACAATTGCATGGCCTTGTAGTTTCTTCATCACTGTTGACTGATGGTCAAAGATTGTGTATAGAGTAGGGTTGAGCATTGAAGAGACAAGGAAGATACAACTAGAATGTTGTTAAGTCAAGGCTTCTCAAAGAACTAGTGACAAAATGACATGTTTCTCTAAAACTGCGTTCTCAAGGGGTATGTCTCACGGATGGTTCGTCACTCATGCCTCGGGTTGGTCTGAACGGGTTTGCTCACTGCGAGCTATCGCCGCATACGTTTGTGCGCTCGGAGTGCCGACCCCCATAGTGGAAAGAGGCCAAATAAAAAAAACTGAAAAAAAATTTTTTGGCACAAAGACAATCTGAAACTTATAATTAAGAAACTCTTTGGTAAGTGAAGGCAGACTGGTATATTTGACAGATAGGGCAGCCATTTTGAATTTCATGACCTACTCGATTCGATGTTTTTAAAACACGTTTGTTGTATGGGAGCCCTTCTGAAATATTTATTTTAATTTGTTTTTAGTATTTGTTGTTTTCGCTGCAACCGAAATACATCTTGTGTGAAAATTTCAACAGTCTAGCTATTATACGGTTCATGAGATACAGCCTGGTGACAGACGGACAGACAGACAGCGAAGTCTCAGTAATAGGGTCCCGTTTTTACCCTTTGGGTACGGAACCCTAAAAAAGTAAGAGCATAAGTACGTTGGTTGCCTACGTTTTGATTTTTTCATTTTCTAATTTTTCTGAATTTTATTTCTATTCTAATTAGAAAATTAAAAAAAAACCAAACCGTAGGGTTCATATACGGTCATATACGTTTTAGGGCATAAACATATTTGCTCTAATGTCTTTATCCAGGGAGGAAACAGTCGACTACGTTTGTATGGAAGGTATGAAAGAGTAGGTAGACTGTCCTCCTAACCGTGGTGTCCCCACAGTTCACAGTTCAACGCCATCCTAAGGTTGCCTGGAAGAAATCGCTTTTAGCGATAAGGCCGCCCATTTGTGCAATTTTCTTTTTTTTTTTAAGCTTTTGTGATTCTGTACTTAAGAGGATAGTCTCCATTCTCTTTATCCATACAAACGTAGTTTAAATTTTCCTCCCTGGATAAAGACATTAGAGCAAATATGTTTATGCCATAAAACTTATATCTGTCATGCCTATGCATCTACCTTTTTATTTTTTTCATTTTATTATTTTTTATTATTATTTTAATTAGAAAAAAAAAAGGTAGATGCATTGTCATGCATGACAGATATAGGTTTATCCTCTTAAGTTGTGCAAATAAAGCGTTCATCTATCTATCTATGTATCCCTAGGAGCGCGTGTCGGGCGCCAAACTGCTGCAGCGCGCGGCGGGCGTGGCGCCGGCGGTGATGTGGGGCGCGGCGGCGGCGCTGGACTGGCTCTGGTTCCTCGTCACCTGCCTCTCGCTCATCGTCACCAGCGCCGCCTTCCAGCTCGACGGGATGTCCACTTTCGTACAGTTAGGTACTTGTCGCACCCATATATGTCTAATATTTTTTAAAATAAATATAAATAAATATTGCACGACGTTACACACAGCGCAATCTAGCCCCAAAGTAAGCACTAGGCTTGTGCTATGGGTACTAGACAACGGATATACTACATATTATACTTTTTTTTTTTGTAAATATAGAAAACACTGAATATCCCATGTCTTAATATCCAGTATTATCCATTGTCTTATTCCATAAACTAAGTTAACTACACTACTACATATGCTACTAAAACTAATTCCTAAACTCATTGCGTCATGTTCCAGCCACAGTAAAGAGAAACTTCAATGCCTATCATGATTATTGCAATAATTAGGTGGCTACACCAATGTTCAATGACCATCATCGCGATAATTAACGGCATTTCGCGGCAGTGTGGCCAAAACATAAAAGATAGCGAAAACTACTGAAAGGAGTTATATTTTGACAGTAACTAAATGGCTTTTAACATTATTAAAAAAATATTAATAATTTTGCTAAATTTTCATTAGAGCGTTTAAAATGCTTAGGTTGCAACTGATTGAAATCAAATCATGGAATCAAACATATAATGTACCTTAGGCATATAATGCAATTTCTTCCTCTTGTGTTCTAGGTCGGGTGTTTCTCTGCATTATGATATACGGAGCCGCCATGTTACCGATGAACTATTTGGTTTCACTCATATTTAAATCACAAACCATCGGCTTCGTTGTCGTGTTTTTCTCCAGTACTATTTTTGGTAAGTACTTGTCTGAGTGGGAGGACTATCAATTCGAAAATTGTGGGTTCGATTGTTAATGATCGAGATCTAAATTAAAAAGAAAAAAAAAATAGTTAAAGATTTTCATACAATTTAGCTAGCTCTGCGTGTTGAATAAAATTGTTGTACTGGTCACATACATGTCAGTATTTGACCAGTACAACCATTTTATTAATTATCTTGATGAATAATACTTCCAAAAACTCTTTATCGGCGGAATTTGAACCCACAATGACTGATAAATCAGAGCTAGCGCATTAGACCGCTTCGCTTTCAAAGACAGTATTTCCTACTGTGGGTATATAAACAGTTTTAGAAATAATGTTTGGTTGAAGTAAGCAATTTTTTTTTAATTACTTCTTTTTAAGGTTCCGTACCCAAAGGGTAAAAACGGGACCCTTTTACTGAGACTTGGCTGTCTGGCCGTCCGTCTGTCCGTCTGTCCGTCTGTCCGTCTGTCACCAGGCTGTATCTCATGAACCGTAATAGCTAGAAGGTTGAAATTTTCACAGAAGATGTATTTCGGTTGCCGCTACAACAACAAATACTAAAAACAAAATAAAACAATTATTTAAAAGGGGCTCCCATACAACAAACGTGTTTCAAAAACTACAAGGGAATTCTAGTACGATGTAAGGTCGCTTCTGATTGGTCGAGTCAAATCGAGTTGGTCATGGAATTCAAAATGGCTGCCCTATCTGTCAAATATACTAGTCTGCCTTCACTGACCAAAGAGTTTCTTATAAGTTTCAGATTTTCTTTGAATCAAAGTTGTTGTAAACCATTTTAGGATTCCGTACCCAATTGTGATAGTGGTACGGAACCCTTCGTGCGCGAGTTTCGCACTTGGCCGGGTTTTTTTTGGGCTTACTCTAACGACTGCTGTCGGAGATAACAACCGGAACCAACTGCATAACGTGTTTAAAATTATACTTGCTTGGTAATGCTTGTTATTTGATCTGTGGTTTTGATGTCAGGTGCTGCTGGACCTCAGTACGTGGAACTACTGAGTCAGCTGGTGGAGGACCAGACAGCCGCCAATGCCTTGGACGCCATATTGGGATTCCTGCCGCTCTATGGCTTAGTCAAATCGATTGGGTAAATACAATCCTATAAATATTATAAACGCGAACTTTAGTGAAGGTATTTAGGTGTTTGTTACACCTACACTCAAAAATTACTGAAATAATTGCCATAAAACTTGGAATGGTCATAAATGTAATTCTGAAATGACAAACTTTTTATACTACTGTGCGATAAACTTTTTAGAACATAAATAAAGCTGAGATATATGTTAAAGAAAAAATGCATCTACAAAAACACAACGCAAGTCTACGCAGAGTGGAACTCGAACCCGCATCTCTCAATTTTCATGACCGAACGACTTAATAATATTTCTATGATAGTTAACCGCAGGCTTACAGTGCTTGAAATAATTAGAACATAAGGTAGCTTATCTGGGATGTGAGTCAAGTCCTAATCTTAAGAGGATAGTCTCCATTCTCTTTCTCCATACAAACGTAGTTTACATTTTCCTCCCTGGATAAAGACATTAGAGCAAATATGTTTATGCCATAAAACTTATATCTGTCATGACTCATGACTGTGCATCTACCTTTTTATTTTTTTCATTTTATTACCTATTATTTTAATTAGAAAATAAAAAAAAATAAAAAGGTAGATGCATTGTCATGACAGATATAGGTTTTATGGCATAAACATATTTGCTCTAATGTCTTTATCCAGGGAGGAAAATGTAAACTAGGTTTGTATGGAGAAAGAGAATGGAGACTATCCTCTTAAGTCAAGTCCTATGATTGTAGTGCCAATGATACTTGATCCGTGATTTATAGCCCTTATAGGATTCACCGGGGAAGTTTCAAACACACGCTTTTCAGCTCGAACTTATTTTGAAACTATGACGTGCTTTGGTACTAGGTAGTTTCTACGTCAAATGTTAGATGTCACTATTTTCACGACACTGTATTGTGGTGTAGTAAGGGTTGCCAGATACGGACTTATAATTTCCTTATAATTTTCAAAACCACAACAGCGTAAACAGTGGTAAAAATCACAAAAAAAACCATTTAATAATACTTCTAATGAAAAGAGATAAAAGTAGAAACCATATTCAAATATCTTTTTGAACTTTATTTTTAACCCGCCAGGTTATATGACCCAGTCGGTATACCTATAATTAAATCTCTGAATCTGGGAAAAGACCTATTAGGCCGAGAATTTAACCTGGTTTACAATATAGTTTCACGAAAATAAAATTGGAGCACGACATGTTGTCTTGGCGTTCCCGTCAAAACTTCCCATTTTTGTTTTATTTTATTCCAATGACATTTAATTTTATAATTGACATTTTACTCCATCTAATTAATTAGGTAGGTACTCATCTTTATTTTGATTTTGAATTGAACCAGCATCTTACTCCCGGTTTGAGTAAGATGCTTGTTCGAATCCAGCCCTGCGTCTATCGTGGGTTGTGTTTTTGCAGAAGTATTGTTTCTTAAAAAAAAACACTTCTAAGAAAGCCCAGTGCAAGTATTTGATACCTATTTATTTATTTATATTTATTTATTTTAATTAATCAATTACATTACATTAAAATAATTCAAAAAATATTTATAAATCTTTTTTTTATCTCCTTTTTGGGGAAAATAAACTCCAGGTATAGCAACCCTATTTTTTTCCCATTCGGTTTCGTTTTGCTGTTCTGAATGTTGTGTTTTTGTGTTTTTGTGCTTTTTCATAATAATTTGGCTTTGAATCTGGACTTCGACGACCCCTCTATAAATAATATTTTGAAAGGTCGCAGGAGGGACAGAGAGGTGATTGAAGAAGATGTTGTAAAAAAGTTAGCAGCAGATTATTCTATTCTAAAGAGAAAATAAATTCGTCATATAAACATTGTGTATTTATTTTTAAGTGACTATGATAAAATGTGGAATTCTTTGTTAATTAATAATAATTTTGTTAGAAGCAAAGAATTTTACATTTATTAGGTACCTGCATTATTTCAAAATAAAATAAAATTAGTGGGCCGTCGCGCGACGGTTGATTTTAGTTAATCTATCAAATGTCAGAGGCGCTGTAGTCGCAATTTTTACTGATGTCTCTATTACCTATAATATATAATGTACTTTGTGGTTTCAAACATTCTGCTAGTATCGTCCATGCATTATTCTATCATTCAATAGTTCTCTAAATATTTTAATTTAGGCAAATATTAAAAAATGTACAACAGTAATGTTGTCTGATCGTTGCAGTATTCTGACTGACGGAGAGATCGCCCGCGAGATGTGCCTCGCGTCGTGCGGCAGTACGGCGGAGCTGTACCCCGGGGTGCTGGACGAGTGCAATCTCGAGAACATGTGCCGAGTCATGCCTAGCTGCTGCTGTAAGTCTACATATTATATTAGAACGACTCATACTTCAGTTTTTGGTCTTTTAAAGTTTCAAAGCTATAAAGAACCCGATTGATCTGGTTAAAAATAGAAGTCATTTTATAAAGGGACAAAATATTACTTACTATAAGACTATAAGATTTTCCCTACTATGACGACGATCTCGGTGGCGCGTCGTGCGAAAGCGCGACTGCAATGCAGGAGGTTGCGGGTTCGATTCCCGCCGGGTGCAAGTATTTATGCCTAAAAATAAATATTTGTGTCTTGTCTGGGTGTCCCTCTATGTATAATATGTATGTATTTACAAAAGAAAAAAAATATAAGTATTATATCCGTTGTCTAGTCACCGTAACACAAGCTTAGTCGCTTACCACGGAGCTAGATGGCGCTGTGTGTTGTTCAGAGAATTTATTTATTTATTTACAATGTAGGCACATATTGTAGAGAATATCTTCCGAAAGGTTTATATCTATATCACATATCTGAGCGAAGCCAGGGCTGGTCGCTAGTCTTTACCGATTTCAAAAACTCTTCACTGATAGAAAGCTACATTATCGAGCATGAACATAGGCTACTTTTGATCCCGATATTCCCACGGCATCGGGACGCAGCTAGTTATCTATAAAAGTGAGTGTTTTTCAGTGCCCGAGGGCGGTCACTTCTCAATGAACGAGCACGGTGTGATGAAGTACATCCTGCGGATGTTGTCCAGCGGAGCGCTGTTCTGGTGTCTGCTGCTGGTGCTGGAGTACAAGCTCGTGCAGAGAGTCTTCGAGTTCGAAGTGATGCGCCCTGCCGGAGACTTTGTGAGTGTACATCTAAGGATTTTATAATACTCTTAAAAAATTTCACCTTGTCGCACGCATTTTAAAATTTTGGTGATCAAACGATCAATAGCTCAACCAGCCACTCCAGAATTCTCTAAGGTCTTAAACATTTTCAATGCCTGATCCGATAGCCAACGTATAGCTAATAAGAACCAGAGGGACACACTATGAGGTGCTGCATAGTTTCAACCATTTCATCTTCGTGGGTGTCCTCTCAAGTTACCGACCTCAGTTTGGAGGAGCTCATTGGCCTAGCTGTACTTGCCGATCTTGAACGGTCGTGCGAGTTAAGCAATGCTTGGAGGTTATTATTTGGATGGGTGACCGATAATCGTTTTCTTGAGCTCCTCCGTGCTTCGGAAGGCACGTTAAGCAGTTGGTCCCGTTTATTGTTCCGATAGCAGTCGTTAGGTCAAGTAAGAGGCCTTAGGGCGACCAGAAAAACTTAACATCAGGTGAGCGGATGTTAGGTTTTTCAGACAACTACACGAAAAGAAGAAGACCGACCTCAGTCTGTTGTCTGTAGAGACTTCTACACCAACCATGTCAGATCATGACCAGTGGGGAGAGTTTCTGGCGTAAACGATAGATCAATGGTTCCATATATAGAAATGGACTGATCTCTTTTAGAGACTAGAAGGATAAAGGTCGCCTGATAGTGATAAAATTCGAGCTTCACCAGTTCCAAAGTCAAACTGTTTGGAAAATTACCTTTAATTACCCTACCTTTAAAAAAGATGGATCAAAATTCGAACGTCATTTTTAGAATATCCACCATCTAGGTAATCTAAGGGTTCAATGTTTGTATCCAGTTGTTCCGGCGCCGCACCCCGCCCGTCGTGAACCGCTGCACCATGGACGAGGACGTGGCGGACGAGGAGATCCACGCGGAGCGCATCTCCCGCGCCAACCTCAGCCAACACGGGCTCGTCTCCAGACATCTCTCCAAGTACTACGGGAAGAAACTCGCCGTCAACAGAGTTAGCTTCAGTAAGTACTGCTCAAGTAGATCTAAGTGGCCTAAGATGTATCCAGATTTTGTTCCAGTGCCGTCTTTCGACGAAACAAGTTCCGACTTGCCCATGTATTAGATTAGACGATGGACGGACGAATCGGCTTGGCGTTACGACTTATATTATGCTACACAGTTGGACGAAAGGCAATGCTTGTGGAATTAGCTGACTGTTATTTTGACGGAAACGTGCAAAAAACATCTATAATTAGCTCAAATTCGTAGTGGCGGAACGGAACTGGCGATTATTGTTAACGCCATAAATCGTCAGTTCCGTTATAATTTTTAGAATGCAGTATACGTAATTATCATATTATGCTTTCTAGCTGTGAACGACGGTGAATGTTTCGGTCTGCTGGGAGTGAACGGCGCGGGCAAGACCACCACCTTCAAGATGTTGATGGGAGACGAGTCCATCTCCAGCGGAGAGGCTTTCGTCAACGGTTACTCGGTTAGGAAACAGCTCACTACAGTACAGAAGCATATAGGTCAGTTGACAATTTCTAGTTTCTTATTTCCAATTCCTAACAGCTAAAGTTCTTACAGACTACGATATCCAGTGGTCTACGTGGAAATCGTTACCGACTCTAGACCCAAATGGGCATTATTGGGCATACTGCAGACAAAGGATGAGTCGTCAGGGCAACCAACTTGGAGGAACGACCATGTGGTTGTGACCATGAAGCACTTACCCAACTGCTCATTTTGCCTCAACAGCATTTTTACAGTGGATAACTTTAACAAGCCCAATAACGCCGTGGCACAAACAAAAGAAGAAGTTCTGAAGGCTTTAAAAGTTGTCCGATCTCAACCATATCGTTATCTCTACAGGTTACTGTCCCCAATTCGACGCGTTATTCAACGAGCTGACGCTGCGCGAGACGCTGCGCGTGTTCTCGATGCTGCGCGGGATGCGCGCGCAGAGCGCGGACCTGCAGATGGTTGCTACAGCGCAGACCCTCGGCTTCCTCCCTCATCTGGATAAAAGAGTAACTAATTTATATTATTATCATCGTCATCATTATTAACCGCATCTTCTTTATTTTTACCTAGGATAGGCAATACCTCTATTCCCCTGTGGCATCACTTACGACCCTGTGCCCCCCAGATCTTATTTTCAATTGTAAAACATGATGGCAACCATCACATTACCAATATAATTTCAATATCAAACATTTACTAAAAATAAAGGTTGCTACAGGTGTTGTTATGTCATGAATAAGAACCTATCCAACCCCCTCATCTTGCTTTCGGACATCGAACCATCCTCCTCCTATTTCGGCCACTCCACGACCCTCACACTCCACCATACCGCAATCAGCATCGCGTCACTTGATTATCGCTCTGCGTACACCATTATCTGGGAATCACTTATTACATCAAGATAAGTAGTAACGAAGGTAATTTGTCTCAGGTGAACCAATGTTCCGGAGGCACGAAGCGCAAGCTGAATACTGCGCTGGCGTTGCTGGGAGGGATGCGGCTGCTGTTTGTGGATGAGCCGACCACTGGCGTGGACCCGGCGGCTAAGCGACATGTGAGTGCTCCTTGTTGGCAGGCTTTAGTGGCCTTTTCTTCCCAAATAATGCCTTCATGAGCTATTAGTTAAGCGTATCCTTAGAAAAGTCTTTTATCGTACAGGTTTGGCGAGCTTTGCGAAGTGCACAGCGCAGTGGTCGCGGCGTCGTGCTGACGTCACACAGCATGGAGGAGTGCGAGGCGCTCTGCTCGCGGCTCACGATCATGGTCAACGGACGGTTCCAGTGTCTCGGGACTCCGCAACATCTCAAGAATAAGTTCTCACAAGGTACATACTAGGTCAGGTCGCGGCGTCGTGCTGACGTCACACAGCATGGAGGAGTGCGAGGCGCTCTGCTCGCGGCTCACGATCATGGTCAACGGACGGTTCCAGTGTCTCGGGACTCTGCAACATCTCAAGAATAAGTTCTCACAAGGTACATACTAGGTCAGGTCGCGGCGTCGTGCTGACGTCACACAGCATGGAGGAGTGCGAGGCGCTCTGCTCGCGGCTCACGATCATGGTCAACGGACGGTTCCAGTGTCTCGGGACTCCGCAACATCTCAAGAATAAGTTCTCACAAGGTACATACTAGGTCAGGTCGCGGCGTCGTGCTGACGTCACACAGCATGGAGGAGTGCGAGGCGCTCTGCTCGCGGCTCACGATCATGGTCAACGGACGGTTCCAGTGTCTCGGGACTCCGCAACATCTCAAGAATAAGTTCTCACAAGGTACATACTAGGTCAGGTCGCGGCGTCGTGCTGACGTCACACAGCATGGAGGAGTGCGAGGCGCTCTGCTCGCGGCTCACGATCATGGTCAACGGACGGTTCCAGTGTCTCGGGACTCCGCAACATCTCAAGAATAAGTTCTCACAAGGTACATACTAGGTCAGGTCGCGGCGTCGTGCTGACGTCACACAGCATGGAGGAGTGCGAGGCGCTCTGCTCGCGGCTCACGATCATGGTCAACGGACGGTTCCAGTGTCTCGGGACTCCGCAACATCTCAAGAATAAGTTCTCACAAGGTACATACTAGGTCAGGTCGCGGCGTCGTGCTGACGTCACACAGCATGGAGGAGTGCGAGGCGCTCTGCTCGCGGCTCACGATCATGGTCAACGGACGGTTCCAGTGTCTCGGGACTCCGCAACATCTCAAGAATAAGTTCTCACAAGGTACATACTAGGTCAGGTCGCGGCGTCGTGCTGACGTCACACAGCATGGAGGAGTGCGAGGCGCTCTGCTCGCGGCTCACGATCATGGTCAACGGACGGTTCCAGTGTCTCGGGACTCCGCAACATCTCAAGAATAAGTTCTCACAAGGTACATACTAGGTCAGGTCGCGGCGTCGTGCTGACGTCACACAGCATGGAGGAGTGCGAGGCGCTCTGCTCGCGGCTCACGATCATGGTCAACGGACGGTTCCAGTGTCTCGGGACTCCGCAACATCTCAAGAATAAGTTCTCACAAGGTACATACTAGGTCAGGTCGCGGCGTCGTGCTGACGTCACACAGCATGGAGGAGTGCGAGGCGCTCTGCTCGCGGCTCACGATCATGGTCAACGGACGGTTCCAGTGTCTCGGGACTCCGCAACATCTCAAGAATAAGTTCTCACAAGGTACATACTAGGTCAGGTCGCGGCGTCGTGCTGACGTCACACAGCATGGAGGAGTGCGAGGCGCTCTGCTCGCGGCTCACGATCATGGTCAACGGACGGTTCCAGTGTCTCGGGACTCCGCAACATCTCAAGAATAAGTTCTCACAAGGTACATACTAGGTCAGGTCGCGGCGTCGTGCTGACGTCACACAGCATGGAGGAGTGCGAGGCGCTCTGCTCGCGGCTCACGATCATGGTCAACGGACGGTTCCAGTGTCTCGGGACTCCGCAACATCTCAAGAATAAGTTCTCACAAGGTACATACTAGGTCAGGTCGCGGCGTCGTGCTGACGTCACACAGCATGGAGGAGTGCGAGGCGCTCTGCTCGCGGCTCACGATCATGGTCAACGGACGGTTCCAGTGTCTCGGGACTCCGCAACATCTCAAGAATAAGTTCTCACAAGGTACATACTAGGTCAGGTCGCGGCGTCGTGCTGACGTCACACAGCATGGAGGAGTGCGAGGCGCTCTGCTCGCGGCTCACGATCATGGTCAACGGACGGTTCCAGTGTCTCGGGACTCCGCAACATCTCAAGAATAAGTTCTCACAAGGTACATACTAGGTCAGGTCGCGGCGTCGTGCTGACGTCACACAGCATGGAGGAGTGCGAGGCGCTCTGCTCGCGGCTCACGATCATGGTCAACGGACGGTTCCAGTGTCTCGGGACTCCGCAACATCTCAAGAATAAGTTCTCACAAGGTACATACTAGGTCAGGTCGCGGCGTCGCGTCGTGCTGACGTCACACAGCAGTTCTAAGCTACCTCCCCATCAATTTTTCAGCCAAATCGGTTCAGCCATTCTTGAGTTATAAATAGTTTAACTAACACGGTTTTCTTTTACATTATATAAGATTAGAAACACCTATGTGTTATTTGATGTGGCGCCACTACGTGACTCCATCTACCGAGTACCTATTCAACACTATCCGTACCTATATTGCTGTGCTATATTGTTACAGGTTACACGCTCAAGATAAAAGTAAGGTCACAAGCGGGTGGTAACGCTGCATTGGTGTCCGCAACAGAAGCTGTTAAAGGCTACGTTACTTCTAACTTCGTCGAACCTAAGCTAGTGTAAGTACTGTTTAAACTGATCAATGATATGAATTTTGTGCAGAACACATCCATGTCTATACTATGGTTTATACCCAACTAGTTTCTTCTGGTTTCTTCTCATCGGAGGGCGCGTTCCGAAACCACAGTAAAATAAAATCTCGACGTTTCAAAACGTACGTATGTGGGTATAACATACGTTCTAAATGAATAAATGATTTTTGATTTGATTTGATTTGAACTAGCTGCGTTTCACCCGCGGAAGTCTCGATCCCGTGGTTATTTTGAAATCCCGTTTTTAATCCTATATCTCTATATCTTATGCATATATCACAAAAAGAACACTCCACACTTGATGCGTAGTGCGTCCTTCAGTCAGCCAAAATGATAATGTGTTAGATTTTTCAAAGTTGTTAGTAGTTGACATTTCATTTGTTTTTGTTTTTCCGACAAAATTTTAAAATAAAAAAAACATCGAATAACATAATAAAACATCTACATAATTAAAATCCAAGAAAACCATTTCACTTTGATTCTGCTCGTAGTTTTGAACGCATTATAACATTAGGTTCGATTAAAAGAAAAATATAGTATATCAATTCAATTACCTACATGTTACATCAGTTTTTTTATCCTACCGTGCGACGCTTAATTGGACACAATATGGTTCCGCACCCAATTGCTCACTCTTCAACATTGCATTTGTTTTGTCAACAGGGAAGACTACAGCAGTATACTGACGTACTACTTGAAGGACCAGCTGCCGTGGTCCAAGATGTTCGGCATCATGGAGCGCGCGAGGCGAGACCTGCAGGTCGAATACTACAACATATCGCAGACTACGCTGGAACAAATATTCTTGCAGCTCACTAAATACTGACACTTAGAACAATTATCGACTTATTTCCAGTGCCAGTTTTATCCACCACTTCGTTACTGTTACAAAGCTTGAGACGAATCACGTTACTGAAAAAGTAAATGTTTTTTTAAATTTTATTTTATTTGAAGTGCTTAAGCCTGCATTGGGCGCTCTGAAACATAACTGAAAACTACAATTAACGTAATTATTAAAAAAAAACCGGGCAAGTGCGACACTCGCGCACAAAGGGTTCCGTACCACTATCACAATTGGATACGGAACCCTAAAATGGTTTACAACAACCAATTTTTAATGAAATGTTTATGAAATATTTATCTTCGATTCTTACTCCCATCAAACGACCGAATCACTCAAATAAAAAATAAAAAACCTTGGCACAAAGAAAATCTGAAACATATAAGAAACTCTTTGGTAAGTAAGGCAGACTGGTATATTTGACAGATAAGGCAGCCATTTTGAATTGCATGACCAACTCGATTTGTCCTGACCAATCAGAAGCGACCTCACATTGTAGTACTAAACTCCTTGTTATTTTTGAAACACGTTTGTTGTATGGGAGCCCCTCTTAAATATGTGTTTTATTTTGTTTTTAGTATTTGTTGTTGTAGCGGCAACCGAAATACATCTTCTGTGAAAATTTCAACCTTCTAGCTATTACGGTTCATGAGATACAGCCTGGTGACAGACGGACAGACGGACAGACGGACAGACGGACAGACGGACAGACGGACAGACGGACAGACGGACAGACGGACAGACGGACAGACGGACAGACGGACAGACGGACAGACGGACAGACGGTCAGACGGACAGACGGACAGACGGACAGACGGACAGACGGACAGACGGACAGACGGACAGACGGACGGACGGACGGACGGACGGACGGACGGACGGACGGACGGACGGACGGACGGACGGACGGACGGACGGACGGACGGACAGACAGCGAAGTCTCAGTAATAGGGTCCCGTTTTTACCCTTTGGGTACGGAACCCTAAAAACAAATGTCAAATCGAACAATCAAAATCCGAAGCAGCGCATGAGACCGCTTTGCCACGAGTATTAGTACCTGCTAAGTAGAAATTAAGAAAGCTTTTCCTCTTGTATTCGTGGCGAAGCGGTATAACGCACTGGTTCGGATTACTACTTGTCGCGGGTTCGAATCCCGCCCCGCGAATTTTGGAAAATAAGTTTTTCAACAATAATATTGCCTTTTGGACACTTTTAGTAATTATGATTAAATATTATCTTTGATTTTTTTATCTCACAGATATTGAATTATACATTTAAATAAAAACACCTGATGTTTGCAACAAAAAGCGGATAAGGATAAATGTGGCTTATGTCCAGTTATCCACTGAAAATTAATTAACAATAGCATTGTTTCGGGGTTCATTGGCTTAATTAATTATATATGCATGCCCCTCAATTACCTTTTCGCGAGATAAGGATTTCAGTTACGTGAATCGTCTATAATGAGTTTCTTTTACCCCATTTTAAGGTTCCGTGTCTCAAAAAACCGGAAACCCTATAGAATTACTCGGTTGTCCATCGGAAAAGTTCTAGGCTCTTTTTCATAGTAACGGGTAAAGATAAAGCTTTGGAACCCATATCGAATATTAAGGTCTCTTATCCCTATAAGGTGTACCATGAACAAGGGCCTCAGACAAGATTGATACAGTTATATGAATTAACCAAAGAAACTTCGTACTGGCACAATGTGTACGGAAGCCTCGCTTGGTAAGCGAGCCGAATTCACTATCGAGATAAAGAACTCATTGCAATGAGTTCTTTATCTCGATAGTGAATTCGGCTAATATAAGGAGTTTTGGAGTAAGTATCAGTTATTGACGAGAATTATCTAAGTTTAAAAACCTATTAGAAGGATTTCTATAATGCAGCAGGAGAGTGGCATTGGTTTCGCAGTGCTAGTTTTGTAGACATTTCTCACACAGTTACATTTTACCGGGTCTTTTCTTACCTCGACACTTCGACTATATTACAATAGTTATGGTCGCGAGGAGACATCGCTCGTTTGAGACCCGGTAAGATATAACTATGTTTCTCATCTTGTCTTTATAAGTATACAATGGAGTAAATGAAGTCCAGTTTATTTATCGTATGCTTACTGTATTGTGGATAAACATTATTATCTATGGCTCGATACTATCTGACCACAGATGGGAAGCGATAGTCAGCAAAAATTGTATCCATATGGATAGGGTTAAATTAAATATCATATTGCAATGATAGTTCTTGCTCCTTGAGATTTTTGAAATGACGATTAGTAGCAAATTATTGTAGACTATGATTTGACACATCTTTCTGAAGAAAAAATGTCACATACAGAGATCCAAAACCTCAGATCGTAGTCTCAAATTAAAAAAACGAGGTATTTCGTTTTATAGTAGCTTAGAAATTATTGTCGCCTAATTTCTGTGATAGAAACTTTCATATTATTCTACCTACTATTTCTGGAACGTTATATACAGAATCTTAACTAGTGTTAGTAGATCATTTGCATCACATTAGCAAAACGTTCCTCTTGCAAATTGTCTTATGGTTGCAAAATCGTTATTTAATTTGCGACCATTAAGGTACGAGTTGGCAACGGGCGACGTGAGGCAGCAGCGGACGACGTGTAGCAGCGACACTGGCGTCTGCCGCTCGAGAGGCGTCGCTAGCTTCGTGTCGCCAACTACGTAGGGAATTTCATAGAAATACATAGAAACCAGTAGTGTCGCTGCGACACGTCGCCCGTTGCCAACTCGTACTTTACTTTTAGACATTTTGACAAGGCCTTTAAAACGTGTATATTGTATACCTTAGTTTTTAAAAAGAAATGTAAAAAAATAGATAGGTACTTATATGTAGAAGAATAAAGGAGAATGTTATTCTTATTAATTAACGTGGAGTAAGGTCGGAATAGTGAAAACATGCTTTGTCTTACTCCACGTTTGTTAATAAGGCTAAACGTGTATAAATAAGTATAATATAATTATTAATTAAACATAGGGTTAAGCTTCAAAGTGATAAGAGTTTTAATAAACGTTTCATTGAACAAGTATAATCAAAATTTATTTTATCCTTGACTATTTCTTAGTGACTAATAAATGCAGAAAACTAAATATAATTATTGGACCTATTAAATAATCAATTTAATTGAAATGTAGGTACTTTTTATTTTTTATGGAGTAACTTTGGCCAATAAATGACTGTCATTTTGTATAAATAATAGCCTCATTCCCGTCCTTCGGACTAGAATGAATGCTGCATATTTATTTATCGACACTGATTTGATTTTTAACTTAAACTATAAAATATAATTATGTTATCATGACCTTCTCTGGAAATAGAGCTATCCAATAGTGAAAACAAACTAATAGTTATCTAAAGGTTCAGTTACAAAAAGTTCACGAATAGTGGACAATGAGTCACAATTCAATTATAGATTACCTATAAAGATAAATTTCAATATCTACTTCAAGTGGATAAATCTTAAAGATTAATTTTAAGTCTATAGTATCTAGATGAATCATGTTCTTGAAAAAATATAAATACTTAGATATGTATGGTCTTCAATCAATCATGACTTATTCGTGAGAACTTAAAATTGACAATTAGGAACCTACCTAAGTAAAAAAGCTAAATAATTTTGCTAAGACACTAAATTGCAACATTTGCAACATACAAAGCTAAATATCGACTTCTAAGCATTTGGCCTAGGTTATATTACTTACTATAATGCTAGGCTTTATTGAAATAACTAAATAATCCATCCATTTCTGAAACCAAAATGATAAAGTGGTACCTTGCTTAAGTGATTAAAAGATAATAATAAATCGTTAAATAGGTAAGGTACCTATACATATTCGTTAGTGAATATAGAATTGATAAACATACATACATTTACCTATCTATTGTTTTATACCTACCTATCTTGAGTTATCAACGCTACATTACGTTGGGCCGTTATCAAGCAGAGATATGCCATAACTATGAATACCTTTCAGTAATTTTCAGTATCGATTCGTGCTAGTAAAACACAATACCTATACATAGTGTTCAAAAAGGGTGTTGTGGAAGTACTACTATATAATATTAAGTGCCTAATATTTGATAACAAATGGACAAAATTATACAAACTTTACTAATGTAATCTAACTATACGATGTCGATGTTAATTAACTGTGTACATAACAATAGTAATTTCCACTTTAGGAAACGTTAATCTCATTAGAATAAAATATTTCAATTATTTATTGTTAGTGTTAATGTAAATGAAGGACAGCTGCTGTACCTACCTATAATTCAGGTAATTTAATAGAAGTGCAATACTAAACTAAAATAATAGCATAATGAGTATCCTATAATAACCCTAAAAGACAAAATTACGAATTATTGTTTCTACGAGGGTCTGAAACTCCGAAAGTAATGCAACTTAAAGAGGATATGCAACCATCCTACGATTATTTTATTTGATTTCCAAATGTACTATTAAGCTATAAGCTTTTACTCCTCTTACGACCAAATACAGAAACGCCACTTAAATTAGAGGGCGACTTATAATTAAGCAGCTTCTAATTCAAAATTACTACAAAAATGTTTAAGTTTAGGAGCTGCTAAATTATTTAAGTAGCAAATAAATTTTAGGTGGCATTACAATATTCGGCTGTTAATTGCTATCAATGACTTGCACCAATGACGTTAAAATTTGTTGGAGTTGTGCAATAGGATATACCTACATCCTAATATTTTGAATAATTAGCATCATCGCTATTTCAACCGCGTAGTAAAGACCCAAAGCCATGGAAAGACGAGAGAAACAAGCCGGGGAATTCTAATATATTCAGCTATTAGGTATCCTAGTAACACGTTTCAACAAACAAATATAAAATCCCTCCTTCTTTACAATACGTACCTACGTACTTTTATATCCAAAATCCTATGTGCTAAAAACATTTTTACTAGAAGAAATGCATTTTCAAAAATTCTGCCGTGACAGGATTCGAACCTGTGCCTCTCGGTTGCCGGAAGAGAAAAAAAAACAAAAAGAAAGAAATATTAAAAGCCTATTTGTTTTTGTAGCACAATGAGAAACGAAAGATCGCAACTGATGGAGGCTGGTGCTTTCACCAAGTTCCGACTGTTGATGTGGAAGAACTTCCTGCAACAATGGCGGCATCGGATTCAGACCGCAGTGGAGTTGCTGCTGCCGGTCCTCACGATCACCATTGTACTCGTCCTGCGATGGCAGATCGAGCCAGAAGAAAAGGACACCTACAGATACCCTCCTGTTCCTGCACATTCGCTCAACTTCTCTACTCAGATACTGTGAGTATTTTCTGATTCTGTATGAGTTAATCTATTACGGCAACTAATGACGACAGTAGGTGCATTAAAATGCTTTATAATTAGTATTAATGAGCCAAAACAGTAAAGTGCAGGGTTTTCGAAGCAAAAGGCCTAATTCGGATCTTGGAGACGTTCACCATGAACCAATGTCGCACATTAGTTTGTCTGGATGTCCGATTAGTGAAATATAAGTGCGCAAACAATTATCGAATCTAAGTACTGTTTTATCGGCTTATGATTATTTTTTGTATTTTTATAATTGAATTGCGTGTTGTTTAAAATATATTTTTGTATAAATCTAAAGCTTTTAGTCCTTTCGGGTCCATAGGGTCTCTAACGTCACTTAAAAGAACTCTTGTAATTACACTGCATGGCAGATAACTCTGTATAACAGGTCGTGCCATCCCTCCGCAATGAGGTTGCAAATCCGAATTCCAAAGCAAAGGCTTTGGGATTCGGATTTACTTACAGCCTTGGCCAATGACCAGTGAAATTAGTTCCGCAAAATAAATTGAGATTATGAAAACTTCATACATTATCAATATTTTTTTAGCAACTTTGTTTTATCTTTATTTTCTGATTCTGAGTACCTCCTTATGTAGGTACTTCTTATCTATAAATTACTGTTGATAGTAGTCACAAATTGTAAAGTTCAAATCTGTGCCTACATATGTCAAGTGCAGATGAACTAAGAATCAGCTTACGAAATCCCTAATCGGTTTCAGATTTCAAATGGATTTCCGTCAAATGTCAGTTGCATATTCTCCTACAAGTCCAGAACTTGAAGATGTGGTTAGAAGTGCTGTAAGTAACATGATGGTGCGTAATGTACCAATATTGATACCAGTCGTAGCAGATTTCTTGAACATCACTTTGCCAGAAATAGGTCTTCCCGATATTGATTCTACAATAATAGCGGAGTTTGTCAAAGGAATGATAAATGTAACGAGCTACAGGAATAGTGACGAACTTAATGGAATATACAATAATGAAGAAATAATAAGGCAAGTCATTGCTGGAATACAGTTTGAAGATGATCTTTATGGTAAGTTAATTATTTATTTTTTAATAAAATATGATTGTGCGTATTTAGGTAAAAACAATGAAATATATTCATAACTTTTGATATTTCAGGAGCAACACAATTACCAAGACATATCAATTATACATTGAGATTTCCTGAGAGACCAAGAATGAGTTCATTTTACCCAAGGGGTGGTCGTTCCTGGCGAACGGAATTACTTTTCCCAATTTTCGAGACACCGGGACCTAGAATTCCAGACTCTTGGGAGGGTGGCCAGGATCCAGGTATGAACACATACATGATACAGTCTTTTTAATGGACAAAGTACTTATTGGAAAAGTTAGAGTTCACACGTGCTTATTTTATTACAGGTTACGTAAATGAAATGTTCACTGTTTTACAAAACGCATTGTCGTTAGAAATAATTTCGAGATTAACAGGAGTGGATATGCGGAATTTCAACATAAACCTTCAGAGATATCCACATCCTCCGTACGTGCATGATATAGCTATAGATATAATGCAGATGTTAATGCCTTTGTTCATAACGCTCAGCTTCAGTTACACTGCCGTTAATATTGTCAGAGCTGTTACCATTGAAAAGGAGCTGCAACTCAAAGTAAGACAGAAAATATGTTACCAAATAATATACATTCACAGAATATTTTGAGTCCAATAATGTTGCTATTTATACTTTTGTATTTTAGGAAACAATGAAAATTATGGGACTCCCAACATGGCTGCACTGGACGGCGTGGTTTTGCAAACAATTTCTTTATCTCATAATTGCGTCTGTCCTTATTGTGATCCTTTTGAAGGTTTGTAACTAGACAAAAAAAAAAATCGAAATTTTACTTGAGATTTTAAAATCTGGCTATATATTGTACAACTCTAATGTAACCTTTGTATTTTAGGTAAATTGGTTTACTAACAAGGATGGGTTTTCTGATTACGCTGTCGTTACTCACACACCATGGACGGTTTTACTATTTTTTTTACTTGTGTACATGGCATGCATGATATTTTTCTGCTTCATGATAAGCGGTATATTTTCTTCAGGTATGCGATTTGAAATCATAGCACTGAATGTTAAACATAATAATCTGATTTGGTCTTATAAAATAATGTGATATTCCAGCAAGTACAGCAGCTCTGTTTACTGGAGTAGCTTGGTTCCTGTCTGGTGCTCCAGCAGCCCTACTCTCTATGGATGCCAACGTATCTCTAGCAATGCAAGCTTTCACTTGCTTGAGCATCAACTCTGCCATGACATACGGCTTTCAGCTGATGCTGGCCAGCGAAAGTATCGGTGGTAAGTCCAATGACATATCTCGATGAACCATTTTACTTAAAATGCTCCATTGTGCGTAGAAAGAAGTAGGTAGGGGTATTGATGCACACGATACGTTAATTAATCCATTCCCCACACCTGGAGATTGTTGCCGTCTCATAGCTCATAACCTACCCCACGCCACCCTGCAACACATCGTGGGAAACCTCGAACTCAGTCCAATTTTAGTTATATAATCCGACAAAGTTATTGTTTTTTCATAGTTTGAAAATGTTATGTTGATAAATTGTAATTTTTTTTAGGTTTACAATGGGGAGAGTTTATGTCAAGTCCATCGACTGACACGAGCCGGTTTCTGTTTGGTCACGTGATAATCATGCTCGTAGTGGACTCCGTGCTTTACATGCTGGTTGCTTTATATTTAGAGCAAGTGTTGCCTGGGCCTTTAGGAACACCGCAACCTTGGTACTTCCCGTTCAGACTAGATTTTTGGTGTCAAAACCGCGCAAAGCAACAAGGTTTGTAGAAATAATTCTTCGTAATATCGTTTCAGAGCTAGGTAGAACTTTATTTGACCGAAAACATTAATAGTACCTATCTACTTACGTGTTTATTGTTTGCAGGTAATATAATATCCTCTCAGAATGATGAAGCCGTTCTAAAGGAGAAAGATCCTACAGGTCATGCTGTTGGCGTCCAAATAAGTGTGAGTATCGTACCTACCTAGTTGCTTATCTGATTTGTGTACCTAGTCAACTAAATTTAATAGTATATTATATTTGTAGAGATACAGTAGCATAAATTGGACGGTTGCTACTGTATTTCTATAAATTCTAGCATTTTTCAAACGCCCAACTTTTGGAGAACTTTATTATGCCCCTGTTCACGGGTAGAAATATGAGTTTAATTTCATATCAGCATCGCGAAAACCTAAGGAAAACATAAGTATTCAAATCCTTAACATTCTTACAGAACCTAACGAAAGTATTCGGGAGTAACGTAGCCGTAGATCATTTATCTTTAAACATTTACGACGACCAAATCACAGTTCTTCTCGGTCACAATGGAGCTGGAAAATCTACTACAATATCGATGTTAACAGGTTTGTAAAATTATCTATGACATTTTATCAATTACTTATAGGTATGAGTACGTAATAAATCAGTTGTGTACGGTATTTTAAGTGGTCAGTTATAATTTACGGTAATTCCTCCTCAGCCTATTCGTTTCAAGTGTGTTGTGGCCTAGTTTCAGTGCTGTAGCACTGAGATTGCACTTCATTTAAAATGAAGCTAGTTTATCTATAGGTACTTATAAATCTTGCCTAGGTACATTTTGTCATCATCATCATCCGAGCGTTGTTCCCGGTTGCATCTCTCTCGAGAGCCCGGGGTCCGCTTTCCTACTTTACGTCTCCACTTCGCACGATCTTCGGCATCCCGTGTAGTGAGGCCATTTGCACGCATATCCGATCTTACAACGTCAAGCCAGCACTTCTTGGGTCTTCCCAATCTGCCGCGGCCGGGCGAGGCGCCATAGCAAGACATTTGTTTCCCACGTAACTAGCCGGTTTTCGTAGAACGTGGCCGTACCACCGTAAGCGGCATTCTTGCAGTTTGTCTGCAATGTCTCGGAAATGAAGGCTGCCCCTGATGCGGGAGTTTCTGACGCGGTCTTTTCACGTTACTCCACACATCCAGCGCAGCATCTTCATCTCCGTGACACGCAGCTCCTGCTTATGTCGCTCAAGCAATGGCCACGCCTCACTACCATACAAAGTGGACAGTGCGTCCAGTATTACGCTAAACAGAAACGGATTTAGGACGGATCCTTGGTGGACTCCGACTGTAATGGGGAAAGATTTAGTGTCACCAACAGCAGTTCGCACCACAGAATCGGAATTTCGGTACATGTCCCTGATGGTTTCAATATAAGTTTCTGGCACCCCTTTGGACCGCAGCGCCCACCAGATCATCACGCGAGGAACACAGTCGAAGGCCTTCTGCAAGTCCAGGAACAAAATGCAGAGGCGTATTCTTCGTTCTGTATTTCTCCATAACGATCCTTAGGGCAAAAACAGGGTCCATGGTACCATGACCGGGGCGAAAACCATACTGCCCCTCCGAGACAGTGCACTCCTGCCGGATCCGAGAGTCAACTATACGCTCGTAGAGCTTCATGGTGTGGGACATGACCATTATACCACGATAACTTCCACACTCCTGCACAGATCCCTTGCCCTTGAACACTGGAGTGATAACACTCAGTCTCCATTGGGCGGGGATTCTGCCGGTCTCGAGTATTCGGTTAAAAAGGTTGGTTAAGATGCCCACACCACGAGAACCCATAGCCTTCCATACTTCGATGGGGACTCCATCGGCGCCGACAGCTTTCCGATTCTTCATGCAGCGAAGAGCCTTGCGCACCTCCTCAGGCGTTATCAGTGGCACAAGTCCTAGATTCGGAGGGAGTTCCGGTGGCTGCACCTCTTTATACTGCTTATTGAGCAGCTCGTGGAAATAAGAGCGCCACCTCTCCTTCACCGCGAGGTCCTCGCATAGCAGGTTGCCATTAGGATCTTTTACACAGCGGCGCTTGGATATATCCTGTGCCGCTTTGATCCTAGAACGTGCCAACTTATTATTTATTTATTTATTTCCAAAAAACAACTACAGCTATCATTACAGTGTCCCCCAATGCAATAGAGTAGGTAACAAGAGTTAAAGTACATTAACAGGCATTTTACATTTTATAGCAGATTGTCCACTGTGCTACTTTACAAAATTCATTCTTTCCGCATGTAATAACGTCAATCTGTTCGGCAACTAAATTTAGTATCTGTAGAACCCGTGCGTGAGGCGACTTATTTACTAAGTTAGTCCTACCGTGAGGTGCTGCGAATAGTGCTGGCTTCCTAGTGCGACGCCGTTGTAGGTACTCATTTGGAACATATAACTTCACCGACTCAAGTATAGTCGGATAACATATGCTCCCTCTAAAGACCTGTAATACATAGCTTGCCAGTGCTAGGTCCCTTCTAGTTTCCAATTTGGTGTATCCAACCATGCCCAGTACGAACAGTGTTGGATACATCAAAGGATAAAAAGGATAGACACCATATAGCCGCAAATACAGGTACCTAGTGTATTTGTTCTGAATGCGTTCTAGCATCGCAGAATATTTCGCTTCATGCGGTGACCATATACTGGCATTACACTCGAGCTGGCTTCTAATGAGTGCATCATACAATGTCGACACCGCTTTGATGCTCGTGAAACCTTGCGCTCGTCGCAATACAAAGCCGAGACTCCTGTATGCCTTCTTACAGACATTGATGATGTGTTCTCTAAATGTCAATTCAGTGTTCAGAAGGATACCGAGATCTCTAACCTTGCCCACCCGCTCCAACGCGACGCCATCTAGTTGATAGTTATAATGCGTTGGTGCCCTGGCTTTGCTAAATGTTATTACTGAGCATTTTTCAACATTAAATTGAAGATTGTTGCTCAGACACCAATCGCTAACCCTATCTATGTCTTGCTGAAGACGGTGAGAGTCATTTTCATCCTTTACAGCCAGTAGCAGCTTAAGGTCATCCGCAAAGAGAAGACACTCCGCGTCTCGGACCACGTTTGGAAGGTCATTTATCATTATGATAAATTCCATTGGACCTAGGTTACTGCCCTGACTGACTCCAGTCCTTGTGAAATAAGGCTCCGATCTATGACCTGCATATTCCACATATTGGCGCCTGTCTTTCATGTAGCTGGCGAAAAACTGTAGAAGCTTGGTTGTGCACCCAACTTTGGATAGCTTCGACAGTAGGATATCATTGTCCACGAGATCGAATGCCTTTTTGTAGTCGAAGTACGCCGCATCCACCTGTGTTCCGGTATCTACATGCGGCACGATATATGACATGGCATTTAGGAGATTGCTGGTGGTACTTCTACCTTGTCGGAATCCGTGTTGGGCATCTGACATTTGACTCGAGACTTGATCTTGAATGCTTCGCTGCATTGCTGATTCAAACACCTTCGCTATTGACGAAAGGATAGCAACCGGTCTAAATCCATTGACTTCTGTCCCTGCATTTTTTTTGGGAATTGGAATAACCCTTGTTAGTTTCCATCGGTTTGGGAAGTGCGAGCTCTTCAAACATAAATTAAATATATATGTAAGCGGATGTGCCAACACCATACTGCAATCCCTAACAATGAAGGCCGGTATACCATCAGGGCCTGCTGACCGCTTCGGCTTCATACGCTTTAGAGCCGCCCTTACCTCCTGCAACGAAAACTTAGGAACGTGAACCGTGGTGCCGTTTGATTCTACCTCCCCAGACGAAGCGCTTACTACATCCAGCTTGGGAGGCACTGTTCCATAGACCGAGTAAAAGTAACTCGCAAACTCCCTCGCACATTCGGAGTCCGACAATGTCACACCGGACTTTGTAACTGTGCCTCCACACCTCGACTTTTTACTGGACCTTATAAAATCCCAGAAAGACCTAGGATCCCTAGCCAAATTTTCCTGCAATCTGGTTTTATAGTTCTCATATGATTCATTTATCATTTTTTTAATTGCAGTCCTACACTCAGAAAACATTTGATAGTCCTCTTTCCGACCCGATGATTTATACTGCTTATGTAAACGCGTCTTTATTCTTAAATTGCGTATTATATCTGCAGTATACCACTCTGGATATGAATACCTACCTATCTGTTTATTTACCGATTTTACTGGTACACAATCATTAATAATTACGTTTAGTGTATAGTACAAAAAATCTAACGCCTCTTCTGGTTCTTGTAAACTAAATAGCGGGCTCCAATCAGCGGACGCAATGCCGTAGTATAAACAATGATAATCTGCTTTAGCAAAGTTCCAGCGCGCTGCAACTTCGCCCGTATTTTGTTTACATTGTGTATCGGAACCATAGGCTGCAGTCGACGACGAAGGCGCGGACGGCTCGCACTGCACCCCCGCGCACCGCCCCGTCGCCATCGACATCGACATTGTAATATGTAGTGGAGGATGATACGCATCTATCTTTGAAACAAGCGACATATCCGCTTCGCAAACCCGTACGCTAACCTCCCTTAATGTTGACGTCACTAATACCAAATCCAGTTGCCGATCATTACAATTGGGAACGTGATTTTCTTGATTGAACTCGCAGAAATGTTTGAAATATTCAAAATAATTTATTACATTTTCATTACATGAATGTAAGTTAAAATCGCCTAAAACCACAATTAGATTATATTTTAAACATAAATTCTCTATAATTCTAAATAAATTCATATACTCAGTCTCCTTGCTATTGGGGGGAATGTAAATAACACAAAACAAAAATAAGAATCTATTATTCAGATAAACTGCTGCACAAATAATTTCAAATACGCAATGATCAACGTCGACTCCGGTAGGTATCGCCGCTCGCCGCAGCTCGAACCGGTCCGTGGCTACTATAAACGCGCCTCCTTGCTTCCGTCCGTCCGCTCTGTCACATCGAAGTATTTGGAATCCGGGCGGTATTATCTCTGCATCTTGTATTGATTCATGACAACTTGTTTCTGTAACCGCAAATAAATCAGCATTGGATAATTCTATGTTCTGATAAAAATCATCTAATTTCGTCCGAAGACCTCTAACGTTTTGGTAGAAAATGTCAATGCTACTTATCAACTGTTGTTTCCTTGGCAGGTCTCCGAAACCAGAACCATTCGCCAAATTGAGCATTAACTGGCCAAGCTGATGGCTGGCATAATTTTTCGTACATAGGTTCCGACACTGAGATAACAAAAGATGAATAATCTCGTTCAATTTTATGCTTTATTTTCTCGATTTTCACAGAAACTTCTTCCCCACATATATGTTTAACATGCTTCGTTAGGTCCTCCGTGGTAGTGTCCAGCGTTAATCGCCATACATGAAGATTCTTCTTCCTTTCCAAGGCTTTAATGATATTAAGGTCCGCGTTTTGACCCCTCTTAACATCCTTTTTCTTCTTGGTAACGGTTGTCCAACCTTCGCTTTTGTTAGTAGGGCGCATTTCAACCTGACACTTATCAGAACAAACCCCCGTACTATTCGATGGACGTACAGTCAGATCCATATTATTCAACGTTTCTTTGTTGATGGATTTCGAACCAACAACGACCGTTTCAAACTCAGTTGACTCACTATCATTGTTTTTATTTCTGATGAGGGTAGGTGTGATTAACGGTTGTTGTGTTTTCAAGGGCATCTGCTCAACTTTATCGTCAATAATTGAGATTTTCTTAGATACATCGCCGGGAAATTGGTAGTCTTCCAACCTTTTCAATCGTTCCTCCAGCTGTTGATTGCGATCAGTGATCTCCTTGAGCTCGCGATTGAAATGATTTTTTAACAACTTCATATTTGTATTCAATTCTTGTAAGACGTTTTTGTTAGATAAACACAATTGATGAATAACACTCATATTATCAGCTTGAGAATTCAATCTTTTGATAATTTCCGATTGGAAAATCCGAAACTCCGCCAACAATGTATCTTCAGAACCTGTTATTGGTACCTCCAGCTGACTACTACGGCTGCCTCGCTGAGTATTAACGTAACATGATGGCGAGTACCTGGTTTTTTATGTTTTGGTGTATCCCGTGTAGATGTTCGAATGGATATATTGGAATCAGAGTTGCTAATTCCGACGCCAGACAAAGTACTACAGTCCGGGCACAACCATTGTTGTTTGAATTCCATTGAGTAATCCCGGAACGTCTCGAGGTCGATTCCGAGACACATCAAGTCGTATAATTTTTGGCAATCGTCCCTGGAACACTCCATGAACTCCCCGTCTTGAACAATTCCACCACACTCTCGACAGTTTTTAGCCATTATTACGCGAAATATTAAATCAACTCAGTAGATAGCCGACAGTAGCGAACGCAACAAAGACACGTCCGCTCGGTACGCGCGCGCGCGAAATATACTTATAAATAAGCTTCTGCCCCTCAGACGTTTCCAACTTATCGTACAGTGGCTGTAAGTGGTCCCGTCTGGCTCTGGCTACTGCTCTCTTTGTGGCACGTTTGGCAGACCTGTACGCGTCGCGATCTTCAGGAGAGTTGGACGCTTGCCACTTTTTAAAGGGGGCTTTCTTCACCCTTGTCTGCCTCTGGACTGTGTCGTTCCACCACCAAGTTTCCTTGTCACACTTGCGTCCTCCCTTAGACATACCGAAGACCGACCGCGCCGAATCAGCGATAGACACCTGAATCCTGTCCCAGTGTTCCTGTACTGATTCGCCTTCAGCATTCGCACATTTGTCGCCGATTGCTGAGGCGAGCATCTGGGACTTGACTTCATCAAGCATCCACCATCTGATTCGGCGCTGGCATGGTTCCGGTCGTTTGTCTTTGGTCTTTACACAGAGATCCATGACAAGGATACGGTGTTGGGCAGTGAGACTCTCACCGGGTATGACTTTGCAGTTGGCCACGTTGCCGATATGGTGTCTCTTAGTGATTAGAAAATCGATTTGGGTAGCGCGCCCCCCGCTCCTGTAGGTGGTCAAGTGGTCGGGCTTCTTTTTGTTTGAAATATGTGTTCACGAGTGCCAGGTCGGCAGTGGCACACGTACGCAGAATTTCTTCCCCTTCCGCATTCCGACTGCCATACCCGTAGCCTCCATGAACACGTTCAAATTCCACCCCCATCTCACCCACATGACCGTTCAGATCACCACCCAAAACGATTCCCTGTGACAACGGGATTGCCCCAAGGACCTCGCCGAGTTTATCCCAAAACGACCTCTTATCAGCGGCGCTACAACCGACCTGTGGCGCGTAAGCACTTACTAAGTGGATAGGAACCCCCCCAATAAGCACCCTCACGCACATAAGTCGGTCGCTAAAGCGATTCACCTCCAAGATATCGTCCTGCAACCCCTCAGCGAGCACCACAGCCACCCCGTTCTCTCCACCAGGTGCACCCGTGTAGATCAGCTTGTAGCCATTCCCAATGAGCCGGGATCTGCTGCCTTTCCATCGAGTCTCCTGCAGGAACGCCACGGCCACCTTCCGCCTGGAAAGTACGTCGGCTAGCTCCCTCGCGCGTCCGGTTAGCGTGCCAATGTTCCACGTTGCGAAGCGGAGTTTCGGGGCTCGCGTCTTTAACCGTGCCCGCCCGTGGCACGGGAGCCCTAGTCCACTTGCCACAGGAGTCGGGCGAAACTCCTGCGCGCCGTTATGCGGCGGCGCCCTATCCCTGTGGCCATATCTTTCTTTCGTACTTTCCATGATAGATTTGGCTGTATTTCGACTTTCACGGGAGCGACTGCCGTCTGACCTCCCAACCCCGAAGGGAAAGTCTGCGCCAGAGCCTCGTCCGTTTTTCAGCAGGTGCGCCGGCTAGCAGGTGAGGTTGGCTTGGGCCCAACGATCTTAGTGGGCCCCATACACACCCTAGGTACATTTTGTATGCTAATGTTTGTATATGCATAAGTACCTACCTATTATAGAATGTAACCTTTTAAAGATAATTATTTATTGTTTGTATTGCTCAAGGCATTCGTCTAAAAATATTTTACAAAGAGAAAATTGTCATGAAAATTCCTCCCGCGACGGGATTTGAAGCTTCGCATGGCGGACGAGTGCGTTAACAGGGTAGAATTTTTAACAATGATGAATAATTCTGCTGTCACGGGGGGCTAAAGTCCATGATGCATTCTCCTTGTAAAATCTATATAATACAAAAGAAAGTCCATTTATAACTCAAGAACGGCTAAACCGATTTGGCTGAAAATTGGCGGGAGGAGGCTTAGAACCAGGAAACGGATACTTTTTGCATAAAAGACGGAACACAGTTTACCGGGTCAGCTAGTATTTTATATTAAAATATTCTTTATGACTTTTTGTAGGAAATCTAGCTTGTACCCACGGTACAGTAGTATTAGCTGGATACAACATGAACCAACAGCCACACCTGGCCCGCTCACATCTCGGTCTTTGTCCGCAACATAATGTTCTGTTCAACGAGCTTACGGTCAAAGAACATCTGCAGTTCTTCGCCAGGCTCAAAGGGTTTAAGGGAAAAGAACTCGAAGAAGACATCGAGACACTTATTGAAAAGTTGGAGCTGCAGGAAAAGGTAGGAAATCCATTCAATCTAAGTACGGTACAGGTTACAAAATGTAGAAAATAATGGCACTTAGGTATATACTCACTCTTCAATTTAGCGAGATTACGAATCGAGCGGTCTAAGCGGAGGGCAGAAGCGTCGGCTGTGCGTGGGCATCGCGCTGAGCGGCGGCGCGCGTGTCGTGCTGCTCGACGAGCCCACGTCCGGCATGGACCCCGCGTCGCGGCGAGCGCTCTGGGACCTGCTGCAGAAGGAGAAGCAGGGTGAGTTCACCCACTGTTGGGTATAGCGGTATAGGCGGTGTATCCTCTCCACTGTGCAACGTATGACAACGTCGGCTGTGCGTGGGCATCGCGCTGAGCGGCGGCGCGCGTGTCGTGCTGCTCGACGAGCCCACGTCCGGCATGGACCCCGCGTCGCGGCGAGCGCTCTGGGACCTGCTGCAGAAGGAGAAGCAGGGTGAGTTCACCCACTGTTGGGTATAGCGGTATAGGCGGTATATCCTCTCCACTGTGCAACGTATGACAACGTCGGCTCTGCGTGGGCATCGCGCTGAGCGGCGGCGCGCGTGTCGTGCTGCTCGACGAGCCCACGTCCGGCATGGACCCCGCGTCGCGGCGAGCGCTCTGGGACCTGCTGCAGAAGGAGAAGCAGGGTGAGTTCACCCACTGTTGGGTATAGCGGTATAGGCGGTGTATCCTCTCCACTGTGCAACGTATGACAACGTCGGCTGTCGTGCTGCTCGACGAGCCCACGTCCGGCATGGACCCCGCGTCGCGGCGAGCGCTCTGGTACCTGCTGCAGAAGGAGAAGCAGGGTGAGTTCACCCACTGTTGGGTATAGCGGTATAGGCGGTGTATCCTCTCCACTGTGCAACGTATGACAACGTCGGCTGTGCGTGGGCATCGCGCTGGGCGGCGGCGCGCGTGTCGTGCTGCTCGACGAGCCCACGTCCAGCATGGACCCCGCGTCGCGGCGAGCGCTCTGGGACCTGCTGCAGAAGGAGAAGCAGGGTGAGTTCACTTGGGTGTAGCGGTATAGGCGGTGTATCCTCTCCACTGTGCAACGTATGACAACGTCGGCTGTGCGTGGGCATCGCGCTGAGCGTAGGAGAACAAGCAGAAGGAGTGGGGCTGAACTTCCTTCACCCACTGTTGGGAAAGTCTGCATCTATCGGTGACTGAAAAGGGGACGCCACCTAACATTGAGATCTGGACTCACGGTGGTTGTGTTTTTCAGTCGCAGAGGACGACATGTTTGTCTACTCCGGTACGGTCTTTGACCGGTCGTCCTTAAACGCCACGAGTGCTTGCACGTTGTAGTACGTGGCTTAGAGTAGCCTGGAGTGGTGTCCTTTGGGGCTCCGCATCTCCGGAAGCGCTGTGCCATAAAGCGTAAGACTCTAGGCTAGGGATGTCCGGTCCTAACCAGGATTTATAGCTCACTTGGTAGGCATATGAATGTCTGCTGGGAAGTGAGCGCGCCAAAACAGCTTCGGTATCACACTCGAGATGTGGTAGGTGGCTTCTCTATAGGCCTCAGCGAGGTTATCGTCAGCTCCTTTCTAAGGTGCGAATGGTGAGCGGCTTTATAGCTCCGGTACCTGTCTGGACAACAGGTAGTATCACTTGGACTCGAGCCAGCTCTCCTTAAGAGCTTTTAACCGAACACAAGCTTTTGGGGACACGATCTGTCTAACTGATCCCGGACGGTCGCCCCTAGAAGTGGCCTGATGGTACAGCGGACCTCGCTTCCAAGTCCAAATGTTGACCGCCAAGTGGGGACGCTATGACATATATTGTTAGTTCAGTCGTATCAGGGGTTGTTGGGTATAGGCCTTTTATCCACTGTGTATAACTCCCGCCTGTCTATCGCAGGACGTTCCCTGATCCTGACGACACACTTCATGGACGAGGCGGACTACCTCGGCGACCGCGTGGCCATCATGGCGCACGGCCGCCTGCAGTGCGTCGGCAGTCCGCAGTTCCTCAAGAGCACGCATGGCGTCGGATACTCGCTCGTCCTCGTCAAAGACGTCGGCTTCGATTATGAGAAGTGCGTCGCGCTTGTTCACAAGTACATACCGGGGACGCAAATACTGGACGATAGAGGTACGTGGCCTTAATACCGTGATTAATGTCAGCTCAGTTTCGATGAGCAGTGATATTTGATACCATCGTTTATCTGATTCAGGTTCCGAAGTAACATTCAATTTGTTGAATGAGCACGCGCCTCTATTCGAGAAAATGCTCGATGACTTCGAGAAAAATACTGATGAAATAAAGTTCAAAAACTACGGCCTCATAGCTACCACTCTTGAAGATGTTTTTATGGCGTGAGTTTGAACTGTTCCTCCTCTTGGTAGATTTTACACTACGGGTGAAGGTAGGAAGACTGCAGTAGAACCAGTTCCGAGTTCTTGGTATCTGGACTGGCCTATGTACCTTTAGGAAATAAGCAATATAACTTAGACTAGTAGTTTGTGACAGCAACGACCAAAGCCTACCAACAAGTAAGCTCTCATTAGCAAAGGTTGCCTGCCGATGCAACATTTCATCTCGAAAAAACACCCCACCACGTGCTCATGGATATCAGAGCTGTAGCGAGCCAAAACGAGAACAAAGTCTTAACACATCAACCACGCTCCCGATACTATGCAACAATCTGAAATGCAGTAACTGTAGTCCTTTCAGACTGTTGCATAGTACCGGGAAAACCCGGGATAGGAGAATTAAAATATAAAGAAACACAATGGCTCAATCGAGCAGCTCAGTACAGATAAAGCCCATAACTAAGTTTAAGTAGCATTTCATATCTTTTGCCCTCAGGTTAGGTGCTGATTTATCGCCAGTAAATACCTCAGAGTCTGATGATGGTACGGCTACAATAGCTTCCACTCTCGATGGCGACTCTATGGATCAACGTAAGTAGCTTCATAATACTGCAAATTATTCTACACCCATTTTATACCTAACTGTTTGGGTTTGGTACTTACCTCGAACTCGTCCCACATCTGTCGTAGGTATTTAGGACGAGTACAAGTTTACTCTATATTGCTCAACCTCCCCTATTTTTGATTCATGCATGAATTATGCATGAGTCATTCAATACAAAATAAGTGGATAAAATCACACCTTTATTCATTTGTTTTGCCCTCATTTGACTTTAGTCTAATATAATAACTTAAACTTTCTAACTATACCTATAGTATACGTTCTTAAATTACTTAGTTATACCTATAACTAAGTAATTTAAGAATTTATTACGTGGCGACCCTTACCATTTCCGTACAAACTTAATACCAAAATAAATTATGAAAAATTTAGTTTTCTACCTTAATATCAATATTATTCGGATTAAGATTTTACTTTTAAAGGGTCCCCACCGCAAGGTTTTCCAAAATATTCATTCACATTCAAATAAAACGGAGAAACATTTTTTCATTGAAAAATGTTTCTCCGTTTTATTTGAATGTGAATGAATATTTTGAATGAAAAATTTTTTCATTGAAAAATGTTTCTCCGTTTTATTTGAATGTGAATGAATATTTTGGAAAACCTTGCGGTGGGGACCTTTTAAAAGTAAAATCTTAATCCGAATAATATCGATATTAAGGTAGAAATAGTTATTTGTTATGCAAGGCTGCAAAGTTGGTTTTTGCAGCGAGTACTTGTATTGAAACCTGAGCTAGCGAAGCATTCTAGGATTGAACCACGAGCGCAAGCGAGTGGTTCAAATATAGAATGCTGAGCGTCGCAAAGGTTTCAAAGGTACGAGATGCAAAAAACTTTGCTGCCGAGTGAAACACACAATTTTTCACCTCACTACAGCGAGGAAAACGCTAGGTGCATTTTTCCGGTAGAAAACTCAATTCGGCATTATATACCGCTTATTGTACCGTAAATAATAAAAATAAGCAAACAATCTCTAAATTGAATAATTCATGAAAAAACCTGCTTGATACTAATGATAATAAACAATAAATACTACATTGGCAATGTGCAACAATACTTCGTGGTTCGATGCCATGAACAAAAAAAAAAGAAATGAGGTTCCGGTTAGCGCATTTTCAAAGGACTTGCTCTATATAAAAGTATCGAGAAGACAGATTCGAATTTTAAAATCTCTTTATTCTACGCCCAATCAAAATCGCACGCAAAATCGCATTTTGCGCCCACGCTAGGGCGCAAAATGCGATTTTGCACGCAGAAATCAGCGTGCAAAACGATCCTTTCCGAGGTTGTGAGGTGAAAACTAAATTTTTCATAATTTATTTTGGTATTAAGTTTGTATGGAAATGGTAAGGGTCGCCACGTTCTTATGCAGTTACTTATAAAATAACTTATTATTATAGGTTCTTACTTCTTAAAATTCGAGTATGTATCTAGATGACTTTCGTTTCAACGATCCATTGGTTTTTATACGTATAATTGTTTATCGGCCGTTATCAGTGTTATCATGTTACGAAGAACCATCTAAGTTCTACCCACAATCGATTAGTGTTATTTATCAGGTTATCACCCCTTATTTTGGAACTAGATAAAATCGATATTCGATACGTACTATATATAATAAAGAAAGAGAGGACAAAAATCTTTAACGCACATAAAATGAGTCTAGAGGCAGTAGAACAAGATTTTGTAGATATTTCCTAATTTGATTGTTTAATGTTCGAGGCTTATTACACTAGAAATATTTTTAAGGGAAAAACACATATTATAAAATTTACTCGCAGCAAGGCTCGAACTCGCGTCTCTGGGTCTGTACCCCAACGTCTTAACGAACTAGACAACGTAATTTTTTTTTTAAGAATTTGTAGTTTTTAAATTCTTGCCTCTCTGTTTCTTAAGCATTCAAAAACGATTGCACCAATTGAAATTTGTAAATACTCAATATTTTCACTATTGGTTATTTTAGAGTTATATTGTGGTATACTTACTTTATATCGAAAACCAAGAAGTAGAACGTGATTAATCCTCGAAAGACTGAGCCAGCCACCCGCCTGTAGAAACTTCTCAGTTTTCCAGTTGATCAAGACTAACGCGGGTGAAAACACGGGTCGCAGCTAGTAGGCATATAAAGTTCGTAATTATATGACATTGGTGTATGCTGGGTACAATAACCGTTAACAGGTTATACGTAGATAAGTACCTAATATGTACCGCATAGTAAGTCTTTGTTTTTGTTTTTTTTTTCTATGATAGGTACATGTTAAATTATTATTGTTACCTATGTACCTTTCCTTCTTCTCATCCAAGCGATGTTCTCGGTTGTATCCCTCAAAACACAATTTAGGATTTAGCGGTCCTCGGGCTCCCGGGGCCTACTAAACCCCAAGTTGTTTTTTTTATTTGGGATCAGCGCAATCGGTAAGTCATCTATCATTGACTATACCTTCTGCAAATAGATTTGACAATTATATTCACCGCCAGCCGCCTGTTCGACACCAAACCTCCTAGGGACGAAAGACTAAAAATAATTATTATATGACTTTTGTAAACATAGGTAGTCAAGATATGGATACAAGACAGTATTATTTAAATCCGAAATTAATATTGATTGATCATTACATTACCTACTTATGATTAGCGAAGACTTAATTTAATTAAAAAAAAATGAATTAACGCAAGTGGCCACAACCAACGTTTTATCAAACGTGGTCATGATTATCACGCGATTACCTAAAATTCATGAAGAACAATGTTTTTTTATTTAGAAATATTTATGCTGCACACGTGTACGTCCCTGCACCATATCTCTCATTAGATTTTATCTTACTACTAATTATTATTACTAACTGCAATTTAAAAAATATATGTGCATCAACAATATTATGAAAGAAAAACAATGTTTTTTTTATTCAGGGTTGTAATAGGGGAATGCATTTGGAACTGAAACAGATCCATAAGTGTGTCCTTTCCTTACATAAGTATAAAATTCAAACTCCTGTCTGACTGATTGACTAAACTATATCATCGCTTAGCCTAGACCGGTGGTCCTAGAGACTTGAAATTTGGAGTACCTATGTGTTCTTTTTATGTATGTATCCACTAAGAAAGGGTTTTTTTTAATTCTTACGGTATCAGTAGGAGCCAGTTTAGAATACGCTCTAAAAACAATGAAAATTTTAGTGAACAGGGTAACAGAGCCGGATCGAGTAGAGATGTCGAGATCTCGGCTACTGTTCCAGCATGTGATCGCGATGTGGATGAAGCTGTGGCTGGTGTGGTCCCGCTCCTGGGGCCTTGTGCTGCTGCAGCTGGTCGTGCCAGTGCTGCTCATCAACATGACTCTAGGCGTCTCCACCTACGTCATGTCCTTCGTCGAAGGCATTCAGTCCAGGAACCTTACGCTTACACATGGGTGAGTATAAGTACTAGAGATGAGTTAATTAGTCGAGTCAGTCATACACATTATAGCGATTATAATCAGTTTATTATTCGTCCCACTCGTTGCATAATAATTTTCTGTAAGTTTCTGAAGGGAAGTTTAGATAAGTACCTAAAGATATCTAAATTAATTACTAAGTTTGACGTTGCACCATATGCTTGACTAGAAGACACCTATTACATTGATTGGTATTGTCGACTAGTCGGGGAAGTAATCGGTTATTTAAAAACCGACTAGTTGGCTAATGCCATACTCAGGCCATCCCTATATAGCAAAGTACGGGACCTACTAGGTATCTTTTTTAAGTAGGTATAGATGGTGCACACAGGCAAACCCAAACTAAGCAACTACGCTTGTACAATGGGTACCTACTGGACAACGGAAATACCACATATAATACTTTTTTTGTAAATACATATGATACATAAAGAAAACACCCAGTATCAGAAACGAGCATTTATGGTCAGCATAAATACTTGGGTGGGAATGGAACTCTCAACCTTCTGCATCGCAGTTGGGTATTCATTCGCCCAACGCGCCAAAGAGGCCATCAACTATGGTTTCCGTTTTTGTAAATAGAGTATGTAGGTACGTAAGCGCTTGTGTAAACGTTCTGAAATCCACCATTTATAAACTAAACAGTGAATATCAGAATTAATTAATCTCTGATAAGCAAAGATCCGTAAAACAAAACAAGAATATTGCCGAGTCATGTTTTGACGCTCTAAAAGGAGTGATAAGAACAATCTGCCTTTACTTTAATCAACTTCTTTCTTCTACGTTGAAAGGGAGGATACCTACTTACTCTTTCTCCAAGCCAACTAGTCGATTATTTCCTACCTGAATAAACAACATAAGAGCAAATATGGTTGGGCTATAAAACTTATATCTGCCATGACATGACTATGCGCTGCCATGTTTTGTGTCTTTCTCATATAATTTTTTTTCTGTGATAATGAGAATATGAAAAAATAAATATAGGGGAGGAAAGAGTCGACTACGTTTCAATATGTTCCGAGATAACAAGTTTCTATTTTGATAGAAATTTACTTCTACCTTTTTTACTTTCCCGTGTCTTAATCGCGTAATTTTTACTTTTTAAATTTCTTACCTCGACGTTTCAACCATGTTACAATGGTCTTGGCCTCAAGGGGTTATCAATTATGAGTTTCAAACAGTGTTAGTTTAAAGTTTAGAATATAACTTTTCCTATCAGGTTCGCTTCAACCGAGACGTTATTGAACTACGTGGGTTCGTCGGTGTCAGCATTGGGAGCTCATGCGAGAGTCGCTTACGAAGACATCTTTCTTGACGCACAAATCGAAAGTATGGGGCTTACGATAGTCGATAACTACACGCTTGACGAATACTACTTGGATAGGGTAAGGAAGATCATGATTCAATTTCAATTTTTAGCTCGTCCGTGTTCCGAAACGTAAACCTGTGCAGCCTTTATGGAAGACTGGTCGAATGTTGTTCTACTGCTGTCGTCCTATCTTCTAAATAAGCGTGCTATATCTTAGATCATCTCCATACATACAATAACCCATACACAAACATTTATTGTGACAATGCTTCGGAATTATTAGAAACACGGGACTAGATCGCGTTGTAGATAATCTTCTCTGGAGTCTTCTCGCGACAACGGCCGATGTGACTCGTTTGCCGAAACGTCGAGGCAATCAATAACAATGATTATCTACAATGCGATCTAGGCCCGTGTTTCAAATCATAATGATGGAGGGAAATCGTGTAAGTTTAAAAAGTGCGAATGGTCGGTTACAGAACACTTTATGCGCGAGTCCGAGAAAAAAAAAACAAAAAAAAAACTCACAAATGTTGCAAACACGAAATAGAGTTAAAAGTCCACACTGAACCACCGATTCATTAAGTTATAAGTGATGAATCACCCACAGGCGCAAGACACGACCGAGATGGGAGTGCTCCGTCACCGCATGCTGACCGGCGCTACATTCTCCGACGCGAGCGCCACGGCGTGGTTCAGTAACTTCGGCTACCACGACGTGGCCGTCTCTCTCAACGCGGTGCACTCGGCGCTGCTGCGGGCGCGGGACTCGGTGGCGAGGCTCAATGTCTTCAACTACCCCTTGGAGGCCTACTATAGTGATCAGGTTAGGCTTGGCGCAAACGGGCTACCGACCGCGACCATAGCCACTATGTATCAGTAACAGTGTCTGAAGCGAGCGACCACCTCCGGTTGTTGGGAGTCCGCCACATTCAAATACCTAACCCGCTCTCTGCTGCGCAGTTAGTCGGCTAACTGCGCGGGGGGTGGATCAATGCGACAGTGGCGGGTATTGGGTAGCCTATAGCGACGATAAATAGTAGATGGCGGCCACTGCCGTAGCGAGTGGCCGCCACCGTCACCGTCACAAAATATATGAAGAAGTATGTTAAGCCGCTGTCGCTGGCCAGTCAGGACAATCTGATAGTGCCACTTGGGCACGAGGCAGCTCTTCTTATAGAGAACCGAACGGTTGTCTGTCCCTGACGGTTGCTCCTGGGAATGGCCTCACGGTAGAGCGGACCCCTCCATCTATACCCAAAGTGGTTATAGTTGGGGATGCTGTAACATATATGCATAGTTTTAGTCGTCTGGTGTCCCGTTGTCGCTGCCCACCAGTGACTGTGGTCGGTCCGCGTAATTACAAAACGAAGTCTAACAGCTGAAAACAGAAACGCCACAGAATTTAAATAATTGAGCAGCTTCTAATTTTAACATTAGTATTTTTGAGTTTGATAGCTGCTTTATGTTTAAGTAGAACTCATATTTTGAGTAGCGTTTCTGTATTCGGCCGTAAGACGTATTATTTAATTCCAGTAGTGAGATTAAAACTAAGCATTTACGGAAGATTTTGTAGTAATCTTTTGAAATATTCCACAGAGAGACATGCAGACAATGGTGCAACTGCTATCAGTACAACTCGCGAGTGGAATCGGTAGCAGTATTGGAATAGTCAGCGCGGTTTTCGCCATGTTCTATATTAGAGTAAGTATCTACCTTGACACTTGTAGAGAGTACTTGACAGTTCTGCATGTGCATATAGTGCGTTTCATCTTTAATTATATGCCGTCATGTTGGTAACAAAACAAAAAAGTCTTGCCTTAATATCTTGAATGTGCTATACCCTAAACCTTGAATACAGGAAGATTCGTTCATTCATTCTTTATATACAAATCCCCCTCAATTCAAGGTAGCACATTTTTTTTTGTATTTTTGCACTTTTTTGTTTTGCTACCAACACGACGGCATAGGAATTTAAAGATGAAACGCACTCTACTACCCCTACCATCCCTTACTAGCCCCTTCGATACTACCTCCACTTGGGCCAAAAATGACGATACATTTTTTTTAATCATCTGTTTGCCTACTAAGTAGACGTCTAAGTATCATTTCTTGAAATTTTACTTATGGTCGCCGGGGAGATGCTGTAAAGAAACCCAAAATTCAATTGACTGTAACTTTTTACCTGTCGAGGTACTTATTTTAAATTAGGTGCACATTGCGTATAATTGTGATCTGAATTTTACATCAGCAAAATGTATATTGGGGTTTCTTGGGAGCATCACATCATTCTGCTGGTATGACGTACCGTAACACCCGTATTTATAGACGAATGTAAGTGATTACTTTGTCCAAGTAATGCCCTGTCTCGCTCTTATTAGTTATTTTTCACGTCAACGAGAATGTGACAGACACTGGACACATTACTTAGACAAGTAATTACGTGAAATCGTGGGTTCGAATCCAAGCCGACCGTGCACCGATGTCTTTTTCTTTAAGAAAAATTTATGTGCGCTAATAACATCGCTCTTACGGTGAAGGAAAACATCGTGGGAAAACCGACATGTCCTAGGACTCACCAAGGTCCGAAGGCATGGGATATTCGCCAAACCGGAGTAGGGTTCCGTAGCGTCTTACTGCTTAACCCCTCTAATAAATCACGTACAATAGCCCAATTGTGAGTTGAAGAGCGGAAAAAGGCACAGTGAAACGTAACTTTTTTTAACTTACTTAGAATTACTTACTATAACGAGTGTAAACTAAGTACCATCGTTCCCTCTCTCTTCAGGAGCGCGTGTCGGGCGCCAAGCTGTTGCAGCAGGCGGCGGGGCTGCAGCCCGCGGTGATGTGGGGCGCGGTGGCGGTGGTGGACTGGCTGTGGTTCCTCGTCTGCTGCGTCTCCATACTCATCTCCTGCTTCGCGTTCAACGTGCTAGGACTCAACTCTGCAGCCGAACTAGGTACGTACGTCTACGGCGACGTCTGACTGGCTGACTGATCAACGTGCAGCTAAAACCGCTGATAGCAGAGAGGTGAAATTTTGAGGGTGTGTTCTTTATGTGAAAGATAAGAAAAGGGTTTCGAAAATTCTCACGGGATCGGGACTTACGTGGGTGAAACCCCGGGACTCGGCTAGTTATACATACATCCGTAATACCTACCAAAATAGTGACAGAATTTATCTATATATAATATCTACCTTACTATTATAGGTTTCTTCTAGTTTTTTCCAGGCTCTCGAACTATCCCCTTGAGGAGACAAAGCTCAAGGGGACAGTTCGACAAAAATCTTGACATTGTTTATCTAGGTTTCTATTTTATCACGGAATACCACATCACTGATACAAACCGACTTTGACCATTTGTAGGTACAATTATTATACCCAACAGACGACAAACGACATTAGATTTTCCACGCCCTTCAACTGTGACGTGACTTTCATTACAAACAATATCTACCGTAGCGTAGCTGTAGGTAGGTATTAAATTAACAGGTAAAAGCAGCATGACTACAATTGTAGATAGATTAGATGTGACGTCATGTCATGAGCCATTTCAAGCAATTTAAGAATGTTATGCCATATTTCCGCTTTCATATTTTAATGTGGGTGTGGTTTTACTTTATAATTACATACCTGATTTGAAACATTTTCATAATGGTGTAGTGTAATATACCTATCTATATTAATGTCTCGAGTCTAAACTACTGATCTTATAAACATGAAATTTGGAGAGTGTGTTCTTTGTGGTGTGTATGGATCCACTAAGATCCCGGGGGATCGGTAATTACGCGGGTGAAACTGCGAGACTCTACTAGTCTACATACTATGTAACAATATGTTCCCTCGTGTCCTCAGGCCGGCTGTACGTGTGCGTGATGGTATACGGAGCGTCCATGTTACCGATGAACTATCTGTTTTCATTGATATTCAAAGGGCCTGCTATTGGATTCGTCGTTGTTTTCTTCATTAACGTACTATTTGGTGAGTAATATACCGACCTACCTAAGTACCTACCTTATCTACGTCAATTCTGATATGAGTATCTAAGAATAAAGAAAATACCTACCTATACTTAGATAATGTAGCATGGACGTTAATTAAATACCTACTTAATAACTAGCAAAATATTGACAACTTTACATGGGTAAATAAATTCCTGCTTGTTATATATGTAGCTAAATAAACATAGGTACGTTACGAGATTTCACACAGCGCCATCTTGCTCCAAATCGCCTATACCAAGCAACTTGGCTTGTAACACGGATTTAACGTTTAACCTTTAATTGCAGGTATGATGGGACCTCAAGTGGTAGAGGCGCTGTATTCGCCCCAATTAGATACCGAAGCAGCTGCGGACGCATTAGACACTATATTGCAGTTTTTCCCGATGTATAGTTTTGTTACATCTGTCAGGTGAGTCTCAAACACTTTCGTACATGCATGTCTTATTTGTCTGGCGCAGCAGTGTTGTGCTTACCGTAGCTGTAATGTGCTTACCGTAGCTGTAATGTACTTACCGTAGCTGTAATGTATTTACCGTAGCTGTAAAGTACTTACCGTAGCCGTAATATACTGACCGTAGCTGTAATTGTACTTACCGTAGCTGTAATGTACTTACCGTAGCTGTAATGTACTTACCGTAGCTGTAATGTACTTACCGTAGCTGTAAAGTACTTACCGTAGCCGTAATATACTGACCGTAGCTGTAATGTGCTTACCGTAGCTGTAATGTACTTACCGTAGCTGTAATGTGCTTACCGTAGCTGTAATGTGCTTACCGTAGCTGTAATGTACTTACCGTAGCTGTAATGTACTTACCGTAGCTGTAATATAGCTACTTACCGTAGCTGTAATGTGTTTACCGTAGCTGTAATGTTGCAGGTTGTTGAACAAGGTGGCGATGACGATAGAGTCGTGCCTGATGGCGTGCCACGCGCTGCCGACGCAACTGCTGCCGCCGTCCGCGGAGTGCAGCATTCAGTTCATGTGTGAGGCGGTCTCTGATGTGTGCTGTGGTAAGCTCACCTAGATGTTGCCCGAATATAAATATCAATATTGCCCGACGTTACACACAGCGCAATCTAGCTTCAAACTTGCTCAGTTTAGGCTTCTACTATGGGTACTAAACAACGGATATACTACATATTATAGTTTTTTTGTTTGTATGTATTTACATACATATAAAACAGCCAGACCGAAAACAAATATTTATATTTTTTAAGCATAAATACTTGCACCCGGCGGGAATCGAACCCGCAACCTCCTGCATTGCAGTCGGACCTTACCCCGACGCGCCACTGAGGTCGTCAAAAGGTCGTCATCTAGAACAAAAACTTACAATTATATTATAGGCAAGTTGGCAAGTTGTCACAAGTTGTGTTTCCTTTAGTACTAGTCAACTTGTAACGTTGAATTTATGCCCACGAAATGCTTCCCTATTGCTTATATTTACATCCTATACTTTGCCTATACTCAAACAATTGGTTCTATCGAATTATGGAAGAAGCAGAACACTCACTCTCATAAATGCTTCCCACAAAGCCAACCTAGCCGGCTTGAGCGCATGGACCAATGAATGTCGCCTGGTTAGTGACGGGGTGTGAAGTCGCTGGCCAATTAAGGGTACTATATTATAGTCCACAGTTTATTTGGGTTAGGTTCCATACTTACCCATTGTACATCAAACGTACATAATTTATAAACATCTTATGTTTCTATTACAGTTGAAGAAGACTCTCATTTCGCGTGGGAAGATCCCGGCATGCTCCGCTACCTGGTGATGATGCTCATAAGTGGCCTTTTCTTCTGGATCCTATTGATGATCCTCGAGTATAGAATCCCACAAATGGTAAGAACAATAAAATTATTGGTGTAGAATTTTCTACATTAACTTCTTAAGAAGAAACCCTAGTTTAGTTGTCCTGTCTCTCGGCTTGCGGCTTAGGTTAAATATATTTACTTGAGTACGTTACGCTTATGACAGATTGGAGTAGAGGAGAAAGACATGCTGTTATCCTACCCTACACATAAGGCATTTTTTTTTTTTCGATGACAACAAATAAATTATCGCCACTTTCAATGATGTAGCGGTTAAACCTATTATAATTAAACTTAAACTATAAACATCTATAAACGCACACAAACAAATAACAAAATAAAACAAGTTAAAAACTACATTAAAACTAACTTATCTATTATTATTATTATTCTGTAAAAGAATAATATTTAGTTTTTAGAATATAATTGGTGTCACTAACACTAAAGCATATTTCTGCCGCATGCAAAGAGCGGTGGGAGGGTGGTGCTCTTTGCAAGCTGCACACTGCACGCTGTGTTATAACACTAGTCGGGTGTCGGGACTAAAAACTAAATATTATTCTTTTACAGAGTAGTTATGGAGTTCCGAAAAGTAACGCCTAACACAATCAATTATATTATTATTTTTTTATTTCTACTGATTTTTTTTTTATTTTTTTTTTTCCTTTAATCTTTTTTTTTATTGTTTAATCATTTATATTCTAATTATTATTATTTCCTACCCTAAACCGATTTATTAACATTTCATTACATTAACAACACTAAAACAAAATTTACATATAGAAAACTAAAATTATACAACCCAAGATCAATTAAACAACAGCACGAAACACATAATAGCACGATTAAAACACAATACCCATAAAACTGCCACTAAATCAGCGTACAGTAGAACCATTCGCCCTGGCAGCTCTCCTAAGAGAATGCTCGGCAAAAGCCAGTAAAACGGGTCGGCGTCGGTCGTCCATCAATAAAGTAGGTAAGTTCCCGATTACTAGTTTTTGATCCATTCTGCACTCACACTCCAGTCTCTGGAGACTATATTTAGGGCAATAAAGTAAAATGTGCTCGATTGTCTCCTCAGTAGAGTCATCGCAAGTGCAGAATGGATCATCTATGAGCTTGAACCTACAAAGGTAGGCCCTAATACCGCAGTGACCACTGAAAAGCTGCGTCCTTAATGCCGAAATACCCATCCTGCTCAATGTCTTATAGGCCTCCAACACCACCGGGAAAAACAATTTTGTTACTGCCCCAGTTGTAGCGGCACTAAAACGCTCCTGCCACCTCCTAACCGTATCCTGCCTAAAAAGTTTCCTAACATAAGAAAGAGGAACAGCATTATAACCAGGGGCAGCGCAAATACCGACTGCCGCAGCCTTCGCTAATTCATCTGCACGCTCATTCCCAACAATACCCACATGAGCCTTGACCCAGTAGAACCCCACCATGCCTCCCAACCTCATGAGCTCTGCCAAAGCCTGATGAATCTCCAACACAAGGGGATGATCCGGACTAGGATCTGCCAATGACTCCAACGCCGACCGCGAGTCACTAATTATATTCCCACAAGGCGGGTCCAGGAGCAGGAGATATTTGACAGCCTCCAATATTGCGATCATCTCGGCCTGATAGACGGAGCAGTAATCAGCCAGTTTTACCTCGACAGAGTCACACTCACTTCCGTCCCTCCAGCAAGAAAACGCCGCCCCCACCTTACCCTCCAGTTTACTTCCATCAGTGAAGAGTTTTGGCCAAACATCCTCAATCTCATCACACTCCTCCTGATTGTGAATATAATTAAAACTTATACCCACTCTCCCTGACGGATGTGTCAGCTCCAAAGGGCTCAACCGCCTCTCCATTAACACCCCTGGAAGTCCTTCAATGGGTTTGCCTCTTTTTGCCTCATAAAGACCGGCATGCTCACGAACTCTCAGCTCCAGCGGCAGAATTCTAGCAATAAGCACGCTGGAAATGAAAGAGGTTGTTCGATGAGCCCTTGCAATCTTCAAAGCAAACATACGGGTAATGTGGTCGAGTCTCTTCCGTATGTATGCTTTATCACACGCTGCCACCCATACACTCGCTGCGTACACTACCAGAGGCTCAATACACATGAGGTAGAGAAGCCTTGCAATTTCTAGATGCAGTCGGGTTCTAACGGCCCTAGATAATACCTGGTAGATGTTGGTAGTCTTCCTATAGACATCCTCAAGGTGACTTTTAAACGTCAAAGGCTTGTCCAAGGTCAGGCCCAATACTTTGAGCTTTCCACCTATCTCTAAGACATGTCCATTGAATAGGAAGATCGGTGCATCATATTTACGCCTTCTTGTAACAATTACCGCTTGCGTTTTATGAGAGGCAAATCGCATCTTGCAACTAATCCCCCACTCCGCGATTTTCTTGAGAGCCTCATTTACTATAACCTCCAGTTGACTTACCGTATCTGCATGGGCAACTATTAAAATATCGTCCGCAAACGCCTGAACACGTGCAGTCAACCCACTCACCGACTGCAAGAGGGGGTCCAGTTGAATGTTCCAAAACAATGGACCACAGATCGACCCTTGCACACACCCCTTGTTTGTTTCTCTGATTACACCTTCCTTCAGATACTCCAGACTAATGAACCTGTCAGATAGGTAGCTGGCAATCAACCTTAACGTGACCGAGTCCACATCTCTAGCATGCAGCTGGTTAATGATACCGGGCCACCAACAATTGTCAAAAGCACCCTCAATATCGAGTGAGACAACGGCCACTAATTGCTTCTTGCTGATTCCCTCTTTAATCAAACTTACAGCATCGTACAGAGCATCTTCAGTTCCTCTCCGAGCGGTGAAGCCATACTGCCTGTCACTTAATTTCTTCCCTACACCAAGACTCCAACCGAATCGGGCCACCAACATCTTCTCCAAAATCTTCCCCAGGACAGAGAGGAGACCAATAGGACGGTATGCTTTGGGGCTAGTACAGTCGTCTTTACCCGGTTTCCGAATAACCTTGATTTTCGCCACCTTCCAAGCTTTTGGGAAGTAACCTAGATAAAAACAACGGTTAAAAATTCCCAGCTGTACTTCAGGTGCTGCTAGATAACAGGCATTACAAATGTCCGAAGTAAACCCATCTTCCCCAGGGGCCTTTTTTGAACTCATAGCTCTATAAACAGTTTGTAACTCCTGCTCTGTAAACTCAACAACGCTAACAGTATTATTCTGTCGTAAAGTCTCCAAGAGCTCAACGGTCTCACTACGAACCCGTGCTTGATGTTCGTTATCAGTTGCCTCTTCATCTCCGGGAAAAAACACTTCCGCAAGTAATTCGGCAGATTGCTTTGGATTCAAAGCATTGGGATCAGCTGTCCTCCGAAGCAACTTCTCGTTTTGTGGTCCCTCAACTAGCTTCATAATCCTGTACGACCTCTGCCAAACCGTCTCTCTTTTTTCCGCAGTGCAGAAATCTTTCCAACTAGCAGTCATGGTCTTGGTGATTAGCTCTTTATACTCCCCTTTAAGCTTAACATACTCCCCAATTATTAGTTGCTTTCTTATAGGATTCGCTCTCTTTATTTTCCTCTTCTCATTAATAACTTCTTTCCGTTTTTGACTCAATTCATCTGTCCACCACTCAATAGTTTTTATTTTCTTATTTAAGGGTATTTTAGGAATTGATTCATCACACGCCTCAGTCATTGATTCCATGTAACCACTAACTATAGTTTCCATTTCGTCATTAGTAGTAGAATTCACTATTGACTGTAGCCCTATACCTTTCTCTTCCAGCTTTCCCCTAAAAATTTCACGCAACCTCTTCCAATCCGCCTTTCTAGTATCATAAATTCTAGTGCCTGATCTTGCCTGGGAACTTACCGACTGTCCAATCCACTCAAAATGAATATATCTATGATCTGAGAGCGTGACGAAATCCTTATCTACCCTCCAATTTCGAACCATATCCAATATATTATTAGAGCATGCCGTAATGTCTACAATGCTGGAGTAAAGAACTCCTCCCCTATAAGTGTGAAAAGTAGGAGTGTTACCCTCATTAAGCACAGTAAGGTCATTCTGGGTCAAGAACTCAACGATCTTTCTTCCCCTGTAATTTTCGGTTCTACACCCCCACCATGGGCTATGCGAATTACTATCACCCCCTATTATTATATTATGTGTTGGTAACCTATCTAAAATTTCCTGTAGCCTACTAATGTCTAATTCTATTTTTATATTCCGGTCAAGATAAACATTTACTATTCCTATAAGTAAGTCACCTGTCCTTAGGACAAAGGCAACTATATCTTCGGTAATTAAATCTGTGTTCTCTATGATATGCAAATTAGGATCGACAACGACAACCGCCGCCCGCACGGGCTTTCCTCGAGCGCTAGTATCATGCTGTATAATTCTATAAGAACTAGAAACATAGGTCTTGTTTCTTATATAAGGCTCCTGCAAAAGAAGCAGCGATACGTTATGAGAACTGGCTTGCTGGAAGCACTCATTCATGGCATTTTCACAGCCATGCAAGTTGATTTGCCCCATATTCAGTTTTTTGGGGAGCGCTGTATTTGTAACCGCGGTGCCCGCTGCGTTAACAATAAGAAATGGTGCTTCTAGCAAGCCTGTCCCGCCTCTTCCAGATGCGGCATTCCGCACTATAAGCGGCATGTTCAGACGTCATCTTCTCCTGCACGCAGTTGACGCAGCTAGGACATCTGCTTCTGTTGGAACAATCCCTGGTGTCATGTGCTTCAGCGCAATAGCCACAGTAAGATGGGCCCTTACACTCTCGTGCTATATGCCCAAAACTGAGACATTTGTAGCACTGAACCACAGGTGATTGATCCAACGCTACCACCGCTTGAAGGCCAACGTGGACTCGGCGACCCTGGAATTTCCGCCATATCTCTGCACTGACTTCTATCACAACATTAGCGAGTTCCCTTATCCTACCCTTAACTCGACAAACAACTCTAACGTAAGCTTGTCTCTCCAAACCTTCCAATAGCTTAGTGTTCTGCAACAACAAAGCCCTTTCTATTTCAACGTTAGTGAGGTCATTAATAACGCCCATTAGCTTCAACAAGGGCCTCTTGTCCTTAGTTTGGACAGCTGTAAGTTGCACGCACTTCTGTTTAACGGCTTCATGCAGTTTGTTTCGTCCCTCAGCAGTATCACAACTGATAACGACTTTTTGATTCCGAACGCCAGTAACCTTATTTACCCCTATACCCATGTCAATGACATCAACTTTCCTCCTGACTTCAGATATGATGTCCGAACTGGTCTTCTTAGGGTCCACGGATTCCAGGACCATAGAATAGCGCGGCATAGCAGCAATATGGGCATATGTTTTAATTGTCCCATTGCCGCTCATCTCCTCGTCCTTACCATCCAAATTAGGCATACCCGTACTTACACGACTAACGCCCGAGTTCATCTTGAGGCTCAGGGTCTCTACCGCTTCATGTATTATAGACTGTACTTTGGTTACATTCATACAAAAGTCTTCCTTTGCCATCTCAGTGCCAATACATGTAATGTCCTGTCGTAGCGCCCGGATCTCCTCTGCAATGGGTTTTTCACACATAAGGCATAGGGCATAAGGGCAGAAAGAAGACTTGAGTACGTTACGCATATACTAAAGCATCTCTGAGGTGTAGCTTTAAGTCCATTACGAGATAACTGCATTTCTTCCTGTATCTACATACTAATAAATCTAATATATAAAATTTACATGTCACAGTGTTAGTTACCGTACTCCTCCGAAACGGCTTGACCGATTTTTATGAAATTTTGTATACATACTCAGTAGGCCTGAGAATCGGCTACTATCTATAATTTATAAGGCAAAACAACGTAAATTCTCTGAACAACACACAGCGCCATCTAGCCCCATGGTAAGCTACTAAGCTTGTGTTACGGTGACTAGACAACGGATATAATACTTATATTTATTTTTCTTTTGTAAATACATACATATTATACATAGAGGGACACCCAGACCACAGACAAATATTTATTCTTAAGCATAAATACTTGCACCCGGCGGGAATCGAACCCGCAACCTTCTGCATTGCAGTCGCGCTTTTTAATGCGCCACAGATTTGGTCAAGATAGTTGTATAGTACTAATAGTTGCAATATTGTTGTCAGTTGTTCACATTCAAGAAAGCTCCCCCGCCGCTGGAGGCTCACGAGCTGGACCCCGACGTGGCGGACGAGGCGGAGCACGTGGGGCGGCTGGGGGCAGGCGGCGGCCTGGCCCGGCACGGGCTGGTGGCCAGCGGCCTGTCCAAGTACTACGGGAAGCATCTCGCGGTCGACCAAGTTAGCTTCAGTCAGTACCGAACATGTTACTTACTCACTGTACTTATATGTTCTTGTCTTCTTCTCATTGGAGGTCTTTGGACGACCAACAATAACAAATTTGTTATAAGACGATTCAAAGCGATCAGGTGAATCTAAGTATCTTGCTTAATGAATAAAAAAATACTTCTCAAAAGGCAGTTTCATCTGCAACACATCTTAAAGAATATTGAATCAATAAGCTCAATCGGGGAACAGCTAAGAGTCAAAATAGGGATCAAATTTTGTTAGGGGGGGGGGGGAGGGGGGAGACGTCAGGATTAATGTGCTCCTGGTTTTGCGCAACGATTATTGATAAGTCATGTCACAAAAGGTTTCGCGCTGTGCCTCAGCCACGTTTAACCAATGAACTTTACGCCTAAGCAGGAAGGGACCTAACGAGATTGGGGAGAACACTTGACCATAAAGCCCACTCAAAACGAAATTAATTTGAACTTACGGAAAGTGGTCCAGAGGACATTATTCGTGGGTTTTCTTGAGTAAGTTCTTGATGTCCATCGTTTGCAGGTGTAAATGACGCGGAATGTTTCGGTCTGCTGGGAGTGAACGGCGCGGGGAAGACCACCACCTTCAAGATGTTGATGGGAGACGAGTCCATCTCCAGCGGCAACGCGTACGTCAGCGGGTATTCCGTCCAGAAAGAACTCACTCAGGTCCATCAGAACATTGGTAAGTGCCACACCGTTTGCGACGGATCTTTGAAAGCGATGTAGATGTTAAAAGTAAGTACGTTTTGTCTGTTTGTTCAGGTTACTGTCCTCAGTTCGACGCGTTGTTCAATGAGCTGACGGGTCGCGAGACGCTGCGGCTGTTCTCTTTGCTGCGAGGGCTGAGGCCGGAGGCGTCGGAGCCGCAGATCGGCGCGCTGGCGCAGGCTCTTGGATTTATGAAACATCTTGATAAAAGGGTAATGCCCAGGTTTAATAACATACAGACGACGACGTGACGACGGCTAGTTCAAGTATCATTGATTTTAAACTTAATTTTTCAATAGGTTAGCCAATATTCTGGCGGTACGAAGCGGAAACTGAATACAGCGGTGGCGTTTTTGGGTTGGACTCGTTTAGTGTTCGTCGACGAACCTACTACAGGAGTCGACCCGGCAGCCAAGCGACACGTAAGTTACTTGATTAAATCTTCAGCCCAATGATTACACTTATTTATGTCTAGTATTCAGTATTCAGTGGCTGAGCCTGTTACAAGTGTGACCTCAGACCAAAGAGCCAAACTGACCCGACACTTTACCGAAGATATTCCGGACATCAGTCTGTATGAGATTAGGATGGCCCTGAAACAGCTTAAGAACAACAAGGCGCCTGGTGAGGACGGAATTACTTTTGAGCTTCTGAAAGCGGGTGGATCACCGGTACTTAAAGTCCTTCAGAGGCTCTTCAATTCCGTTTTGCTCGAAGGTACCACGCCCGAGGCATGGAACGAAAGCGTGGTGGTGTTGTTCTTTAAGAAGGGTGATAACACCTTATTAAAGAACTATCTCGCTTTTGAGCCATGTTTATAAGCTTTTTTCTAGGGTCATTGCAAATCGTCTCGAACGCAGGCTTGATGACTTCCAACCTCCCGAACAAGCCGGGTTCCGAAAAGGTTATAGTACCGTAGACCACATACATACGCTACGACAGGTTATACAGAAGACCGAAGAGTATAACTTGCCGCTCTGTCTAGCGTTTGTGGACTACGAGAGTGCCTTTGATTCGATCGAAACGTGGGCGGTACTCGAGTCTCTGCAACGATGCCATATTGACTATCGGTATATCGAAGTGTTGAAGTGTTTGTATAAAAACGCTACTATGTCGGTCCGAGTACAGGAACAGAGTTCGAGGGCGATTTTATTGAAGAGAGGCGTAAGACAGGGAGACGTGATATCTCCGAAACTCTTTACGGCCGCTTTGGAAGACGCCTTCAAGCTTCTGGAATGGAAAGGACTGGGTATCAATATTAACGGCGAATACATCACTCACCTTCAGTTTGCCGACGATATTGTAGTCATGGCAAAGTCGATGGAGGAACTCAGTACGATGCTCGAAGGCCTCAATCAAGTCTCCCAGCGGGTAGGTCTTAAGATGAACATGGACAAGACGAAAGTCATGTCTAATGCCCATGTTGTACCTACCCCTGTTATGGTTGAGAATTCGGCTCTCGAAGTTGTTGACGCGTACGTATACCTAGGACAGACAGTCCAGTTAGGTAGGTTCAACTTCGAGAAAGAAGTCAATCGTCGAATCCAGCTCGGATGGGCAGCGTTCGGGAAGCTCCGCAACGTCTTTTCGTCTAAAATACCTCAGTGCCTTAAGACGAAAGTCTTCAATCAGTGTGTGTTGCCAGTGATGACATACGGATCCGAAACGTGGTGTTTCACTATAGGCCTTATGAATAAGCTTAGAGTTGCTCAAAGAGCTATGGAGAGAGCTATGCTCGGGGTTTCTCTACGGGATCGAAACAGAAATGAGGAGATACGTAGAAGAACGAGGGTCACCGACATAGCCAAACGGATTAGCTCTTTGAAGTGGCAGTGGGCAGGACATATAGCACGGAGAGCAGATGGTCGTTGGGGCCGAAAAGTTCTCGAATGGAGACCGCGGATCGGAAAGCGCAGCGTTTTACGTCCACCAACGAGATGGACGGACGACTTAGTTAAGGCCGCGGGTTCACGATGGATGCAGGCCACTTATGACCGAAGCATCTGGAAATCTATGAGGGAGGCTTATGTCCAGCAGTGGACTTCTTACAGCTGAAATGATGATGATGATGATGTCTAGTATTTATTTAACTTGCCCTGTAAGTTATTCAGAAATAAATGTTGCAGAACCAGAACAACCCGGATGTATTTTTCGAGAGCATTTCATTACTCTAGAGTAAATTAATTTTCCCTAGGGCGATGGCTAGGGCTACGTTAGAATCCTTCGCTTCGCTCGTGGTTCAAAGTAGCGCCCTCGCCGTAAAAATACTATTTTGCTTCCTTGTAATACAATCTATACTAATCTATAGTGGGGAGCCACTTAATAATAGGAAAGTGGATAGGAATATGACTTCTTTCCTTTAAAACATACCTGTAATTTGTTTCAGATGTGGCGAGCGGTGCGTGGTGTCCAAAAGTCAGGTCGCGGCGTCGTGCTGACGTCACACAGCATGGAGGAGTGCGAGGCGCTCTGCTCGCGGCTCACGATCATGGTCAACGGACGGTTCCAGTGTCTCGGGACTCCGCAACATCTCAAGAATAAGTTCTCACAAGGTACATACTAGGTCAGGTCGCGGCGTCGTGCTGACGTCACACAGCATGGAGGAGTGCGAGGCGCTCTGCTCGCGGCTCACGATCATGGTCAACGGACGGTTCCAGTGTCTCGGGACTCCGCAACATCTCAAGAATAAGTTCTCACAACGTTTGAAATTAAACTCTTGTCGTGTGTGTGCGTGTGTCCATCTACAAATATTTAAATCTTATGATGACGTACTAAACTATGATTTGAAATTACATTTTATAAAACTGCTTATTACTTTCCAGGTTATACACTAACTATAAAACTGAAACAAGATGATAATCTAACAGACTCCGAGTCGACTGCAGCGGTTAAAGAATATGTGAATTCGCAATTCGTCAAACCCAAAATAATGTAAGTATTAGGACACTCATAAATTTTACAGATAACCTAAAATTCAATTAGGCGATCTCAGGACTGCACAACTGCAGTATTTGTTGAGCAGTTAAAAGGTACCTAAGGTGTACACTATTATGGCCCTAGGTAGACAGACCACATTGGAACTGCAATTTATACAGTTAATATGACTGAAATAAAAGTGCACATCAACTTTGCAGTCGGTATCCTGGAACTGTGCAGATCTAGAACTGCACACACACCGGTTGCATTCAAACTGGATGTCGGAGTGCAATTGGGATGCAGTCTGTCTAGCTAGAGCCTTAGGCGAGCCTGTATTTATTTCTTATTGTTCGCGCGATCGTGCGCTCTCGCGATTTATTTGGGAAATAGCATGACCGCCGTGTGACCGTCAATTAGATATTCCCATACAAAAACACATCGCACGATTGCATAAACGATATGCAAAATATTCACTTTAGTGTTTTGTTTTCATAATTGATATATGAACGTTTGGCCTATTTGTCATCGGGGCTCCAATTCTATGATTTTATAATGTTCAACCGATTTTGGACTGAGGCATGTTTGAGAGATTATAGGGCACCATTGACAACACCTATACCACATCCCTACTTGAGTCCTTAGATGTAACGCGCTTACTTAATCCGACTAACTTACCTTATAGTTCACTTATCGCTTAACTAACATTGTTTGTTTGTGAACAGGGAAGAATACCAAGGTGTGTTGACATACTACCTACCGGACCGGACTGTGGCTTGGTCTAGAATGTTCGGCATCATGGAACGAGCCAAGCAAGAGCTCCCTGTGGAATATTACAGCATTTCACAGACTACTCTAGAGCAAATATTCTTACAGTTCACTAAATATCAAAAAGAAGAACAGAGAAGTTAGCGATTTGCAACTTGCAATACATGACAATACGCCAGATTTAGTTAATTTTTAATCTTACAGTTAGAGTGCGTTTTATCGCACAAAACAAAAAAATGCAAAATACAAGAAATTTAATGTGCTACCTTGAATTAAGATGAAACGCACTATAGATTTAATTTTGAGACAATAATGTCAAAAAAATATGCCAATAATAATAAGTTAGCAAACTCGTGGAGTTAGATTTACCCACCTCCGTGCAAGTAAGCCTAGTTCTTAATTTGTATGCAACTTGTGTTATAAAATGACAAGGGTGTAATTGCAAATATTGAAGCATATACATACATACACGTAAGAACGTGCACGCACGTATGGTACGTACGCTTAGTTACGTATACATAAGCTCGCTAGTTTTGAATGGCCTCAAATAGTGTATAAATTAGTATACGACGGCCTTCATTATTTTCGGCTGCTTATTGTTATTGAGTCCTATTTATTGTTTAGACTGTACATATTAGGTATTTATTTACCAAACTTAAATATTCTGACTAGCTTTAAATTTAAAATAACATAAGTGTGTAGATTAAACCTACCTGTACTAAATATATCGTGATTTTTAATGTTCTAGGGCCTTTAAAATAATTCTAGTAGATATGCCTAAAGTCACATCTACTAGAAATACTTTATAGAAAAAATAGAACTTGCGAACTCAAGTGGTGTAGTTCGTTTACACGCTGCGGTACAGACCCAGAGACGCGAGTTCGAGCCTTGCCACAAGCGAGCTTAAAAACGTTTCTACTTAATAGTTGAATTTTTATATGTTTAAATCATCGTGTTTTCTAATATAAATAAATTAGTTATTTAAGTAATGTAAGTAAATATATTTTATATTTTTTGTAAAACGCGTATTATTTTAGAAGACATCCTTAATTATTATAGGTAGGTGTATGAAAAACAAGTACATTTCAATTTGTAAATAAATATATTTTAAAATTGGAGTAAAAATAAGTGTAATTCGTTTATCAGAACTATTATTATAAATAAAAAAGTTTGTGTCCCCTGCACGGTCAAATAGTAGAACTGATTTGGTCGAATTTACAATGATAATCCAAAGTGAGTCATAAGACTGATTCTGATAACACCACACGGAACTGAAAGTTACGCAGGTGAAACCGTGAAGCGTAGCTAGTTATAAATAAAAATAAGATAAGAAATCACAATCTTATCACATTATACTGCTGAAGTATACAATGTGTTCAGTTCATTCAAAAATACTTTTGTTCTGTGACTTTGGAACTTTTTTTTAATAAGAATGGACTTTATTTCAAAATTTTTGAGGTAGATGGAAAATCAGCTGTTAATTTGAATAAAGATCACTGAAATAAAGATATTGTTTTTTAATGGTAGCCCGTCCGGGGTAGCTATTGAGATGCCTCAATTAGGTATGTCCCATTTCTGTTTTCAACAATTGTTCGCAATGGGGAGGAGCACTAACTTTTTATCCCGGCAGAGGGCGATGTTCGACTGATCTAAGTTTGAAATAAGAACTGTCAAATAGTAGGTATTTTCACAACCCTCGGCGGTTTCATTTATGTTTACGTTTTTAATTAAATAAAATGCTTAAATGTAGTAAGAGCATTTTTCCTACGATGTTTTTCTTTGAGACTAAACAAGACACCGACACAAATGGATTATCTTTAGATAATTTTAACACTAACACACAAAGACTCCAACTTGACTTCACAGTACAGGCGAGACCACAAAATTTTTAAAAAAAAAGCTCAGTCGACTAGAGCGCCATCTGCTTACAGCTTTGCGTGTTCCACCTCATTTTGCCAAAAAACACCATAAACACTGAATTTTGCAAAATTACCAACAATTTTTGAATCAGTTTTCGAATAGAATTGAACAGAGATGAGACATACTTGAGACATTTTAATTGTACTTAGAATAGCCCAGCGTTTATTTAGTTCGAAAAAGTCTTAGAATAAAAGCTATTTTTAAGATGTAAGTACAGAAACGTAAGTCCGTAACCGGTTGTCTACTAATTATCGACATTTTGATTTCATTAAATGAAATAAACTAAAACCTAATTTTACCAACAAAGGCACCATTTTCTTACGTATTATGTACACTATGCGGTTATAGTGTTTTATTTTGGTTTTCTTGGGGTTTCGCGATTGCACTTTATATAAAACAATTTTAACAAACGCGATTTAATCCGTTTAAATCGTTTTAATATGCGATTATGTTTAAAACATAAAAATATAATTCCAAATGCATTTATATGGCGAGGATTCTTTCAGTTATTTACTAAAGAGAAACAATTGTATATGTTATACAATTGTCGGTGATAAGTAATCAAATTAAAATTCATACGAAAAAAATACTTCGGGTAACAAATTTGAGACTAAGTACAAGTTAAATAAGTACTTAGGTAATAAACATATAAGTACATAGAAAAATGATGAGAGATTGCGTTTTTGAACAACCTTTACCTTAGTTTAGAGCCTCAAAGCAGCAGGATATCACTACGACAAAACATTTATATCTATAAAACTACTAACCAGATATAATCACACTCAGTTCTTTGTAAAAATACTGTAAGTACTTGCAAATACTTATAACAAACAATATTTGGTAACTTTTCTACGAGCCAATAAAATTTCTGGTATATTTAGGCTGTTTATAATACAGGAATAAAAAATATCTACGATAGTTGCTCGATTTATCACAACTTAAAACACACAGCAAGCATTTTCATTTAATAATACACTCAAAAAATTAACTAATTAAAAACTAAACAACATACACCATAGAATCTAATAATATCATATCACGACATTTAATCTTTGTATATTTAACCATTCAAGGAATATTTTGTATTTATTGGTATACGACATACAAAAATCGTTGTAAATTACTGTAAACCTACCACAAGTTTTGGTAGTATTAGTACGTTAGCTATGAACTATGTTCGTGCTCGTTTTTGTGGCTTTGACGTTGTAGTATCATACATAACGTAATTTAATAATATCAAAAGTTTGTGGTAGGAGTACCGGAAGATATAAGCAGATCAAGCAAATCCCTTTTATTGTCAGAGATATTACCCATTTCGGAAAGGCACCAAAGAACGGTAATGTTTTATGTTTAAAGGCACTGGCAAAAATCATCCACCATTTAAAACTATTTTTTTAAAACTCCAGAAGCACTGATAAATGAGGCAGTACTTATAAAGTTCAAATAGATAGCTATACTTAAGAATTAGTTTCTTTCACTTTGCTTACAAATACTCTCTGCTATTGCATTTTAATCACCTACCTATTAGAAAAGGTATGTATTACAGGTCAATCTATTCATAATGAATTCTATTTGATCAGATAAAACCTGTTTCTGTTCCTATATTTTCCCGGGTCTTAATCGCGTGATTTTTACTTTTTAACTGGACCCCGGTCCAGTCCCCTCGCGACCGAGACCGTTGCAACATGGTCGAAACGTCGAGGTAAGAGAATTAAAAAGTAAAAATCACGCGATTAAGACCCGGGAAAATATAAAATTATGAGTTCCAATCGTGTTAGTTTAAAAAGTTTATTGGTTTGTAATTTCTCTCTTTTCTTCCGTTCTTCTTGTAGCTTCTCCTTTGTTCTGTTCTCTTCTGCCTTATTTTCTGTGTTGTAACGTGTAAGCGCGAGGTTATTTCACCTATGATTAGTCTTCGAAGTTAGTCATCCTCGTGAACCGCATGAAGACCTGTTCGAGCGTGGTCTGCGAGACGGAGTAGTCCTCTATCGGCAAGGTGGCGCGCGCGGCCTCCATCGCGTGGAACACGCGCCACCACGGGAGCTCGCAGTCCGCGAGGTAGTACGTGCTGATGCCGAGGTACGACTCGCTGGAGGGAAACATTGCCGGTTCCTTTATTGTTCGGTTCGCATTCTACGCAAGTTACACGACAAGAAACAGACAGAAGCACGGATTTATATGTAGATTATAGAACTCTTAAACATCTTCCCAAACGCTTTGATCAGTTACGGCTGTATACAGAAACGCCACTTAGAATTTGACAGCTATGGTAAAGATACTAACTGTTGGCACTCCACTCCAATTTATTAGCACATTACATATTTCTACTAAAATTTGTAATAATAATTGCTTAAATAATTGAGCAGCTTCTGAATTCAAATTCAGTATATTTTATATGATTTTTAAATTAAGGAGTTGTTAAGTAGTAGTATACTGAAATATTTGACACTAACTTATTTCCAAATGGCCAAAATCGGTTGAAAAAAGTAGCCCTCAAATTATGAGTAGCGTTAGTAGTCCATTGAAAAGTTACATTTGAGTGTGCATTTGTCAGAGGACGCAATTTTATTTTTTAGATATCAAGGGGGGGTTAGTTTAAAGTTAAATAATAGTTTGTGGGGTTGTGGCTCTTGTCCCACAGCCGCCATCTTGGAAAAACGGGTTCAAATGGTTTTTATGGTTTATTTGACGAACTATAGGTCTCACAAAAATAATAATTACCATTTTGTATTGCAAATAAGATTATCTACAACTTTTGGTGAGTAACTTTTAGTCGTAGAACTAAAAATAAAAAGTTATAAGCAAAAATCCATGGAAATATGAGAAACAAATTCTAATGGTCATTATGAACCGATTTTGATGATTCTTTGTTTATTCGTAAAGTAGAAGTCCCAAGGTGACTCCATAAAAAAAATATATGGATCGGACGAGGATCTTCGGAGTGATGAGCAGAATAGTTCCTCAGAAAGTAGTAAATTACTTACTTTTGGACTTTTACCAGTAGAATCAGACCTTGTGCTACTGGTTAGGGACTGATAAAGCACCTGAAACCACCTTATCATCAGAGAACTCCTCGGTGATTAAAGTTTTGGTTAAAATTTTAATGATTTTTAGTGGTAGATGAAAGTAGGTACTCAAAAAAGGATGAAATAAAAAAACCGACTTCAAAAAAACATAATATAACCTCACCTACATACAGTAATTGAGGAGTTCTCTGATGAGAAGGTGGTTACAGGTGCTTCATCAGTCCCTAACCAGTAGCACACGGTCTGATTCTACTCGTAAAAGTCCAAAAGTAAGTAATAAACTTCTCTGAGGAACTATTCTGCTCATCACTCCGAAGATCCTCGTCCGATCCATATTTTTTTTTATGGAGCCACCTTGGGACTTCTACCTTCCGAATAAAAAAATAATCATCAAAATCAGTTCATAAATGACCAATAGAATTTGTTTCTCATATTTCCATGGATTATCGCTTATAACTTTTTATTTGTAGCTCTATGACTAAAAGTAACTTTACAAAAGTTGTAGATAATCTTATTTGCAATACAAAATGGTAATTTTTTTTTTGTGAGACCTATATTTCGTCAAATAAACCATAAAAACAATTTGAACCGTTTTTTCAAGATGGCGGCCGTGGGACAAGAGCCACAACCACACAAACTATTATTTAACTTTAAACTAACCCCCCCTTGATATCTAAAAAATAAAATTGCGTCCTCTGACAAATGCACGCGGAGCCCAAAAAAATGTAATATTTTAATGTACTATAGAGTATTTCGCCGTTAGATGACAACTTTATATTAAGGTAATTTAAACTTTATAATGGACACTACTTACATTAGTTTAGCTTCATTGATATTCTCTTTGACATATTTGTCAATTTTGGCTAGTTCCGCATCTCTGTTAGGTCCATGTTCGCACTTGACGATGAGAGTGTAACCTGAAGCAACACAAATATAACATTACATAAATACCATAATACTTTAGGCATGGGATAAGGCTTATTCCATAGTCGATGTATATTTTTGATAGCGCGCGCGCAGCGGCTGATGGCGCTCCACACTATCCCAGTATACAGGTAGTATATAGTTACCCTGCGAGAACTTGGTCTTGAGATGCTGCAGCGGGCCGAGGCAGTGCAGCTGCCCGCTCACCATGACCGTGAGCCGCGAGCAGAGCGCCTCGCACTCCTCCATGGAGTGGGAGGTGAGCAGCACGGCGCGGCCGGCGCGCGCGCAGCGGCTGATGGCGCTCCACACTATCCCAGTATACAGGTAGTATATAGTTACCCTGCGAGAACTTGGTCTTGAGATGCTGCAGCGGGCCGAGGCAGTGCAGCTGCCCGCTCACCATGACCGTGAGCCGCGAGCAGAGCGCCTCGCACTCCTCCATGGAGTGGGAGGTGAGCAGCACGGCGCGGCCGGCGCGCGCGCAGCGGCTGATGGCGCTCCACACTATCCCAGTATACAGGTAGTATATAGTTACCCTGCGAGAACTTGGTCTTGAGATGCTGCAGCGGGCCGAGGCAGTGCAGCTGCCCGCTCACCATGACCGTGAGCCGCGAGCAGAGCGCCTCGCACTCCTCCATGGAGTGGGAGGTGAGCAGCACGGCGCGGCCGGCGCGCGCGCAGCGGCTGATGGCGCTCCACACTATCCCAGTATACAGGTAGTATATAGTTACCCTGCGAGAACTTGGTCTTGAGATGCTGCAGCGGGCCGAGGCAGTGCAGCTGCCCGCTCACCATGACCGTGAGCCGCGAGCAGAGCGCCTCGCACTCCTCCATGGAGTGGGAGGTGAGCAGCACGGCGCGGCCGGCGCGCGCGCAGCGGCTGATGGCGCTCCACACTATCCCAGTATACAGGTAGTATATAGTTACCCTGCGAGAACTTGGTCTTGAGATGCTGCAGCGGGCCGAGGCAGTGCAGCTGCCCGCTCACCATGACCGTGAGCCGCGAGCAGAGCGCCTCGCACTCCTCCATGGAGTGGGAGGTGAGCAGCACGGCGCGGCCGGCGCGCGCGCAGCGGCTGATGGCGCTCCACACTATCCCAGTATACAGGTAGTATATAGTTACCCTGCGAGAACTTGGTCTTGAGATGCTGCAGCGGGCCGAGGCAGTGCAGCTGCCCGCTCACCATGACCGTGAGCCGCGAGCAGAGCGCCTCGCACTCCTCCATGGAGTGGGAGGTGAGCAGCACGGCGCGGCCGGCGCGCGCGCAGCGGCTGATGGCGCTCCACACTATCCCAGTATACAGGTAGTATATAGTTACCCTGCGAGAACTTGGTCTTGAGATGCTGCAGCGGGCCGAGGCAGTGCAGCTGCCCGCTCACCATGACCGTGAGCCGCGAGCAGAGCGCCTCGCACTCCTCCATGGAGTGGGAGGTGAGCAGCACGGCGCGGCCGGCGCGCGCGCAGCGGCTGATGGCGCTCCACACTATCCCAGTATACAGGTAGTATATAGTTACCCTGCGAGAACTTGGTCTTGAGATGCTGCAGCGGGCCGAGGCAGTGCAGCTGCCCGCTCACCATGACCGTGAGCCGCGAGCAGAGCGCCTCGCACTCCTCCATGGAGTGGGAGGTGAGCAGCACGGCGCGGCCGGCGCGCGCGCAGCGGCTGATGGCGCTCCACACGAGCCGCTTGGACGCGGGGTCCATGCCCGTCGTGGGCTCGTCCAGGAACACCAGCGTCGAGTCGCCGAGGAGCGCTACGGCTGTGCTGATCTTCCTCTTGGTGCCTCCACTGCATTCGAACACCTTCTTGTCGAAATGTCTCGCGAAACCGAGCGAGTTGGCCAAGTACCGAGCGCTCGCAGCACCTATGTGGGCGGGTATTCCGCGCAGAAGGCAAAATATGTGCAAAGTTTCGCGAGCGGTCAAGTTTTCGAACAAGGCATCGAATTGAGGGCAATAACCTGTTGAGAACATAACACTTATTATTAGCACAGTTAAAATTTAGATTAAAAAACCAAAATCGTGTTAGGTGACTTACCAATGTGTTGGTAAACGTCCTGAACTTGAGTTTTGAGAGAATGTCCGTGAACGTACACTTCGCCGCTACAGATGCGAGAGTCTCCAGTTAGCATACGAAAGGTGCTAGTTTTTCCAGCACCGTTTATACCGAGAAGACCGAAACATTCGCCGCGCTCCACTCCTGGAAAAGTTTAAGGACATTTCTCTGATTAGTTTTTTTCTGCCACAGAAACGACATCAGGGTTATAGGTAAAAAAAAATATTCAGTCATACACATTTTCGGTAAAACGCTACGAGTAATAAATAGAAAAGTATACTTAATCTCAATAATACTTAAGCATTGAAAACTGGCTATTGGTTGCATAATACCATTTACCGCTCGCGGTGTGGAGCTCTGGAACGCTCTGCCCTCCTCTGTACGCCAGTCCAAGTCACTGGCAGTTTTCAAGTCGCACGTCTACAGACACTATCTCGCTCTCGCGGAAGCAAGACAGTTGTATAGGTAGAGTATTTATTTATGTTTATTTAGTTATTGCATATTTATTTGTAGTGTGTATTATATGTACGTATACTCGTATTTAGGTATATATATTTTATATCTTAGTCTCCTTGACGAATATTTCCCAAAACACATCACCCATCCCCTTCCTTAAGTCTTGTCTATTCATTGGTTGCCTGGAAGAGATCGCCCATAGGCGATAAGGCCGCCCATTGTACCACTATAGTTTTAAGTTATTCTTTGTATAATTAGTATTAAGTATGTGTTTTTGGTGCAATAAAGTGTTTATCTATCTATCTATCTATCTACCATCCACTATATTTTTACCAAAGTACGAAATTATTATTAATAAAGCAGACTGACTGCTTATCAAAGTGACTAGTGACAGACTATTGGCGATCAAGTCCCAATTTTCATGTCACCCCTAAAGTCTCAATTTCCTTCGAATATGTTTTCAAATGAATTAGACTTCCATATATATTCTGAGTTCGTTGGTAAAACGTAATAAAAGCTGGTATTTCCGACGAGGTAAAACTATGAACTAATCATAATAAGAGTTAGTCTGTATACCAAATTCCTAGGATTTTCGCAAAAAAACGGTGTAACAAATAATCCTACGACAAATATAGTGGACGTGTATTCTTACCGAATGTCAGCCTGTTGACGGCCAACAGTTTCCCGTAGAACTTGGAGAGGTCCCTGCAGACGAGGCTGCGCTGCGCGAGCTCCGCGCGGGATAGCTGCGACACTCGCTGCCGCTCCGCAGTCACGTCGCTATCTTCATGCTCCGGAACTGGCGGGATTGTACGCAACGTCGATCTATAGAATACCTAAAATATTCGAAGTTTTATTGAAATTGATAACTTCATTCTATAATGAATGTACCTAAAAAACAATAAAACCCGCATAAGACCTGGGTGTCTATTCTACTAAAAACAGCAATCGATTCTATCTCGATTCTAGATAGAAACCGAAATGAAACCTGTGAAGTTCCAGTCAACGTTTCTAAAACTTGTGAACTTAACTCGGTATTCTGCAAGCCAATGACGTTTAAATGGATTTGACCAATTTCGATACCAATCGACACATTTGTGTGACGTCATTGGCTTGCAGAATACCGAGTTAAGTTCACAAGTTTTAGAAAAATTGACTGGAACTTCACAGGTTTCATTTCGGTTTCTATCTAGAATCGAGATAGAATCGATCGCTGTTTTTAGTAGAATAGACACCCTGATTCGGTGGGATTTTTCAGAATCTTATAGGAGGTCAATATCATTACCAATAGTATTTAGTAAGTTTCAATTTGTTTCTAATTATAAGTGATAATTTTAGTTTCTATTGTCTGCCATTCTCGCCTGAGATACAGGATTTTCCTTGTTCAGGCATTAGTGTAATTTAGATTTAAATCAAAATTTGACTTAAGTTATTTTGTACACATTAATTTGGATTTTTTTTAATATAAGGAACACACTTCCAATTTCAGCCCTCTGCTATCAGCGGTTTATCAGTCCGTCAGGACCAAATACTTTTATAGACATAGATAAGTAAATTTACCTTGAAATTAAACTAATTTTAAGGTTTTAATCGCATGATGTTTATTACTTTTAACATTGTTTCAATGCTCAACGTTTCAAGTAAAACAATATAACAGTAATAAACACCACACGATTAAAACCGAAAAATGAGTTTAATTTCAATCCAACATCGCGAAAACAGAAGAAAAATTTATGAATTTACCTTATCTTTCAATTCGTACTCTTTGATTAGAAGAACAACAAATGCTACGATTCCAACTATGAGAGTTGTTAATAAATATCGCCCAATACCAGGCGCTTTCCACTGTAAGAAAGGATCGTCGTCGACTGAAAAAAAAAACATTAAAAGATTAGGTACTTTATTTTAAAGAAGGTTAAAAGCTTATCTGATCAACGCTATTTTAATGTATTCTTCTATCTTGAATTAGTAGAAAGTTTAATTTTTCTATACACGATTTTTACGATTTAGAAAGTACTGATGGGGCTATGATAAATCGTGGTGGTAAAAATAAGAAATTTAAACGGAAATCTATACACAAAAAGTATTTTGTTAATAATTAAAAAAAAAACGTTGTAAATATGACTTTAATAATAAGTCTTGTAGATAAATTATACAAGAGAAAAAAACGTTTCCAAGTAGACTAGGGAAAAGATGGCTCCACTAAGAAAATAGGACACTACATGCGGAAACAACGCTGCTAAAATACGATGTTAAAGTTAATGGTACAACGTACATCAAGCATTCATAAAAGTCAAACTTCACGATGACACTTCCACTGCAACTTAACCTAAAACAGCCCACAACTACAGCACACATATAAATAAATTGGCACACGCAGCTGCACACTTGCTGTAGGTGTGATCTGTTTAGGTAAAGTTTCAGGGTAAGTGTCCGTCGTGTATTTTGAGCTTACCCCCTTACTTATATACAGCTGCATAACCTATGAATCGTTTGGCTTTTTCTGTAACATGAAGTTTTTAAGTTATCAGACAGTGGTAAACGTTTCATAAACTTAGTCATTGATTATAAGTAAGGGGGTTAATGTAAAGCGCCACAGTATAAGGCATGCATAAATGACTTACTTACTACAACACATAGAAATGTCAAGATCCGTGCAGATTGTATGTCTCGTGCAGTTCGCCAGCTTCAGCTGCTCGCACAGACCGTCGCAGGCGAGCACCGAGAATGACGTCACACTCATCTCCCTACGTAAACACATCATAGGTAATACTTTGGCAGTCTGCCACGGCTAAAGGCTGGAGCAGACCGAATGCGTATACGTAGACGTAAGCGTGGACGTGCACGTACCGCTGAGTTATAATGTATGAAACTGTATGCAGCCGGTCTGCTCCAGCCTTTAGTTAAAATAAAAAGTAAGATGCGTAATATATGAAAGTAATATTTCTTATGTTTATTGCCCAAGGCATACAAGAAATATTTTAAAAGGAGAAAAAAGAAATTAGAATCCAGAATTTTTGATGATGCATTAAAAATTCTGCCGTGACAAGATTCGAATCTGTGTCCCTCACTTGCCGGGCCAGTGCGCTAACCACTGCACTACACGTTTTTTTCTCGAACAGTTTAGCAATTTAACGAAACTGCAAAATTTCCAAAATACATTGAACCATTTTCAAGAAAAATCAAATAATACTGAGTCATTGTGGAGACGGTTTCATTATTTAACATGTGCCCTGGGAAAACAAAAGTTGTTCGCCTAAACAATAGGCGAACAGCTTTTGTTTTAGAACTTTTGACTAGAGTCCCTCTCCCTCAACAAACGCCTTAACCCGAGGATTCATTTACAGTTGCGGGTTGACTTACCTCAAACTCCTGCAGGCGCTGTAAGTCGGTAGTACAGAGAAGATGTAGTCCAAAATTTCCGCGTAATAAGTGCTACCGATTTGAGGCAATCGTAATACTTCTGTCACCAAAAATGGCATACATCCTAAAAATCAAATAAAACTTTACAATAAGTACAACGAATATGCAGTTAGACGGAAAAGATACCTCCTCAAGATTGTTTTTATTATCATAGGACCGACTTGGAATTTGAATTAGAGAATTCCTCTTAATATAAGTATTTCGAGTTGTTTTTTTAAGCTTACCAGTTAAAGTATTAACGAAAGCCATTTTAGTGAAGCCGGTAGCAGCTTCATTGAAGTAGAAGGACGCGAGGTAATGAAGCGGTATTATCGCAAACGAGAACACCATCAGAACCAACAATGCTCTGCCTGGAACAAACATTCATAAAAGTTTGATAAAAAAATACTTCAAGATTTTTAAATGATAGTTACATTTTGTCTTTGATAATATTTTTAAAGATTAATAAGTTGTTTATATAGTTATATATTTTTAATTGTTAATTTACTCACATAAAGTATTTAAGATTTAAGTAAAACATGAATAAATGATTGACGACCTCTGTGGCGCGTCGTGCGAAAGCGCGACTGCAATGCAGGAGGTTGCGGGTTCGATTCCCGCCGGGTGCAAGTATTTATGCTTAAAAAATAAATATTTGTGTCTGGTCTGGGTGTCCCTCTATGTATAATATGTATGTATTTACAAAAGAAAAATAAATATAAGTATTATATCCGTTGTCTAGTCACCGTAACACAAGCTTAGTCGCTTACCACGGGGCTATGGAGCCCCGGACTTTTGGAAGGCGTGCGTGGGGCCGAAGCCAACACGTAGAGGCCCGTTTCAGTCACAATTTTAATCGCAAAGTTGAAATTGACACCAAACCGGCGGTTATCCCTGTCTACACTATAAAATGCAGCCAAGGACAACCCCCGGTTTGGATAGTACTATTGTGTAAACTACAGATGAAAACTACTTGGGCTATGACAATGGGTTGGTAGTGGATTGGATACTGGGGGGAACTATGGGGACTATGGCGCCTGCCGTAACATTGTTCAATAAACAAGTAAAAATGGCAGACGGAGACTCGCCAACTCACAAACTGGGCCACCCTAAATGAAGCCGAGCAAATTACAGCCAGGGGGCAACAGGGGCGTGAGTGGCTGAAGGATGGAGAGGCCTCCCTGGATTTTATACTCAGGTCACGGGCTCCCTGAGGGTCCAGCCTACCTGGCCCACTCACCACTTACGATTGGCATCCATCCTACGAGCAGAGTGGGAGCTCTGCTCTCGCGACTCCACTCCGACCGGCCGGTGAAGGCAAGCCAGAGGCGGGGGACCGCTTCCTCGTCAGTGTTCACTCCGACCAGCCAACTAAGGCAAGCCGGAGGTGAGGAACGGTGGTTTCCCCCTGGAGCACTCGGGTAGCCGCGGGGTCGCTACTCCCCGACACCTCGCCTCAAGGTGCCCTGCGGGCTTATTATTATTATTATTAAAAAAAGTAAAAATAAAACTAAACGGTTATTTAAAAATAGACCAGTTTATTGTTGCAAGACGACACTTAATTGGTTAATAGTTAAACAAATATTGTCAAACAACTTTGCAAAAAAAATTTACACGAGCTGTTTTTTTACTAGCAAATAATCGAGATCGTCTGGTAATAGTCATAAACCTAACCCGTTTTAGTAAGATTAATGTTATGTTTGCATTTATTAAAACTGGTTTAGTTAGATCTATAACTGAACCATTTCAAGGTCTAGGCCAATTATGACACACTTTAATAGAACAACAACCTGCGGCCTAACTGGTTAACTTAAGTTCTGATACATTGCCAAAATAATAAGGTACTTAATTCGGTTGTTATACGGTCGGCACAGGGGATGTGAAACTTTTTAACAGCAGGTAAATCAGCAAGGAGTTGATCCCAAAGAACAAGCGAGGCCTTTAGGATGAACTCCTTTCGATCTCCAACCAGAACCTTATTATTTTTCTGTCACTTACCTAATTCAGCCGGAGTAGCGAGGGTGGTTTCTCTGAAGCAAGCCAAGGTGATCATGATGAGGATATGTATCACGAACATCCACATCCAATCGTATATCCACGCTGTGAGCCACATCGTCGCGGGCCGGACTCCCGAGATCCTTTGAAGGAGCTTTGCACCGCTCGTGCGTTCCTTGTTCAAACAGTATTTGTATTATTTTAAGCTTACATGGGTGTTTTACTACCAATGTTATTCAATAAGGGGGTAAACAAATTTTCACATGGTAAATATCCCGGTATTCAATCATATTTGTAGTATATGTATTGTTATGTTTATGTTGCAATTATTTATGTAGTTAAGTAGATAGACCACGTAACCGAAAATCTCCCAGTTTGCAGTTCGCACCACTTTTCCTATAGAAAATACTAGCTGTGTCCTGCGGTTTCACCCGCATTAGTCCCGATCTCATGAACATTTCAACAAATCCTTTCTTATTGGATGCATAACCACATCATATAAAAAATAAACTCTCCCAACATCTCTCTCTAGCCATCAGCGGTTCGATTCTCGTAAATAATTACATACCAGTTCGATGACAGACGCATTGCAGATGCAACGAAGACACAACACAATTGCAAAGAAAACTACTCTGAACTACCATACAATACAATGAGAGTGTATTTTGAGTTTGCTTTGCAATTGTGTCGTGTTGGCGTTACGTCTGCACTGCGTCTGTCATCGAACTGGCATGTAATAATTTACGACAATCGAGCCGCAGGTTATCAATCAGTATAAGTCATTTTATAGATAAAAATGACTTCGTAGGTACTTACTTTAATAACAAACAGCACAAGAAAGGAACTGATGAATCCCAAACAGAATCCGAGATTAAAGGAGAACTGGAATGCCATACTACTGCCTGTAGCCATTACGCTTATCTGAAACATTGAAAAGGTAAAAACACGTAACGTACATGCATAGATGAGGGGTTCTTATCGTGATTAGTAAAACCATGTTTAGCGAAACCTAGCACACTTGTACCACAAGTGGGAGGCGTCCTAATAGCATTAATTATGATTGCGTCCAATAGAGATAAAAACCTGGCAATTTTAATGAGTTTTTGTGGTCATAGCCATATATTTTTATCACAGTTTTAAGGATAAATAAGTACGTAAACTCGAGTATTTTTATTGATCTAAGGTTATTATTAGAAAAGTACCTGATATCATTTTATAACTACATGACAATAATAAGTAAAGTAGGTACTTGGCAGAAGGATTGGTCATGTCTCTCCATTAGTTATTTCCATAAGTATACCTAGCTTGGATCCTTCCTGATCATGTTACCTAAAAATCAAATTAACTACGAAGCAAAAGTGACTAATTTGTAATTCGTCTATAAAGCAAAACGTCTAAATTGTTAAATGACTTATTTTCAGAATGCCGTCAGAGTAAATAGACTAATCTGTTGAAAGACTAAAACTTGAAATGACTTTCGTAATAAAATGACTTAAACGTATAATGACTACCTTTTAGACATTTTGCTTCATAGACAAATTACAAATTAGTTTTGTAAACATATGAATTACCCGCATGTCATTAGAAACGCAAGTGGTTAGATACGCATTTCGTCAGAAAACGCATTGTGACAGATAGGTACGCATCTTTTCATACGCAACTTGACAGATCCACTCTTGTCAATCGAAAATAAAACAAAAGACGATCGAAATAGAAACAAAACACGATCGATATAAAAACAAAAGATGATTTTTTTTTGATTTAGATCGTCTTTTGTTTCCATTTCGATCGTCTTGTTTTCTATATCGATCGTCTTTTGTTTTATTTTCGATCGACAAATTTTGATAAGCTTTTCTTTTGGTTTCGATCGACTATTGTTTCCATTTCGATCGTCTTTTGTTTCTATTTCGATCGTCTTTTGTTTTAATTTCGATCGACATATTTTCATAGGCATTTGTTTCTATTTCGATCGTCTTTCGTTTTATTTTCGATCAAAAAGAAGTGGATCTGTAAAGTGTGATGAAATGCGTATAATGAGATGCGTATCTGAACTTGTGCGTTTCTGCGTTTCTTGCGTTTCTGATGACATGGTGGTATGGTATGGGATGGTAATCCAAAAATATTTTATAGAGTCAAAGTAGTTTATATTTGACATTTTGCATTTTAGGCATTTTGCTTGGTAGGCTTCTTATTTCTTAGGCATGTTTAGGCATAATTAGTTTTAGGCAATTTGCTTTGTATGCTTTTTGCTTCATGGGCTTTACAATCCTAAGGCAAATTACTTTTTAGGCATACTGAATTTTAGGTAGTTTGCCTAATAGGGATTTCGTTTTTTAGACATGACCTTTAGGCATTTTGCTTCTTAGTCAATTTGATTTTTAGGCAACTTGATCAGGAAGGGCTCGGATCACATATTTTGCATGGGATGGACCCTTTCGTGTATTTTGAATTTTGGAAGTAAACGCAACGCGTTGACTTTCAGACCATTATAAACGACTATTTCTATAATAATACTCACCCAGTTTTCTAAGGAGTACGGTAACGGATGATTTACAAATTTCAAAGAGCTTCCGGGCGAAACGGCGTGCAATATAGCGTTGTTAACGAGTGCGAGCGAGATGGCAGGATCGTGGTACCCGTAATTACTGAACCAAGCTGTTATGTTGTGTTGAGAGAAAGTTGCTCCGGCTAACGTCTCGTATCGTATACGAGGTATGTCTGTTGTACTCTGAAAACAAGATACTATTCATTTTTGAAAACAAGATACTACACATTCAAGCCTCTGTGGAATTAAAATTCGTGAAAGATAACGAGTGTAGTGCAAATAAAATAACAGTGCCATAAAATAACGTGGAGTTGCGGGTAGGCGGGTAGACAACAAAAATGGTGGCGACCATTTTTGTTGTCTACCCGCCTACCCGCATTCTACAAAAAAATACCACTTTACACGTATTATTGGCCCAAATTTCCCTTAAATGCTGGCAGAAAGGCCATAAATAAAGAACTGAACTAAGTCATATAGCCAATACGACTTTTTCGTAGGCACAAAAAGATGTATGATAATATAGGTAAAAACTTACTTAGGAACATACAACAACATAATAACCAGTATAGTCACAAAGGGCGCTCACTTAAGAGTCGCTTTAGTTAGACTCATAAGAAAAGCTTAGACTCTAAAGTGAGTGTCGTGCCTAACGATCAATTGTAGAAACAATCCTACAAGATGATTATACAATAAAATTATACATACCAATTTTGTATAAAATTTCCCCATATCCATAGCGGCAATATCAGTGAGAGTCATGCCGGGATACGCTGAAGTCTTGAAGTAATCTTTATAAGCATTCATTGTCTTCGCCTCCATAGTTCCATCCGTCAGGTTGATAGAGTGCGCGAGAATGGTCTGAGTTCTCCGGAACCCGTGTTCAAAGTTCAGTGGCAACGGAGGTAGTTCAGCCATGAATTGCCACGACCGAGATATTATCACAGATATAATGATGTTGACGACGGGCCATATCAGTTGTATGGCCGACGGCATCTTGCTTCTCCATGTATTGAAAGCCAGTTTCATGAACATCGCTTGTATGTGATTTAAAAGGAGTTTCGCTCCGTACACTTTTTTAATTGGTTCGTTTTCCACTGTAAAATAATAATAATTGGAATTGGTATCGCGTAACATTCACGAAAAATACAGCCGTTTTCTGCTTTTATTTCTGTTAAAAATAAAAAATGTTACTCGAATGTCACGGTTACTTATACTTTGGTGGTACATTCGTTTTTAAACGACTTCAAAGAAGAAGGAGCTTCTTAATTAGCTTGTGGCTATATTTTATCGAAAATCGAAATAGAATGAATAAACTTGAGGGATTGGTCAATCACGTAACTGACTTTTTTCGACTTCTTAATACTTATTTTCTTATCTTTATGATCGTGATTTATTAAACGTTTTTCCCATTTATTCAAATTTCTTCAATAAAGTTATTTTTTACTAGAAGAGGAAAGAGCTTACTAGTTCTCTATGAGGTCAAAGTTAAAGTTCTTACTGGGTGTTTCCGCAACTAGCCCTGTCTTGGCCTTTTTGCGTGACTTTAAGTCGTAGGTTTCCTCACGATGTTTTCCTTTACCGTAAGAGCGATGTTAATAGCGCACAATTTTTTTTCCTAAAGAAAAAGACATTGGTGCGAGGTCAGGGTTCGAGACCACGACCTTTGGAATAAAAGTAACGATATCTACCGCTAGAACAAAACCGCTCTCTATGAGGTAATTGCACAAGAAAAACATCAAAATCGGATAGTGTTAAGGAATATAAAAGAGGGTTTTATTTCTAAATAGTCCTCTTAAATGTTCAGCGTAAAGAAAAAACTGCCTACAACACATTTTTTGTGATGTACCTACTAGACTAACTATCCTCATACTATTTTAAAAAATAGCCAAATATAAAGTTCATCACAAAGTTAACTACACCAGTTTAATTCAAGTTTTTTGCTATTTAAATTGCAGGTGATTAAAACGTGAGTTTTGGTGTGACACGGAACTTTAGACTCTATGCTAGCTATGCATAGGTATAGTTTTTGTTTAACCATTATTTCGATTTTAATGAAATGTTTTTGCGCATTACAGTTTAAAGTAAGAAGATAAAATATGTAGGTAGCTTTGGATGCGAATAACTTAATATTTCTTATTTTATTTACTCAAGGCATTCTACTAGAAATATTTTACAAAGAGAAAATTCATCATCAAAAATTCTCCTTTGTGACATAGTTCGAACCCGTGCCTCTCGTTTGCCGGGCGAGTGCGCTCAACCATTACGAGTTTGATGATGTATTTTCTTCAGAATGTTGCGGGTTCGATTTCCACTGGGTGCAAGTATTTATGCTTGAAATAAACATTTGTTTCTGGGCTGGGTGTTTTCTATGTAGCATATGTATTTACAAAAAAAAACGAATAAAACGTAGTACTTATATCCGCTGTCTAGTACCCATAGTACAAGCCTAGTGCTTAATTTGGGGTCAGATTGCACTGTGTATAACATCGTGCAATATTTATATATTTAAAATACGTCTTGTGATTAACTGACTTGGGTTGTAACAGTTTCCATTTGTAGTAAGTTCAATGTCATCACAGTGCCCGTTCCACTTTCTTTCCTTAATCGCGGTCATTGCCGCGTTATCTTCCGCGCCAGCCCTGGAACGGTAAACAATTGTAGATTACCTCTTAAAGGAACTAAGTATATACGACGGACTGCGATGACCCTTTTATCTTTATAGTATTGGAGACACAGTATAGCACAAACCAATACAATATAGTGTAATATATTATATTAATCTCTACTATACTATACTAGCAGCGTGCCGCGGTTTCAACGCGTAAGTCCCGATCCTGCGGGAATATCGGGATAAAAATTACATTATGTTCCTCCCCGACAATTTAGCTTTCTATATGTGAAAGAATTTTTGAATAAGAATAATTTATTGTTCTAATTGTGTAGGTACATTGGTCTTAAATATGTACTATATAAGTGCACAGTCTACTCGTTTCGAGCATACAATAATGTAGTATACAATTAGGTATATTAATACTTAAGTTACATAAATCTAAGTAATTATAATCCAATATTTATACCGACACGACAAACATTTGGTATTTATTTTTCAGTATGATCAAAATCGGTCCAGTAATTTCGGAGCCTATTAGTTCCAAACAAACAAATAAACATTTATCTTTTATTTGTTTGTATTATTCCTCATAAGAGGTATAGATTAATAGTATAATATCTCTACTATATTATTAACTACCTGCGCCTTGCGGTTTCACCCGCGTAAGTCCCGATCCCGCGGGAATATCTGGATTAAAAGTAGCCTATGTGTTATTCTAGGTCTCCAGCTATATATATTCCAAGTTTCATCGCAATCGGTTTAGTAGTTTTTGCGTGAAAGAGTAACAAACATCCAAACATCCATACAAACTTTCACATTTATAATATTAGTAGGATAGGATGTACCTACATACGCGCGAACCACTCGACGCAGAACCTGTATTCTATATAACACATAAGTACGTCACGCATCGCAGCGCACGCCACGAATCTAGTGTTAAACCAGCAAAAAATAATTTCTATATTAGATTTTTAATTAGGAGTTCAAAAAGACTATACACAGCTTTAATTTAGAGTGAAGAAAAAATATAATCTCTTAAAACTTACTTCATAAAGACTTCTTCAAGGCTCGTTATAGACAGTCCGTAACTAGACACGTCTAACGATTCTCTCTGCTCTTCAAACTCTTTTAACATCTCCGGGAACTTATTGACATACTCTCTTGGAAGAATATACGTCAATTCGGAAGCTAGAACAATAAATTTACGTTTATAGAGCACTAGACATATAGACTGCATTTTGCAAAGGACTAAAAATCATTTATTCGCAACACAGATATAAAAAATACAAATCGTAATCATAATTAACTACTTTGATTAACAATTAGTTGCGAAACGGTATTCAATCCAGCAAAATGCTTGTCTTTCGACTAAGTATGGCGCTGGTCTTCCGTTAGAGCCGGTCCGGTGACGTCAGTGACTGTCGTTAGTCTGTTTGTAGTTACGCGGCGAACTAATCATTATAGTTAAAATGGACTAGGTATGTCTAGACCCTATGTAACCTGCAAAAATATTCACTGTAGAATATTTTTGCAGGTTACTTTACGTCTAACAACATAATTTTATTGTCCATTAGTTTAAAAAAAGGCAAGTAATAAAAATGTGTAAAATGGTCTAGGTTTTAAACAGACAGACGGGACACGCGAGTGAATTTATAAGCATTGTTTTTTTACCTTTTGAAGTACCTACGGAACCATAAAAATATATTTATAAACTGTAAAAGGCTTGTATTGTGATTGGATTCTGTAAAAGGAAAGGATTGAGGAAAGGAAAATATATGCATTAAGTGTAATAAGCTTACCAATATTAGTATTTTCTTTAACCATAGGAACATAACTCTTCAAGAATTTGGTAACTTGATTGACATCGCAGTGGTCTCCTTTGAGTACATTAATCTTGTATCCGATGCCGTAGTGTTTCTTCAAGAAGTAAGGGCTGCCGTAGCACTGCAGCCGACCGCCGGACATTATCGCGATGCGGTCGCCGAGCACGTCGGCTTCATCCATGAAGTGAGTCGTCAGGATTATGGTACGACCTGCAAACAAAAACCATACATTCATTAGGTAAATAGGCTTTTTTTATTACATAACTAGCTCACCCGGCGCACTTTGCATCACCATCGGTCATGGCTAAAAATAAATAAAAAAAAACGTGTGGCACTCGGGGACTGCCGCGGTAAAGCTATTGCATAGCATTTTTTTCTAAGGCTAAATGGTAGGGGGAGTGGGGGTTTTAGGTTTCATTTTCGCTACGAAATTTCTTGATTCGGTCGCCGCGCTCAAAGCCCGCGATAAAAGCTACGTAATAGCTTAATAAGTTGACGTATTACTAAAATGCACTCGTTACATAGGTATCTAATTTCTTTGGGCCCAACTTTCGTATGTCTAAAAATGTATGAATGTACATTTTCAGCATGCGATAATAGTACATTATGATATAAGTGCGGTAAGTTGAAAATTACAGCCGAGGCGATATTGCTAGCCCGAGCCGTAGGCGAGGGCTACAAGAAAGCAGAGGCTGTAATTATCAAAGCGCACGTATGTCATACGACGTTTTATAACACATTTGCGAGGAAATCAAATAAAAACAATACAGCGAAAAGAAAAAGCGCGCGGAATAATTTTTATTTGTTCACAAATTAGCGATGCGCGGGCATCAGTGCTTTTTTTTTTTAAGGCAACGGTACAAAAACAGCCAGTATTACTAATAAAGTAAATTAATATTTTTTTGTTTCTGTTACAGATGTAATTTACTGTCAAAATGAATTAAATTAAAGAATTAAATGTTTATTTTTTATATTTTATCTCCCAAAGTTAATTTTATTCATAAAATATTGACCACTTTTCTGACATAAAAACTTTTTGATTTGCTTTCTTTGCTTTTTTTTTCTTAAGATTTAAAAAAGTACCGTTGGTTTTAGACGGAGCATGATAAACCGTACGTGTTACCTTATTAGAAAGAAACTCGTGCGTTTTACTTTACGATTACGCACAAGTACGTAATGACATACATTACGATATTGAAATTGGTGAAATAAGAGGCCCTTTACGAGCAAATGTGTTATAAAGTAATTTAATGCATTCTATGTATTTTAGACGGCTACTATAACAAATCAAATATCATATAAATCGGTTAAGCCGTTCTCGAGTGACTGCGCTTCACATTAAAGCAACTTTATTTTCATTTATATTTATACTCGTCGGTACATACTTAATACATGGATAAGGTAAGTGATCGATTTACAAATACGTAAGCATTTTGAGTCATTCAGGAGAGAGTCGAGTCTTGTTTTCGTGATATTTGTGAACTGGTTTTTAAAATATTTATGACATTAATAAAACATTAAGTTGAAGAACCACTTTAAAATTCAAGACGTCATACGCATGATATGAATTTTGACTTTATGGTACATCCACACCGCAGTCATTTTAAAGAACAACATTTCAAAGTGTTACTCAACTTCTTCTTCTTTTCGTGTAGTGGTGTGGCACACCTATAGTGTTAGAGTTTTCAGGTCGCCCTAAATAAGGCCTCTAACTTGACCTAACGACTGCTATCAGAGATAACAACCGGGACCACCGCAAGACCATTTATGAGCATTCACGTATGTTAATTAATGCCTTTCTTTTGGAAACAGTTAACATGTAGTAACAATTATTGATAACATTGTTAGATAATGATAGATAGATAAAAACTTTATTGCACCAAAAATTGAAAGCTCCAAAGAAGCTTTTGAAGCAGCTTCAAAAGTAGATAATGCTACGTGACCACAGTACATTTGCCGTCCAACTCGCTTGTTGCTGAAAGTTACTCTTTGTATTGTTTTGTTATTTTATGTTATTGGCGTTATGGATGCTATAGATTAGGAATAATAAGTAACAAATAGTAGAACGTAGCCACAAAAGTTACTGATATACTTAAGTTAGTTAGTACTTTTCTAATATTATATTGGTAAAAAGTAAGCAAAAAAAAAGTAAAAGCAGTGTGGATGCACCATTAAATATGTAGGTAAATATTTTTTATACGTCACGCCAGACGTTAAGGCATATCAAACTGTTCCCCTAATTTACATAGGTATAAACGCAATTTAAAAGAAGCTTTGAAGTTTTAGCATTGATAAATTTGACTCTAAGCATAATATATGTTTTGTCTAAAGTGTTTATGTCGTTAAGTTGGGTATCGGTTTAATGGTTTACAGGACTCGCCTTACGAGAACCGAACCTTAGGTTTGGAGACACGATCTGTTTATAACTGAATCCTGACGGCGCTTTTAAGAGAACCTGACGATGCAGCACCCCTAACGTCATACCGAAGAGTGGATAAGTGGAGACACTATATCATACATAAGCAAGATAGATAAGTTTTCGATCTAGGGTTGTTCGCCCGACACAACAGCCTCGCCGATAACCCTACTCTCTGCAATAGACCCCCTAGAGCTAGTGACATACCTCTCTTCTCCTTCTGCAGTAGGTCCCACAGCGCGCGGCGCGCGGCGGGGCCCTACACCCGACAGCCTCGCCGATAACCCTACTCTCTGCAATAGACCCCCTAGAGCTAGTGACATACCTCTCTTCTCCTTCTGCAGTAGGTCCCACAGCGCGCGGCGCGCGGCGGGGCCCTACACCCGACAGCCTCGCCGATAACCCTACTCTCTGCAATAGACCCCCTAGAGCTAGTGACATACCTCTCTTCTCCTTCTGCAGTAGGTCCCACAGCGCGCGGCGCGCGGCGGGGCCCTACACCCGACAGCCTCGCCGATAACCCTACTCTCTGCAATAGACCCCCTAGAGCTAGTGACATACCTCTCTTCTCCTTCTGCAGTAGGTCCCACAGCGCGCGGCGCGCGGCGGGGCCCTACACCCGACAGCCTCGCCGATAACCCTACTCTCTGCAATAGACCCCCTAGAGCTAGTGACATACCTCTCTTCTCCTTCTGCAGTAGGTCTCACAGCGCGCGGCGCGCGGCGGGGCCCTACACCCGACAGCCTCGCCGATAACCCTACTCTCTGCAATAGACCCCCTAGAGCTAGTGACATACCTCTCTTCTCCTTCTGCAGTAGGTCCCACAGCGCGCGGCGCGCGGCGGGGTCGAGCCCCGAGGTGGGCTCGTCCAGCAACACGACGCGGGACGACCCGCACATCGCCGCGGCTACGGACAGTCGCCGTTTCTGTCCACCGGACAGCTTCGCAGATTCAACATTTCTCTGGGAACGGTATTTCATACATTACGATTTTCTTGACTCGACTAAACTTGATATAATATATAAAGGTAACAGTCAAAATGCTAATACGATTTGGAGTACTAGAATGGAGAATCTACCATTCTAGTACCGAGTCTAGGTGTCTCTGGTCAAATTTCCAGGAGATTCGAGATTTATCCTGGACGCATTTGAATTACTTTTCCTTTTCGAATTTTGAATAAATCGTCTGCTGACTTGACGACTTGTTGAATAAGGTCATAAGCTCTTAAATATCAGACGTTTAAATAGTCAGGGTCAAAGTTAAGACCAAAAAACGCAATTTTACTATATTTACGGATAAGGTAATCCAATAACTTTGGCGGACTTTGAGGAAACTATCCAAACTTCTATACGTCATTAAGGCTTCCAGAAATAATAGCAAAAATGATCTGGCATATGATTTTCCGATCACTGAGAAAAATGACTCTGTCTGTATTGGAGACGTGAAAACCAAACAGTAGACGTTTTGATCGTCTAAGAGTTTTTTTCCCAAAAAGAATAGAAAATGATTGCTTTTCCAGCGAATTCTTGTAATTTTATACTTTAACATAATACTTAATTAAAAAATATACACTCTTTTGCTTTTGGAATCGATCGGGAATACTTTTGACCCTGGCCGATAAACCGTTTGAGATGGTGACCTCTTATGACGTTATTCAACGAGTCGTCAAGTCAGCAGACGGTTTGCGTAATGCACAAAAAGTAAACAAAATTGTAATACGTCCAGGATCGCCCTGAATTTTTTTAACTAGTCCTGGGGACCTAAGACTTGGTACGTTAATAGTAAATTACAACCAGTAGATTGTTCTGAAAAATGTATACCCAGCCTTCTGACTATAAGATGCTATAAGTAAAAAGATCTTAGTTTTCCTTATGAGTTATGACAACTTATGACAGAGCTTATCGTCGTCTTCGTCGAGTCAATGGCACAGAACATAACATTATTAAAGTATTAGTAATAATTCGTTTTTTTTTTAATGAAAAAGTCAGACTAGGCCCTCTGTCTAATATGGTCTGTTTGTCTAGACTAGGTCGTGCGGACCTTGAAATTCACCCATTAATTTATGTATTTATGGAAATATGCCAATTAACCATTTACATGACCATAAAATTAAGGTAGATATGAATCATCCACAAAAATGAAATTGAATAGGTAATTGAAGTACCTTTATAACAATTAATTCTCATGTAATTAAACTTTAAAAATTATATTCGTGTTACATCCTTCTAGGTAAGATAGATAGACTTGTAGTACCACATAGTTTGCCCACTTTAGTCGTAAGTTTTTTGTGCTGGTATCCCTTTCTACTTCCCGCTCATCTCTAGCGTCCGGCTTGGCTTCATTCGCATTTTAGTGCGCCTCCACGATAGTCGTGCGCTGCGGTCTCGATTGAAAAAATAAAAAATATAATCGAAACGCGCGCATAAAGAATATTAGCAAAATAAAGAAGAAATCTAGTGAAATAGTCAGCAAGATTCGACATCATCAAGCAGCACTCAAGTTCTTCGTGATCCATGCCGTTTCCGGACAGTGAAAACGTGGTTCGTACCTACCTACATTTTTAATAAATGCACCAGATAAGTCTCAGAGACTTTTTCACCGCATTTAATGTATCATGCATCAGAATTATCTGTGGGATTCTTCGCCGCATGAGTACCTATTCGATTGGGCAAGTTTTCACTCGCCCCATAGCGAGTGTCTTCACACTCCACATTCAGTGTATCATGCATCAGATTAATCTGTAGGATTCTTCGCCGCATGAGTACCTATCCTATGGGGCAAGTTCTCACTCGCCCCATAGCGAGTGTCTTTACACTCTCAGTGTCTTTACACTGTACCTACACTATCGGTTTTTTCAAACCAGAATCAAATTGTTTGTTTTTCTCAAACCAATTTTTCTGCAGTTATGCACTAACGCTAACGGCGTTTTTTACACTCGGGGTCCGAGGGTCCCGAAGTCGGGGTCCGTATCCAGGGATAACGATAAAAATATCGTCTGATTCAGACGTGCCAGCTGTTCAGCCAACAGCCGCCACGGAACCGATCGCTACACCAGCAACCGATCGCTGCACCAGCAACCGATCCGTAGCAAGGATGGACTCATTTGAGCGAACCAAATTCCGAATTACTACGTCATTTTGTAGTGTGTCCAATAATATCAGTAAAATTCCACCCGGAACTGTTTTTAAAAGCTAATCTACGTCTAGATTTGCACATTTCACAACCACGTACCAAAAAAAAAAAAAAACAATTACGGAAAATTGCGAATAATTTTTCAAAACAATTTTTCTTATGTGTCAGTTAACACTGAGAAATAAAGCTTAGGAACGAGTAATTGTTTCAAAAACAACAACAACATTGCTTAAAATATCAAGCAATTGTTATGTAATCTCAGCACTTAGGCTGAGTACCGAAATTAGAACGGTAATTTCGAATAACTACGAGACAGATCTATCGAGGGTAGACAGAAACGAAATATGGCAGTAACCAATTATTGTGCTTTTATGGAAAGTTATTTCCAACCAGTTGCCACGTGCTAACTAGGTATTTGTACAGAATCAAAACTAATGGTGCGGCCACACTGTTCCTCTCGCCTCTCTTACGACACGCTCGCGCTGGTCTCGCTAAAATGAATATAGTTAGATATGTATCTACCTATATATCGTAGGTATCTACGCATGGCGAGTAACGTGATTAATATTTCAGCTCATGAGCGTTTCTACATGGGGCGTATTCTGCTCGCTAATCATGTTGTTCTCAAGCCCTTCGGGTTTCTGCGCATCTGATCATCTGTTGTTTGACTCACAAAACGTCAATTCTTAGTCAATAGTGACTCCACGCTATTTTTTGGTGGATAAATAACTCAAAACAAAATAATAAATATTTTATTTGGTAAAAATTTAAGTACATGAGAGTTGAAAATCAGCCTCAATATCCAGATGTTGAGCTAAAAATATGGCAACAAACTAGGAAGTAGCAAAGTCTAGAAGGTACATTTGTTCGCGAACCTACAGCGGGGTTCCGATGACCCAAGCGCCTCAGCGAGTGCATCGCTTTAAGGGATTTTATCACAAATGATTACACAGCCTCCAGCCCAACGTGAAACCTACGCTATACTGGTAGACTTGCCTATTTTTATAGTGTTCGGAGCTCCGTAATTACGCCACGATATATTTTATCTTGGTTTAAGGTTTAGGTTCCCAATAAATAAAAATTTGTTCGATTGGTTCACAAATCGTACATTGATAAAGCCAAGGCAAAAAATACAAGGCAAAATTCACAAAGTAAACCTACTAATGACTAGTAAGTACCCTCGTGTTCCGGTAACCTACCGGTAACTAGATTCAATGTCTAAATATATCCACAAAATACAACATTTTACAAGATGTTTGTAAAAAACGTACTTTATATGTATTGCTAACTTTACAGTTACAAGAAGCATATATTTAATTAATGTACAAATTGTACAATAGTCTAGTTCATTAAGACATTGGGGTACTGACCTAAAGACCCGAGTTAAAACTAGCAGCCAGTGAATTTCTGAGGATGTATTTTCCTTTAAAATATTTACAATGTATATTGTACTTTGTTTTCACTATTTGTCCGTTTTGTCCCATTCTAGATACAAAGGTGAATACTTTTCCTACTCCTTAACCAATCAAATCGATGAGAATAATTGGAGATACTTATTATAAAGATTTACATTCCCACTCGTTATCAGTGGGTACGATCGAACGGTAATTGTCTTCGCCATTGATTCTCAGTAGGAACGTTGCTAGAGCAATCGTGTAGAAATTAGGAGATACGCTAACGGCTAACCTAAATACACAATAGGATATCTAGTTCCTAAGTACCTGGTAGTAGAATAAAGACCTAAAGATGATTACAGGTTCACGTAATCAACGGAAACATAAAGTAGGATTTTTAAGAGATCAACTTTACATGACTACTCCACGGCCCTTTGTAATTCCCTGTAGTAATTCTAATTTTATTTATCAATCAGAGTTGGTTCTTACGTGTTAGAGATAATTAGTATATACTATCGGAACTCTTAACTGCTGGGTGTGCCCTGTAATATCGAAAGACCCCGTGGCGGCGGGCCGGGCCTGAGCAGGCGGTGGTCTAAAAATTAATCTCATTTGCAATTAACCAATTAAAACGTTTGGCAGCAGTTTTTGTTCGAAAACTTTAGCTAAAAGTTGTAGTATTGACAACCCAACGTAACGCAGCTAAATGCTGTATCAATCACACGAAGGATGCCCAATATCCCCGTATTCGTAGCAATATAATTGAAACGAGATTTGACAGTGACAGTTTAAATCACGTAAGATCTTTTCATACCAAATATTTCGAATAAAATGTATGACAGTTTTACATTTTATGTTAATAATGTGGCCTTAGACAGAAGCTTTTAGGCTCTCTTTTTACTGCTGTTAAATGATTTTTAAGATTAAAATATATATATCTAATAAATAAAATTTCCATGTCACAATGTTAGTTACTGATCTCCACCAAACTCCACATGCGCATTCAGTAGGTCTGAGAATCGGCTACTATCTATAATTTATAAGGCAAAACAACGTTTGCCGGGTCAGCTAGTATATAGATACATATTTCATATATATATGTCTCAGAAGGCAATAGATGTCTTGGTACCTTACCATAAATATGAGGTACTAGTCAACCGTGATCCCTCAACGGTTATGCAATTAATTACCTCCCCTAATCGTATCGAGGACTACTGAGTTTTATCAATTTAATTCTTACTTCAATTGATGTGTTAAGATAAATAATTAAGTTATCGGTATTCTAATGAAACGGTAGTTTTCAATCGCAACATTCAAACGTACATTAGTGTATGTATGTTTCGAGGGTAACCATTGGGTTATCAGTTATCACGACGGCAATGCTAAAACAAAGCATCTCGCCTAAGGCATTTATTGACATAGGCATATTGGCCTAGCTGCAAGGTTACACCCCACAGTAATACGATATTCCTTACATACCTACGCTAGTACAACTATTGTAAACAAACTAGCAATAATAGGTAATTGGATCTAGATTTAACATTTAGACCATCTTATTCTAGGAGTCTTTGCGATATTTATAATAATAATTATCAATCTATTGGTATCTATTTGTCTCAGACCGACACTGTCCTGTCCTTATAGGTGATTTTTCCTGACGAAGTATCAAATTTATAAATTTTGTAAACCGCGGGCTAACACTTTTCGACATAATGATTAGACTTTGTAAAGGTGCTTTTCGTAGAATATAACTACAATACATTAATGACAATAAAGTATTTGGCGTTTGCTATACCTTAATATATAAATATTTCTTTTGAACTATTATCCCAGTAAATAGTACAGTAATAGTACAGTGTCTAAGTCATAGTAGGACTAGTTAATCAGTCCAAATAGAGAGTAAGAACTAAAAGTTCTGATCTGTTTAAACCTCTAAGCATAGAGTGCAAATCAACCTAGGGGTCGAACATTTGTCATTTTACAATAAACAAGATTATGTATTAATGAGTGGTATATCCTGTGTTTGCTTAATTTTAAGTCAAAACGATACGTTAGCATTAATTTGTTATAATCAGACCTTAGCCAGGTCTAGGTATATTACAAGTAAATAATACTTAAAGCTAAGCTGATTAAGATGTTATCCTCTTTTCATGGATTAAATTTACTTATTGTATTAAGTAAGTAGGTATCAGACCTACCTAATAATTAAAGTTCCTATGAAGGTTGTATAAGTTCTATAAGAGTTAAACTTAAGTTCTATAAGTGTGATTATAGTTTAGTAAAGATTATTTATGATAGGTTATGCCTATAAATAAAAGATCATTGAAGGGTAATCCTTTTCATTGTGATATTTCCTTAGATATACCTACTCTCAACATCTACAAGTCTATCTATCTATCTTACCTAGAAGGATGTAACACGAATATAATTCATGATTAAACGAACTTACCTGTACGTGAAGTTCTATCATAATTATATGAAGTGTTACATCCGAATAGGTAAGTCCCCCCCCATCCCGGTAAACCCCATTAGGCAGAAACATCACAGAAAAGGTCTCCAGACTTAATGAAGCCAAGCCGGACGCTAGAGATGAGCGGGAAGTAGAAAGGGATACCAGCACAAAAAACTTACGACTAAAGTGGGCAAACTATGTGGTACTACAAGTCTATCTATCTTACCTATTCGGATGTAACACTTCATATAATTATGATAGAACTTCACGTACAGGTAAGTTCGTTTAATCATGAAAAATACTGTTAATCATTTTATTGTTTGTATGATCGTAAATAACTTTTAGTTTTGCGTCATAAAGTTAACGTTAACTGCACATTGTTTCATGTATTTGAATTTTATTAGAGGTCTATAGCATTCAGAGATAGACAAAAACAGGAGACGATGATGCTATAAATATACTACTGTTGAAAAAATGAAGGAACTCAAGTGTTAGGTTTTTACTTTAATAAGCACAATGTACGACCTCTACAGATCAACGCAATCTAGCAACATTTTGTTTTAAAATACTGACCGAAGTCTCTTTTTGTTTTGTAATTTTTGCATTTGACATGGTTGCAATGTCAAGTTTAAAATTTTGTTCTCGACATTACTTCAATGTCAATTAGAAAAATATTGTGTATTTTTCTAATGAGGAGGAACACTAACTTTTTATCCCGGCAGAGGGCGTTAGTCGGATGATCTTTGGTTTGAATTAAGAACTGTCAAACAGCTGTTTTTTACAACTCTCGGCGCCTAATTGGCCATATCGGTCCGAGACCGAAAGAATAAAAAAAAAAACTCGGCGTTTCCATTGGTGGAGGACCATCATCGAAAAAAAAAAAAGATCATCTGATGCCAGCGCCATCTACTTACAGCTTTGCGTGTGGCACCCCATTAGGCAAGTCCGTGCCTGTAGGGTTTCGTGGTTTCTATAAAATACCACGGATTGCAATTTGGAAAAAAACATTACAACTGACACCTAGAATTTTTAATATCTTTGTGATGTTCGAGTTTATATGCATGTCACACGTGGACCAGCCGCATGGATTCTCGTTCCATTAGTAGGGATATACCTAATGTTCGTTCAGTGCAAACTATATTCACAATATTATTAGTTTGTATGTGTTGTTACCGGTTCTGGGTATTTTCTAAATGTGGTATATGTATGTTTTTACAAAAAAATATTATTTAGTGTATATCCGTTAACTAGTTCCCTTGCCCCTAGATGCTTAGTATGGAGTTTTTGCAATTAATGAAGTTCTTACCTTTTCTTCCAGATTGAGTAATTTGACGAAATGTGCGATTTCTTTTTCAATTTTGTTCTCGGACAGTCCTTTAAGCCTGGAGTAAAATATGATGTGTTCTGCGACAGTCAGGTCGGGGAATAAGACGTTGTGTTGCGGACAAATGCCAAGCGACATCCGAGCTTGTTCCGTTTCCGTTACTATGTTGTATCCGTTTATTGTAGCCGCACCTGATGTTGGAGGCACCATACCTAAAGCGAAGGAAGTTTAAGGTAGGTATATTACAAGCTTTTATTTAATGGTGACCGTTGTTGGACTACATCTCAAACGATCTCTCAGAACATAGAATAGAACTAGCAGTCGCATTCGTACGGATGTTTACCGGTTTAAATGTCGCCAAGCCTACGTTTGTGCGAGTGTGTACAGGCGACTACGTTCACGAACGCTTGAGACGTCTCCTTCAGTTTGTTTATTCCGGGATCTCAACAGATGACAGATATATGCTACTTTTTTTTTAAATATATATCTGTAAATTTTTATATATACTATTTGTTCCACAGCGGGAACCGAACACGCGGCCTGTGTTGAGCTGGTGTTTGGGAACCGCACTAAGGCTGCATTTCCACCAGTGCTAAGCGGGGATGCGTTGCTACGGATAGGTTTGTTAGAACCAATAGAATCGCTCGATTCTAAAATCAACTAAAATCAAGTTTGTCTCTGTGGTCATGATAATATTATGTATGACGACAAAGACAAAGTCGAGTTTTAAAATAACATATTATGTTATTAATATGTAAATAATAATAATATAAAAACATTAGTGTTAGCTTCTAGTGAGCTAAAGCTGACAGTAAGAGGCAACACTGCATTGCCTCTTTGAATAGCAATGCAGCTAGTATTTACCTATTATTCAATATCAAAATAATAATTTTCTCTGTAGTTAGGGAGCGGGTCCGAAAGGGTTATGATTGTAAATTATTAAAATAATTTGTAATTTTTATTATGTTATTTTGAAACTCGTCTTTGTCTTGATAATCACGCTTTTAGATTGTGAAATAAGTAGGTAAGTATGCCTACTTCATTAATCTTACACATGTTAGAAGCAGTAGGGACATGCCTAGCAGTAGGTCGGTATAACCAAACTAATTAAAATCAATCAAGACATTCTAGCAGACGTATTTATCGGTCAATTGAATGTAGAAGCAACAAACAATAGTTGTTAGATTGTTACTTGACCAACAGATGACTAATGTCATTTGATCGAGAACCTATACCTATTTTGTTATCACTTATCAATAATAATACACTGTGTACGATTTATTTGTAACCTCAATAGATATAAGTAGCAGACTAAACTATTGGTAGGTACACTCTAATTCAACTTAAGAGGATAGTCTCCTTTCTCTTTCTCCATACAAACGTAGTTAACATTTTCCTCCCTGGATAAAGACATTAGAGCAAATATGTTTATGCCATAAAACCTATATCTGTCATGACAATGCATCACCTTTTTATTTTTTTTTATTTTCTAATTAAAATAATAATAATAAAAAAAAAAAATGAAATGAAAAAAATAAAAAGGTAGTCATGCATGACAGATATAAGTTTTATGGCATAAACATATTTGCTCTAATGTCTTTATCCAGGGAGGAAAATTTAAACTACGTTTGTATGGAGAAAGAGAATGGAGACTATCCTCTTAAACTTAGACCTTGCTTTCCTATACGTGCCTGTCTATAATAATAAGCGTCTCTAAAACCTATTTACAGTATATAATACTATCCATATTTATGTTTATTTTATACAAAGTTAGTCGCTTATTGCGTCTATCTGCCTAGCTCCTAAACCACGCAACGGATTTTAATGTTGTTTACATCATCATTCATATAATTTCATCCGAAAGGTTTATATGTATTAACTAGTTGTGTCCCGCGGTTTTACTCGCATAAGTCCCGATCCCGAGGGAATTTTCAAAAATCCTTTCTTATCGGATGCTTAGATCACATAAAGAAAACACTGCCCAAATTTCAGCTCTCTATCTGCGGTTTATGCTCTGCGATGATCAGTCAGTCAGTCAGCCAGTCAGGACAAAGCCTTTTATAGATTTAGATTAAACACAATCACTAGTATCAAATTGAATCCTTGGGAGTAAAATGGGTAAAACTATTTCATCCTGATATTTCTACGGAATCGAGACTTTACGAGTGAACCCGCAGGGCGAAGCTGCTATAAAATATAGCAGGTGATTATGAGAATTCAAGAAACATAACTGATCTTCATTAAATTATGACATTGATAGAACCTGAGGCTTTCGTAATAAATTAAACTTTATCTTAACTCGGAATACACAACACGTACTTTAATCGTCATTAAAATGATTGTCACCATTATTAAAACAACAACATGATTGCAAAAGACCCTTAACTGTTTAAAACTGTTATTTTCAATGCACAGCTGTTGGCTGATAAACTGGCCATGACCCTAAAACACAGTACTACGTAAAATAACTCATATACATATAAAAGTTTACCTTGCGTGGCATTGAACGATTTTAACATATTTTTTTAGTCTAAACGGCGGCAGTTCGTTTAAAGAACCCTTTACAATAGTACCTAACTAATCTAAGCTACTTTTTAACCAGTTTAACTTTAAAAAGTCCAAGTTAGCGCATAGAACATAGTACTTTTTTGGTATAAGCGCGATCGAAGTACGCAACCGATATCGGCAAAGGAGGAAATTAATCTGGATAATCGGAGTTTGCATAATGTACGATTTAAGTGTAAACCGGCCCGCGTCGTAGCTTATAGAACTAATTTCCTTATTTGCATGAAATTTAAGCAGCTATGACGCCGATCGCTATGTAAATAAGGAAGTATATCATGAATATTTCAGTTTCCTTTAGAAAATTAAAAAATACTGAACGGCCCGACAACGCCGGCGTGCATTCGGTCCGCTTTGCGTCCTTTAGAGTGGTAGTTAAGTAACTCTCAGCTCAGAGTTACGTTACTTCTACCTACCTGAGTAGGCTGGAGCCTTAAGCCAATAAATACCTCGTACTTGATGGCTTCTTTAAATATGCGTGTAACAAGTACAATGTTATGGTCAAGTATTTATGCTGACCATAAATATATCTGGTTCTGGGTGTCTTCTGTTTGTATGTAATGTATACGTAAAATACGTATGTAATATGTATTTACAACAGCAAGAAGGTATTATTAAGTAGTCAGTATCAAAAGCCGATGATCTCATCGCTATACTACATAATCGTGGGGTGTTAAAACAGAGCAGACAAACTATACCTATATGCATAGTTTTTTAATTGTAAATTATAATTTAACACTTTTTTTTTAATGTGATTTGATTTAATTTTTCTAAAGAAAAAAATTTCAAATACAGAGAACCAAAACGTCAGATCGTAGTATAGGACATACATAATAAAAGAGATGATGAGAGTTATTTTCAGAATGTCTGTCTCTTGACGATCTTCAGTTATGTATGATGTATAACGATTTTGAAAATCTGAATGTGGTCATCAACTTTTGATACAGACGGTACAAGACCAGCTGCTTAGTATGGGGCTAGATTGCGGTGTGTGCAACCCCTGAAATATTTATTTATCATTTGTAGGTATTATAACTAATGGATAAGGTCCTCTATGTTCATTGCTATAATATAAACATGGATACAAATTATTAATAATAACGAAAATGGCGTGAGTCAATGTACTATAAGAACCGGTATTACCTGTTAGCATGGATATTGTGGTCGTTTTGCCGGCGCCGTTGTGCCCTAGTAGTACAGTTATTTCGTTTTCGTATACTCTTAAGTTCAAATTGTCTACAGCTTTCTTTTTACCCGAATACAATTTGGTTAGATTCTGAAAAAAAAAAAATCATTCACATATTATTTCAGATTTTAAACCGATTTTGATAGCAAAATATCAGTAGGTATATCACACGCAACGTCATCTAATTCTAATTTAGAACTTTGTTTTCCTCTTATTTTTTTAAATAACAATATGGAAATGAGCAATGAATACGTCATGCATGAGTCCATGAGGTTGTATGACAGGATTTTTAAATCGATTGTGAGTGAAAAAATATGTTCCAATTGACGCAAATATGGATAAAAAACCCGAGCAAGTGCCAGCCGTACTGGCGCGTAAAGGGTTCCGTGCCACTATCACAATTGGGTACGGAACCCTAAAATGACCACTGGACCAATTAATCCATGAACGCAACGCGAACGTTAAGATTTGTTTGACCACTGGCGCCTATATATCAATTCATCACTAGATGGCGCCAGTGGTAAAAATACATCGCGGTATCGTTGCGTTTTTATGTCAAAAATCACGTTTGTTGTATGGGAGCTCCCCTTAAATATTTGTTCTTAGTATTCGTTGTTATGACGGCTACAGAAATACACCTTCTGTGAAAATTTCAACTCTAGATACCACGGTTTATGAGATACAGCCTGGTGACAGACGGACAGACAGACAGCGTTTTTTAATTAAGTTTTGTCAATAGGTATATAGGTAGGTAGGTAGAATTTTTTATAAAATTTTATGGGTCAAAAAACGAACACAGTCAACTTATTTCTTTTATTTAAGTGCATAATGGACTTCGCATTAAAAACTAAAATAATTTAAATCAGACTAGGTAGGTAAGCATGGAGTTGTACATAATTTGAATTTCATTTAAAAGTTATTTAAATACCTGTTTTGTTGATGTGCTCAATAAAAAGTAATAGATTTTTTATTATATCAACCAATTTTATTACAACTATATACAAAGTCATAATAAACTTGATTTTTACTTTAAAGTCGTCAAAGTGCCTAATTATTTTGGGGTTATTGTAGATTTGCCAAATTGTCGATTCATCTCATTTTTTTTGTTTATACGTCGCAACCACAAACTGTATAAGTAAATGCGTCAAAGTTAAGTAGAGGTTGTTGTAAATTAATTCAATTTATACTATTTTTGAAGAAAGTACGGTTAGGAAGCAAAGTTCTGGCTCGAAGTTTTCACTCGCTTGAAAATATAAGGTACAATACTGTCGGCGGATCTAGGCCCGTCTGAAATTGTTGTCCCCATATTCCCGCGGGATCGGCACTTATGCGAGTGAAAATATTAATGTTGTAAAAGATGTGTCATGTTGTACTATCTGTAAAGTTAAGGCTGATTTACATTGGCTCATGGCGGGAATATGGGGACAACAATTTTCGGAAAGCCTAACTTCAGACGGGCCTAGATCCGCCGACAGTATTGTATAGTCCTTTTTAATAAACTGAAAATGAGAGAAAAAAATAGTTGATGACATTGGGTCAAGTTAGATAGACGACGACATGTGTTATACCTTCTAGCCTAGTTCATTTAAAATTTTAATTCGAAAAAAATAATATACGTCGTTATCTATTACTAAACAAACACTACTCCCTACGCTACGGTGTGATTTTGATTAATCTGTTATTTGTACAAACAGTATTTTTACAATAACTTGAGGGACCAGTGCAAGTGGGAATCAAAGAACGGAAATTAAAAAAAATGCATTACCCCAGTTCACAAAGTGAAGGTTCGAGTTCACCAAATGGCGATGACCCGAAAAAGAAACTCGTATATTTGTAATTTAGGTCTACTGCGACTATGTATTACGATCATGTATACGAGATACTATTAGAATGTTGTCGGTAAATCAGCAAGTTATAATGTGCCTTTAGCTGAATACTCGACACTACAATTAGAACACTATTTTTTATAAAGACTTTTGTTTTTTTTTTAAACAAAACACCTGTAAGTGTAGAAGTAAAGATCGTCAAGTTTATTTCTGGTGGTTATTATTTCTGCAATCTATTAAAAAAAAACAAGTGTATAGAATTTGCAAGACTTTTAAAATGAATTATTACAATAAAATATAATTGTGGCTTATATTATTTTTTAACATTCTTTTCCTGTGGCAAATCGACAATAACCCGTATCAAATGAGAGAGAGTTATGCTGTATAAAAAATTTTTTTTTTAATTTATATTAGGTATGTGATCAAATAACTGCAACAAAATACTGAACGACCTTCATAACATCCTAGGTATTGATTTAGAATTTAATTCATTTTAAATTATAAATAGAAGTCTTTAAAATATCAAAATACCTATTTTGGTTTCTTGTACAAAAGGTTACTCATAATTCTCCTTCAAAATAAAGGATAATGAACAGATACGTTGTGTGTGATCTACTGATATGGCTTACGTGGAAAAAAGTGATCTAACATTTTAACAAATATTTTAAAGATAAAGTTCTTTGAAATTATTGATAACTTGAATACAAAGTACAGAACCCGAAAGTTCAAGTCATCAGTCCTCCACTTGTTTACTCTGAAGGAACCTTAACATGGTTATTATAAAATTAGTTTTAAGGCCAGATCTGGTTGAAACCATTATTTAGGCAAAGTAAATCATGGTTTAAACCAGGTCTGGCACTTAAAACTCATTTTATGGTAAATAGCATGGTAAGAGGGCAGTCTTCGATATTCATTGTCCTCCGATTAGGATTGAATTACTCATTAGTGGACTTCGCAAAGTGATTCTACTATTGAGTAACTTATTCCAGATTAGATGATAAACTTACATAGTTATAATTTTAGAAAAAATGCTTTCCTGAATTCTGCCGACAGGATTTGAGCCTGTGCAACCCTTACAAATCCGTTGTAATGCGACTTTCCGCTTGCGTCACAGGTGCCTATGCCATAATAAAGGGCTGCATTATTTGGTGTTTTCGACTAAGATGTGCTATCAAATGTCACATCCGTGAGTTACATACCTTGATATTGACTCCAACTGGAACACCTTTAGGTTCTTGGTCGTGTACTACTTTCAACAATGAATCGTTGTATTCTAAATCAGCGTCATCTTTTTCAGCGATTTCTACAAAAAAAACAGCCATTTATTATTTTGATTAATATAATTTGTTTGGAAAGCGGAATGAGTTTTTAAACGGTTTGACCTAGCTGGTTTGAGGAATTTTATTTTTATAGTAGGTTACTAGAGTATGTAACACAAAAGGCAACATGACATATTTTGGAAAATTGTCCTTTAATGTTCGAAGCGTATATTATTTACAATGAAAACTCTAAGAAACAGATGATTTCAAACAAATATTGGAATTTAAGGTTTTTTACTTGTACGTACTACTTTCTACTAGGTGCTTCTAATTTAACCTAATATTACCAAATACCCATTAAGTTTATCAATTTACCTATACTATAGGTTAATAATAAAAAGGTCCATGCATTGGAATGTACCTATTTATAGTATTTCCTTGACAAAAAAAGTCTTTGTTTTTATTGGATTTTGGAAATAAGCTCGGTGACGCGACTGCGACCAGGAAAACACTTAAAATATCTCACGTCATCTCTACAAACAGGAAAACAGTGATTATACGACGCGGACAACGAAACTGGGATCTTTAGAATTACTTCTCGCTATTTTTGTACGAAACCTTCCAAAAACACGAAATGAAATGGTGTTGAGTTGAATTGAGCTATTTTTGGTGGTTATAAATTCTTTGAAATTGTGATACCTAAGGTGTTGAAAATTTTAACTGTCTAGCTATTACGGTTCATGAGATACAACCTGGTGACAGACGTACAGACAGTGAAGCCTCAGTAATAGGGACCCGTTTTTACCCTACGGGTACGGAACCCTAAAATGGCCTCTGAGTTCACTCCACAGGATAACACACGCTCACAATGACTCAATATAAATCACGCTCCCGCAGACCCAACCGCAAACCGAAAGTGTAATCATACATATTAATATTATAAATGAAATAATAAATAAATAATTAGCCCGTCGTAAATAAATAACTGGCCGCCAGCATATTGGACACTTTTGGCCGTAATGAGCGAGGTATTTGATTGTTTTATTGGTTGTGTGACTTAACTTTTAATTAAATAGATAATAATGGGGTGCCACGCGCAAAGCTGTTTGCAGAGGCGCTGGCATCGGATGATCTTTTTTTTTTTCGATAATGGTCCTCCACCAATGGAAACGCCGAGTTTTTTTTTATTCTTTCGGTCTCAGACCGATATGTCCAATTTGGCGCCGAGAGTTGTAAAAAACATCTGACGTTTGACAAACGTTTGACAGTAAAGATCATCCGACTACCGACCTCTGCCGGGATAAAAAGTTAGTGTTCTTCCTCATTATTAGCTCGTTAATTTGACATAATAATATTATAAATGTTATAATTTGTGTGTAAGTTAACAAGTATGTCTGTCACTCTTTGCAAAAAATACTAAACCGATTGCGATGAAATTCAGATATCTGATTAACACATTATCCCTATATTAATAAGGCACTCCGAGTCCAGGTCAATTTGAAACTTACCAGCCATAACATTCGTATTCGATACCCAAAAGCTCTTAGTAAAAGGAAAGTACCAAGGTAAAGGTACCCCGTACATTCCCGGACGTATCTTCTCGACGTACATCGCGATTAGCATGTACAGAATAGCGTCAACGACCAGCATTATGACCACGTGACCCGGCAGGAACTGATCGTGGTACGATATTGGGGTAAAGAACTCGTCCCATTGTAACCCTGAAACAATCATTACGTATAAACTTTTTGAATTCACACAATTTGTTAACATAGTTGTTTAGTTACATTTTACCGCGTCGAGGTTAAGTCTAGGTAAGAAAATAAATAACAATCTTCTCATCCGAGCGATATTCCCGGTTGCATCCCTCTCGGGAGCCCGGGGTCCGCTAAACCCTAAATTATTTGGAGTTAGCGCAGAAGGTAAAAACTAAAATGTCATTGAACGCACCTTTTGCATTATTTTGCCGTGGTCGGATAATAAACGACATGTTCGTCTTTATATCATTCTTATCATTTAAAAAAATATATTGGCCGAATTCGAAACATCGCATAGATAGAGGCAGTCATGAAGCCTAACATTTCTTTTTAACGTTCGATTGAGGTTCGTTTAACGGGTGTGGCGTAATTAGCGGATAACCTTTAGGTATATTTCCGGATAGGTGGCATCATAGCGGTCAAGACAACCAAATATTATGTTAGTGGGTCTCATAGCTATTCAATTATTGGGTATTTTAAACTACATCTGGAGATGCAAAGACGTATTCAGTAACGATGTCGTCTTAACAAAGATTCAGAATTGTTCGAATTTACTTGAAACCGGTTCAGCATTATAATAATTCTGCAAGAAACACTTTATTGAAAACTAAACTAAACTATGAAAACTGCAAAATTTCCAAAAAATTGCTTCGAGAAACACCTAACAATGCTGAGGTGATGTTGAGACGATTTAGTCATAAGAGTAGAACACGTGTCTTGCTCTCTGTTTGTGATAGGAAAAACTCAAGAATGCAAATGATGTTTTTTTCAATCTGTTTTTTTTTAATTCTAGATAGGTCTGAACCGCGTCTTATCTATAATAGACCATCATTTACGAAAATTCCGAGCATATTTTGTTGAACAACACCGACGTCAATTATAATGCGATTCGTGGTTTTACGATACCACAATAGATTACAATTTGAATTAAATAACTTGATATTTCCCGATATTTGACGTCGCCGTCTCCGTTGTGTTTGATACAAAGTTGATTGTGCCAAGGACAAAAATTACTAATTTAGTATTAAATCGACCTCGATGACCATTAATAGTATACTCTTTACAACTACCTAACTAAGTATTAAAATAACTTATAAACACAAACTTATAAATGCATCTTAACTAATATTCGTTAATATAACCAGTTTGTTGATGTGAGGGAGAAGTGAGGTCAAAGTCCAAAGAAAATTACTGAATGCTACTTAATTTTGTAAATCTGAGTAAAAAAAAAGTATACGTGTATGTTTGTTACTCCATCATACAAAAACCACTGAACCGATTGCAATTAAACTCTGCAGATAGCTGGAGATCTGAATTAACATATTTCATACTTTTTATTCCGATATTCCCACAGGATCGCAGCTGGTACTTAATAAGCCTACGTATAAAATGACCAAAATATATTTACCTCTTCCGTTTCCTTCACACCAGACTAACATTTGGAAACCGAATCCGATGGCCGCATTGGATACAAGGCTGAGTGCCAATTTAGTTCCCAAACCAATTTGCCCGTACAGTAGTTGAGTGAAACAATATACGGCGTATGAAGCAAACCAAATCAGGCCCATAAATGACGCCGCAGAATTAGCTGAAAAATGCTTGTTATTAGTATTTTTGGTACTTACAAGGTACTAAGAACTGAATCCATAATCAGAAGAAATTGTAAATGAAACTTGAAGTATATTTGTTTTGCATGACATCTGAGATATAAGAAATTAGGTTACCTACAAAGATGTACAATTTAATCGCAATAACTGTACCAATTTAGGACTCTTTGTAAGTATATTAATTTTAAAATAATATAAGTTTCAAAGCCAATCCCATAATACATATTAAGTAACTTGCTATTAATACGACTTCAGTAAATTACAACAAGGTGCCTCAATCATTTTGTGTACACACACCAACTTTTTGCTTGCGGTCAAAGTACACATACCTACTTGAATCACCTACCAACACGCGATTTCCTAACTAAGGTTACTGTAAACCTGACTGTGAAAGCAAAACTTTTTATTTTAAATCAGATATACTGTTATCTACAGTAGGTACTTGCATTAATGAAGTCTATAATGCTATCATAAATATTTTTTTTAATGAAAACACTCAATGATAAAGTGTAATGACCCTAAAATTAGTGATTTAAGCAGTCAGGCAACAGTCTCTACATATATACGTAGAGTGCCTACCTACCTGTATCGATTATCTTAGTATATTGTGTCACCTGTTCAGTTAAGGTAACTCTGTTAAGATTAGCAAAATCTATTGATAAGGGCAGTATCTATGTAAGTATTTATTGGATAAATATTTTATCCATCGCGCCCTCGGTCGGCTCTATGTCGAAGTGACCATCTGCGTATGTTTAAGCTGTGATTTACACTCATGCATGACGATAAATACTAAGTAAGCTTAGCTCCGTATAGTCGTATCGGTTTTTTGTACCTCTACGTTAACCACAAACTATGTTAGCTATGCTCACTTGTTCAGAAAACTGGCGAGCTAAGCTAAATGAACTTAGTTTAGTTACCGGAAGACGATAGGCTTTATTAAAGTAACGTTTCGCTGTGACAAGAAAGGTGTTAACAAATATTAACAAATTTCACTATATATTAGTGAAATATTAACAATAACAAAATCGAGTACCTATACAATATTCGACAATAAAGAACTTTAAACTTATAACTACTAAGAACTTTTTTGCTAAAAACTACAACAATATAATCTCTACAGAATCTTCAAAAAATATATTCTTTACACATCTTTTGGGTTTCTTTTGAAATATAAAACCATTCAACTCTTAACTCACCTCTAGTAAAGAACACGCTCACCATGAACGAAAATGAGAGTGATGTAATCACGAACAAAATCATAAAGAAAAGCACTATAGACCATGGAGTGAAAGTAAATATGGAAAACCAGTCTCCGTTCGACGTTCGACTTATTGGAACCTGCAAGAAAACGTCAATTTTAAAGGATACACTAACTTTAAGTGGGAGTTTAAGGCTAGAGGATGACGCCAAACGTGTGACTTACACGTTAAGCAGGCACGCACGCACTTTCTCTCTTAGATTGTATGAAACTGAAAGTAAGTTGCTACTCCTGTTGCGTGGCGTGTAATGTTAAGAAGATGTGACTATGTATATCGTTGATGTGACCAGATTTCTAGATATTCTAAGAATATTAATATTACCGTATATAATTACAATTAATATTTCTAAATATAAATTAACTTATTTGTAAAATGTTATTAATATTAATATAGGTTATATTAATATAATACCTACTGATATTAATTTATTACTAGACGTTTTAAAAAAAACTAGGTTCCTAATTCTACTGACTGTAATGTAAATGAAGAAAGATTTAATTTAAAATGATTACCTTGAACAAAATAACCATAAGTATTGCAGAAACAAGAAGAAAAGAAAATTGTTTTATAAACCACGCTACCCAATGTAGCCAAGACGGCAGTCCCATTATCGCCATAGTTTCCTGTAAATATTAGTTTACATTAGTATAAATTCAAATAAGACATAAAAATAGATTTTCCTTTGTTGAACTGAAATTAAACTCATTTTTCGGTTTCAATCGCGTAGTGTTTATTACTTTTTTCATTAACCGATTGATTCTTGTTTTAATGCTCAACGTTTCGAGACCTTTACAGGTTTCTTCTTCAGAATTGACTAAACACAACGCGATTAAAACCGAAAAATGAGTTCAATTTAAGACATAAAAGTTAGCATGCGACGAATTCATAGTAGCGCATGGTGGTTAAAAATATCACTGGAAATACTGCTTTTAACATTAAAATGAATTGTTGTCTACGCTGAAGGACGTCAAGTATTCATTACCTTCAACTGAAGCTCCTTTTCTTCCGTAACGACTCTAACAGTGTTCACAAAAGTGTAAGCAAATCCCATCATGATGACCATTGTAACAAATCGCTCTAACGCTATAAGTAGAGGATCCTCCAAAAACGACGTTTGTGGAAACCTTTGCATTACCACGTTAGAGGAGAATGATTTACCAGATTTCTCCTGTATTATTCCTCGGGATAACGCATGTTGGATTGCTAAAAACATTTCTGAGGAGTAACCTGAAACAAAAAACATTAAAATAGTATAGTAATAGTATAGTGAGCATAGATAGACTACTTAATAAAATCCGAATTATCATTAAAATATTATACCTATCCTACTTAATAAATACATAATTAAATGCTTTTTTAATTTGATAAAAGCAGCATGATGGATAAAAAACGTTCCCACACAATTTTGAGTAGGTACAAAAACATTTTTATTTTAGTTTAAATGTTAAACAAAGATAATGCGCCAGCATTATAAATATTGCGTATTATGCGGCCAGCGTAATGGGCACTTTAGACCACGCCAATAGGTAGACTTTTAATAGATATATTTTAGTTTTAATTTTTAATTTAGTTTTAGTTTTAAGGTCCAGCTGTGCAGAATTCAGACAAAAATAATGTAGATGCAATTTAATCTAAGGCCAATTATATTTAAGATATAATTCATATTGACTCTAGGTAGACTCTAACTAAAGTAAGTAAAAAATAAATATTTCAGGACGTTGCATACAACGCAATCTAAGACCAAACTAAGTAACTAGGCTTGTACCACTTGTACTATGGGTATTGGACAACGGATATACTATATGTATAAAATGTTTTGGCCTGACGGAATGAATGGAAAGCACAGCCTAAACCGCTGCTGGTAGTAGAGAGCTGATATTTGAAGAGTGTGAGTTTTTATATCTTGTGCCGTGTGTCTTTTGTCAATAATATGCTTTATATTTTATTCTATTCTTATAATTATGTAGGGCCCCAATAAGAGAGGGTTTTTTTAGAAACTTCCGCGGATAAAACCGCGGGACTCAACTAATATTATAATAAATAGCAGATTCCCGTGGTTTCACCCGCGTAAGTCCCGATCCCGTGGGAATATCGGGATCAAAAGTATCGAATTTTTGAAATCGGTCCAGTAGTTTCGGAAATTACTCCCAATTAGTGATGGGATTTTACCCGGAAAAAACCCAAATTTGGGAAAAAACCCGGAAAAAGCCCGGGGAAAATTCCCGAATGGGATAATATTCGGGTTTTTTCATATTTAGCATATGTTACGTCTAGGTAATGTGTAGATACATGTATATGTTATAGGCAATGTGAATAATCCGGCATTGTTTAGAATGCCTAGGCATTGTATACATTGCCTAAAACGTTCAGGCAATGTGTATAATACGATTCATTTCATACATTGCCTAGGTATTGTATAAAATGCCCGAAGCGCATCAGGCAATGTGTATAACGAACGACGGCAGCGGTCGCCGAAGCGCCTAATACTACAAAATAAAAACATTATTAACATTTATTTCATATACAGTGCGATTTTTATACATCACGCCTTTTTTATTTACAGAATAAGCGCTGCGTGTAATCATGTTCTAACATTAACCTAACCTAACCAAGCCGGGGTGCTCCGTTTAGTTTTTCCGTGCTTTAGATAGTTAGATAGCATCGAGATTTTACCTGTAAATATTTTAATATTAGATACCTATTCGAATACGTTTTTTTTGTATCATGATCAAATTTCCATAATCAAGTGGTAAGAAATGAAAAAGAAAAACACGTTACATACATTACCTATGCGTCAACCGGCATTCTATACAATGCCTAGGTATTCCAAACATTTCCTAGGTAAAGTGTAAAATAGTTTGAACATTCAATATCATTTCACACATTGCCTGGACGACCCCGGCATTCTATACAATACCTAGGAAATGTATAGAATGCCTGCATTATACACATTGCCTATAACATATATATCAAATAGTATGTACTATTTAAGTACTATTACTACTAATTACAGCTAATGTAACTTTGTTTATCTTTATAATTCAACAAAAACGTTTTATTTACTCAATGCTACCTAATTAATTAAATAAAAATGAAATAAAATAATATATTTAAATAATTTAATTACATCTAGTGGAAATACACAAGAAATAGAATTTTGCAAAATTAATAATATACAGGGTGAACCATTTAAACGGGCCTTCAGGGGGATATCCTAAACTATAAGAGAAAGAGAAAACTGCTGAAAGGAGTTGCGTCCCCAATTTTGACAAAAAATAAAATGGCATTAATAGATTTTCGAAAAGTTAATTACCCTAGCCAGGAATCGAACCTTGACTTTTTGCAAAAAAAATAAACACCCTATATTATTGTACTGATCGATAGCGTTGCTGATAAATGGAAACAAACATAGTGTGGTAAATCAAGACAAATGCCTCATTTTTAATAAAAATATTAATTTTCACAAAAAAAGAAATCTATCAGTTGTGCATCACTGCTTACATCACACATCAAAGCTCATGCTTTGAACTGTGTGCGAAATTTTGAAACCAGAACATGTTCTGAAATGATGATAAAATCTAGCATTTTATCATCATTTCAGACCATGTTCTGCAAATCGAGAACAACGACCTACTCGATTTGCAGTCGTTCAAATCGAGTAGGTCGTTGTAATAGGTACGGGTAGAAAACCCACGAGTACTTGTACAGCATACTTGACTATTTCATATTTTTATTAAAAATTTACATTTTTCTCGATTTACCACAATATGTTTGTTTCCAGGATTTGATCTTTATCAGCAACACTATCGATCGGTACAATAATATAGGGTGTTTATTTTTTTGCAAAAAGACAAAGTTTAATTCCTGGCCAGGGTAATTAATTTATCAAAAATCTATGCCATGTTAATTTTTATCAAAATCGGGGACGCAACTCTTTTCAGCATTTTTCGCTATCTCTTATAGTTTAGGATATACCCCTGAAGGCCCGTTTAAATGGTTCACCCTGTATACGCTGGCGCAAAGTATGTGCACATCGTAAAGTACCTATTTTTCGCTGAATTTGTTCTAAAAATAAAAATAAAGTAATTTTTTTAAGATCGTGATAATTACGTTAAGTAATGAAAATACCCGTCTATTGGGTTTTTTCCCACATAAATACCCGGTTTTTATTAGCGTCAAGATGGCGGGACCATCTCTCAGATATTAAAACTTTATACTGTAAGATTTAGTACTAAATTGGTACTATTTGGTACCTCAGTTAAAAAAATTAGTACCTCTTTAATTTAAAAGATATTCACGAAAAACCCTGGTCCCGCCATTTTGACGTCAAGATGGCGGGACCAAAAAGAAAACGAACTCGGAGCTAATAATCACTTATGCACATATTTAGTACTTAATTGGTACCTCCCAAAACTGTAGTTAAACTGTGGATTATGTCGGGGAAAACAAATTGGCAGACAAAAAAGCCTGGTCCCGCCATCTTGACGCTTTGAGATTTTCTGAAATATCATATTTACGCAAGTAATTTCCTACCGGTGAATGTTTGTAGATTTTGTACTTATTTGGTACCTACGGAAAATGCTTCTTAAACCAATATTTACCTTATACTTTAATAGATATAAGCATTTTAATTCTACACAAAGTGTTTCAGCGAGGATAATATAATCCTAAAATGTACTCGATTCAGTCAGACTCTAGAATGATGTAAGGTCAATTCGCCGAATTCCGTCATAGGGGTCATTAGGGGTATCTCCGTCTACCTTTCGATTAAGGGCTTTTATGTTTTTCGCGCCTATCTTTGTGTGTTTGTAATATTCTTTATTCCCTCGTATCTTCTAAACCACTCAAAGGATTGCTTTAATTAGGGTATCGTTCTTAGATAGGTGACATAAAATAAAATTCAAAATGGCGACCAACATGCGCTATTTTGTAATAAAGAAAGAAAATAAAGTAGACAGACTATATAGAGTGGAGTAATCCTTTTTTTAAGTCTATAATCATTTTTCATTTGATATTATGATTTAGGATCTATTACGATTTAAAGTTGTTTAGCAATCGTTCATACTGAGACTACCGCAACCTACTCAATAATCCTCAAATAATAAGTCCCTGGATGAAATTATTGCGATGAAGATGATGATTGCGATTATAATACAATGAGGAGGAACACTAACTTTTTATCCCGGCAGAGGGCGTTAGTCGAATGATCTTAGATTTGAATTAAGAACTATCAAACAGGTGTTTTTTTTACAACTCTCGGCGCCAAATTGGCCATATCAGTCTCAGACCGAAAGAAAAAAAAACTCGGTATTTTCATTCGTGGGAGACCAAAAAAAAAATAAAGATCATCCGATGCCAGCGCCATACAGCTTTGCGTGTGCCACCCCATTGATATAATTAACCGTCGTAGGTATATTACCTAATGCTGACAAAAAGTGTAAAATAAAAAAAACAATAAAAATAAAAAAACCGTCTACTAAAATAAACTTTAAATAAAAAAAAACTTAAAAGTTAATTAAAACTGAAAAGTAAATAAAACAAGTCCAGTAGTTACGGAACATAGCTTGTTTAACAGTCGGGACCGTTGAATATCTAGAATCTAGCTAGACAAACCTTTTCAATAATGGGTCATGCATGCCTGACTGTTAAACTAACTATATTCTGTGACTACTGGACAAGTTTTATTTACTTTTCAGTTGTAATTAACTTTTTAGTTTTTATATAAAGTTTTTGTTGATTTATTTTGTTCCTTTTTTGTCGCTGGGGGTCATCCAATATTGAAAAAAAAAACAAGTTTTAATCCAACGAACAGTAAAAAAAAGTCATCGAGTCGAGTGCAGTAGTAACCACATTTTAGTATACATACATAGTAACACACAGTAATGCAAATTTTTGTGAGATTGACTTAAAATTTGCGTGTTTTTGAATCGGAAATAATTATATATGATAGTTACATTTTCCCAATACGCGATTAAGACCCGGGAAAATGTAACTATGTTAACAAATGTGTGAATAAAAAACCCTATATGATTTTACATGAATTATTTTTGCAACGAAATACTTAGGTTACTTAAAAATTTTAATGTCCCGACCTATCCCGTCTAACAATTTATGGAATGTCCGTTATAACTTATATGCTAGTATTGCCCCATTGCAGATCTTGTAAGCATTTTTGCCAGTAGGTAATCAATAAATTTACAGATTTACAACTTCATCTGGCAAAGTATAATTTTCTAACGGGATAAATTAAATGTTCACTTAGCCTAATAAACTCCAATGAATATTAATATTTTAGAAAAAAAAATGGAATTAAAGATGATAAACCGAAAAAGTAGCGTATGATTGAGAATGAGAAATAAAGGTTTGAGTGGCTACAAAGGTATTTTTAAAACCCAACATAACTATAATGGCTATTATGACTATAACCGTGTTTGATTTCAATTTTTATAGAAACGAATAAATTAATGTGTAATTTTGCTCTAAGTGTTAAGAAACTTTTGAAACTAATTTTAAATTGTTAAGAATGTTAAATTTAAGTCTAAATTTAATTCTATTTTATGGATTAATTATTATTTGCTACCTAACTAATAAACAGAACACCCGTCTTGAAAAATATGGCGAACTTACCCCATTTCGTAGTTTACGTGCAATAAGTTGTAAATGCTACCTTATATTATCTAGGGCATTGAAGCATAATATTAGTTTAGCCATGATTTTTACATTTAAAATAAATATATTTTCTCTTAAAACCGAGCTACTTCTATGTAAAACAACTCCATGACGAACTTACACCAAAACCGAGGGAAATAACGTCAAATCGTCATTTAAAAATAGGTGTATAAATCCTAACATATGGAGAAGGCAATTATATAGACATTTCCGATTTGAAGAATAACAATAACCTTCCTTCAACAGTCAGGTAAAAACTACATTTAAGATAAAAACCGGTTTGTGGCGATCGAAAGAATCAAACCGGAAAATAAACTATGGCGGACTTCGGCGAGTTGACCTTACCTACCAAAATACCGCCAAACTTTTTAGTTCTAAGAGGTCAATATGAATGGCCAGTATCATTTGTCCAGTGGCGAGTGTCAGTTAGGCTAGTCATCTGAATTGTATGATCGCCTATACAACTCGGAGGACTAGTTTATTGGCGCCAACTGTATATGTATGAGGACGACCTTTAACTTTTACCTTTTTTTTATTTTTTTGGATTTTCTCTTTATTTCTCTTTAGTGAGATCTTACAATTTTCGTAGTTATAGATCAACCGGAAGTACCATATTTTAAGTGTTGGAAACAAAATCTATAGGGTACTTCCGGTTTACCTACATTTGTCAATGAGGTGGAACGCGCAAAGCTGTAAGCAGGTGGCGCTCTAGTCGACTGAGCTTTTTTTTTAAATTTTGTGGTCTCGCCTGTACTGTGAAGTCAAGTTGGAGTCTTTCTAGTGTTAAAATTATTAAAAAGGCGCTACATGACTTTTGGGAATATCCTTTTATTTTTCCCATCTGATGCACTACATTGAGGCATTTTATTTAAACATTAACTAAAACATAAATGAAAACGCCGAGAGTTGTGAAAATAAATACTATTTGACAGTTCTTATTTCAAACTTGATCAGTCGACCATCGCCATCTGCCGGGATAAAACGTTAGTGCTCCTCCCCATAAGTAAGGTCTTACAGTCTTACAGGGATTTTCATAGCGTTTTCCCTCCCAGTTACAGGGCGATAATACGATTTAAATTTTGGAATGTGGATATTTTAAAAAAGTTTCAATCAACAAAGAGTTCATATCACCGATGATGGGTGATAGACCGAGCAGGTTAAGCAACACTTGTGTCTGATAGGTGAGCGATGAGTGTTCAACCGTACAGGTAGTATATTTATAAAATGGAGGGTTTTGGTAGAAAATGGTAGGTTTGGGTAAAAACTGGTAAGGTTGCTAGAAATTGGTAGGTTTGTTGGAAAATGGTAGTTTTTGCTAGAAAATAGTAAGATGTAGTAGAAAATGGCAGATTTGGTAGAAAATGGCAGGTATTGATAGAAAATAGTAGCTTTTGTTGGAAAATGGTAGGTTTGGTAGAAAATGATAGGTATTGATAGAATTTGTCAGGTGTGAACAATGAAATAAAAAGTGAAAGTAAGTTACCTACTCATTTTGTCATAGAGGGTGATGAAAAGTGGAATGTTCACCTCGGGAGCAAAACACTATTTTTCGCTCGAGTGAGGTATTCTACTCTATTCTGCAGGATTCTACTCTAGAATCCTTCGCTCCTCTCTGGATTCAAAAAACACTCTCACTGGAAAATAGTTTTTTCTCCGCTAGGTATACAATCTACTATTTTTAAACTAGCGCATGACCCATTCCCTCGATGAGCATGTCCGATTCAAAATAGTTGATACTGGCTATTCATATTGGCCATAATTTAGTCAAAGAAAACAAATATAGAAAAAATAAGTTTGGCGGTATGTAGGTAGGTAGTAGGTACGCCTAGAGTCCGGATCGAGTACATTTTAGGATTATATTATCCTCGCTGAAACACTTTGTGTAGAATTAAAATGCTTATATCTATTAAAGTATAAGGTAAATATTGGTTTAAGAAGCATTTTCCGTAGGTACCAAATAAGTACAAAATCTACAAACATTCACCGGTAGGAAATTACTTGCGTAAATATGATATTTCAGAAAATCTCAAAGCGTCAAGATGGCGGGACCAGGCTTTTTTGTCTGCCAATTTGTTTTCCCCGACATAATCCACAGTTTTACTACAGTTTTGGGAGGTACCAATTAAGTACTAAATATGTGCATAAGTGATTATTAGCTCCGAGTTCGTTTTCTTTTTGGTCCCGCCATCTTGACGTCAAAATGGCGGGACCAGGGTTTTTCGTGAATATCTTTTAAACTAAAGAGGTACTAATTTTTTTAACTGAGGTACCAAATAGTACCAATTTAGTACTAAATCTGACAGTATAAAGTTTTAATATCTGAGAGATGGTCCCGCCATCTTGACGCTAATCGGTTTTTTCCCAAATGGGAAAAAACCCGGGTTTTTTCCCGTTGGGTTTTTTCCCACTGCCCATCTCTACTCCCAATATACATACATACATACATGTTACCAACGTTACCTCTTTATAATATTAGTATAGATATAGATTTGATTAGTTCTACATAAAGTCAAATACATACCTGGTGTTTTACCACCATAAGTGTCATTTGGATCTCTAGGCCCTGATTGTGGGAACAAGGGGAAAAGCAGGTTAGTTCTCCAATTGGCCATCATTGGATGAGCAGCTAGAGCTGTTCTCATGATGGCAGGGAACCGTAATGTTACCACGATGTTGTCAGGCCAACTTGTTGCATCTACAAACAAAAGACTAGATTAGATTGAATAAGTGAAAATCAAATAAAGCTTTAAATACACGATAACACTTATGCTTTACCTAAAACAGACCACACCTGCAGGAGACAAGCACAAATTTCCTTATACATATGTGTGCTGTAGGTGTGGTCTGTTTTAGGTAAAGTGTAACTTAGTGTCAGTGTCGTGTAATTGAAGCTTAAGAATGAAAATGTAAATAAATAAGGCAGACTAGTATATTTGACAGATAGGGCAGCCATTTTGAATTCCATGACCAACTCGATTTGTCCTCCTGTCCTTCTTCCTGTCCTGACTCGACTCCTTGTTATTTTTGAAACACGTTTGTTGTATGGGAGCCCCTTTTAAATAATTGTTTTATTTCGTTTTTAGTATTTGTTGTTGTAGCAGCAACCGAAATACATCTTCTGTGAAAATTTCAACCTTCTAGCTATTACGGTTCATGAGATACAGCCTGGTGACAGACGGACAGACGGACGGACGGACAGACAGACAGACAGACAGACAGACAGACAGACAGACAGACAGCGAAGTCTCAGTAATAGGGTCCCGTTTTTACCTTTAGGTACGGAACCCTAAAAATGATATGCTTGTTTTTCATTTTCGGTCTATCTGCGTAGGTATTCCCACCACTTCAATTGAGTTTTTCAGTTTCAATTTAAAGCAATTAATTAAAGTGTTGGTACAAGTGAAGTGATGATGAATTTCACATGCTAAAGTATAAAATAAATGAAAAACTAGTATTATCTAACGTTCCCGCGTCCCCCGATGCGGGAACGTAAGGTACCACATACCTACTCAGAGACATGAAATTTGTTTTCGGCTCATTAAGTATCTTATTATTTTTACCTTTTTAAAGTTTAGTTTTGTTTTAACTTAGTTGATTTTTTAAGTCGGGGGTTTTTTAAATTTTAATTTTTTTTTTATTTATTTAACACTTTTGTAGGAGCTAGTATACCTACTTATAATCTTTTAATCATTGTAATAGAAACTATTGTAAAATATCAGCTGATTCTGCACTATCTAGAATATCTACTCATCAAGATTATTTAATTTAGTTAAAGATAATATGACTATCTTGTTCAGATACTGTGTTCCCATGGTCTCCTGCTGACAATCTTATTATGAGTTTGACCCTACATATACTTTGAACGGCTGAGCCAATTTTGATTAAATATGCATATTGTTGTCACAAAAGTTACGCCCTTTCATTTAATACCCCACTCGGGCATATTTGAAAACATTCGGTTTTTATTTCCGAGTTTGATCCTACATATACTTAGAGCGGCTGAGCCGATTTTGATCAAACATAGCTAAGAACACACGCGCAAAAGTCACTTATCATCCAAAAAAAACTACATTGAAATCGGTTCATCCGTTCGTGAGCTACGATGCCACAGACAGATACACACACAGACAGACACGTCAAACTTATAACACCCCTCTTTTTTCGTCGGTGCTTAAAAAGGATTTACTACATAATAAAAATCATACTAGTAATGGTAATCAAAATGTAAAGTGCGCATAAAACTTTAAGACCTCTCTGAATATAGGCGCGAGTAGCTGCGCAGAACGCGAATTTTAGATGCGCGTAGAGGTGCAGTCTAGCACGTCGCATAGTTCCCCGCGTCCTGCTTTGCCCTGTGTTAGCGCACAGTAGTGTGAGTGTATTACGCAATCACACACTGTACTCAACTGAACCTGCGAGGTTACGAACTCGCGCCTTTGGTCCGAATGGATATAAAATGGTTTTGTTTATTGCATTATCGCACTATGTAGGTTTGGTTATTTAAACCTAAATGTGGTAAATTCAGCATCACTTTCTGGGCAAGTGTGTTGTAAAAGGCTTTCCCTATAAAATAAAATAAATCTCAATACTGTGGGAATATTATTATATAAGGGGTACTACTTACTTGTCATAGTATCATCATATTGAACTGCTACAAGAATATCATCCATTGCTTTGGGTTTAGTGAGAGCTGCTTCCATTTCACTAGAATTCTTAAACCCCATTGGTTCTGGTATATTTCCAAAAATACTAAAAAGGAATCCGAAATTGTCATTGCCAATGACTTCCATTGCATTTTTTGTTACTTTTCTAGTTAAAGGGTTTTCGGGTGAAAATGCTAATGTACCAGACCTTTCATTTGTAGAATTTCCTCTAAAAAAATTATTAGGTTAACATTAAACAAAGAAAAAAAAACCTGTTTTATAAACTTTAACAATATTCTCTACTAGGCTAAGTTTGAATACAAATAAACTTCTATTTAATAGATTGAAATGTAAGGAATGAGGAAAAAGTAAATCTAGGTACTATTTCTATTATTATCTAAGTAGGTAGTAACATATTATTATAGTTAATTAAATACATATTTTACCTATTTATATTATATGTATTCAAATTTGTGACGGTAACTAATTTATTTAAAACCAATTAAACTGAAGATGGGAAGACAAACTATAACTGCTTTAAAACAATTAAACAATACTTAGCCTTCAAACTGAGTCAAGAAGATTATTTTGGAAAATAAAATATAGGCTCATGTTTAGGATACTCATATTAGGTACCTTTTCAACACTTCATAATAAGTACTTAACTACATTCAACTATTTCCATCCCATCCATTAGTTTTTTTGAGGGTTTACAAAGTTGAAACAATTAATGTTGTAAGCAATTAATGTCACAAGAACCAATGAATTATTTCTAATTAGCTCAGACTAACAAAGCAACAAAATTGAGACTGTTATCTTTACACATCTAGTACTATTACATTGTAACAATCGGTTTTATGATAACATACAAAGATAAAGTACACTAAACCAAGAAATGTTACAAGTATAGCCGAGCAAAATTAGATTAATCCTTTGCTTGGAACTGGTAAGAACCTAAATGCCGCTGGGTCAGGTTGAATACTATTTAATCTCAGACAATTTTTCCTTGTTATAAATTGGTTCAGTAGTTTTTGCATGAATAAGAAACAAACCTTCATAATAACATGGTTGCATTATTAGTGCACTTGATTCCTATCTAAATTACATACCTAGGTATGTATTACATTGGTAATACATTACCTATATCTTTGACAATGAAATACATCACCATTTAGATAGAACTACTTATCGGTTAAAATACAACTCATTCAAGATTTAATGTAAATTCCACACTACTTGATACTAAAATCATTATTTGGATATATTTTCACACAAAATAATTTTAGGGTCAAAAATAAATTCAGGTCAGGCATAAAATATGAGAATAATACTTTAAACAAAGGGCACTTACAGGGTCATTTGCTTCATATCAAAGTAGGTCGGTGAAAATGATGGATACACCATTTCTGGCTGCGACTTTGGGTCCACAAGACATCTTATTAAAAGCAATAATAGTGCGAATAGAGATGGTGAGGCTATTTCGAATAAAGTCTGCCATTTATGCCGTTTTTGCAGGAGGAAATTCTTCCAGATCAAAAGTCTTAATTTCCCAGACACTGACATTTCGCAACTTGGATTATGCTTAATAACTAGATGTATAATGCATGGCACTAAATCATCTAAAAACAAATGTAAACAAGTGACTAAACAATAGCAGTAGGTACAAGAGTACTAGACGGTGTACTCAAATTGCACTTAACTTGCACTAACGACAGTTTGTAGGTAGGTCAGTATTAGGAATTGAGATAAATTTTCATTTTTTTTGTTTAAACATTTTGAAAAATAAATTTTATAAGTATACAAATAAATATGATTTTTAGGTACCTGCAGACGCAGAATTCCAATTAGCGGTGAAAAACTAAAAACAAATGAAATCACTCAAGAAACACAGTCAAACTCCACAATGGAAACAATTTGAAATAACTTTGATAAATTGCGCATAAATACACTACATAATTAATTAAATTCTAATATCGAACTGATAAATAACTCAATAGCACGTCCACCACTTCCACCAAAACAAAAGATATATGATTTGATAAAATATCGTATTTTTATCACCTCGAATCGGTGCGGTGACTGACAGTGACACGACTTGACACGAGCGTCCAACTCAGGCGCTGTTAACAAATGTATTGAACCTAGGCAACACTGATGGAAGCTCTATCTATACCCATAGCTTGGTACTAAGTTGGCATCGCAGAACGATATAATACCTTAAAATCGATGTAGATGGCACAGTACACAGTAGTTCCTTTGGTGTATTGTGTAGATGGCGTGGAAAAACCATAAACACACCGACTAATTTATGTAGATTGCCATGTTATCCAAAGTCTCCGAACATTGGAGTTTATTTCCTATTGATTTTGTAATAAATTTAATGATTTGTTAATTGACTATATAAAATATGTATAATTTAAGAAATTAACCGTTATGTTATACAATAGCTGCAAGTAAATATAATATTTGATATTTGAAAAGAAGAAAAAACAGCGGACTATCTGGACCAATTTAAATTTACTATGAAATATGAAGTTTATGTTAATGGCAACACGGGAAAGTCTTAATAGTCCGGGCGGCGGCTGCAAAATATCAACCTCATCGAATAACTGAAAAATATCACTTTCCACGAAAAAAAGACCTAAACAAAATAAGAAAAAAATTGGTCTGCCGGGGTACAGCTTGGGGGTCCTTCGCAGTGAATTAAAATATGGTCCACCTCGGACCATCATTTTATCTCATGTGGCGAACGAAACCTTCTTCTTGGCTTTAGAATTAATTAATAGAGTCTAAAAAATCATGTCGTCCGAGACCGGTGTTGGAGGGTTCCGCAGACCAACCAATTTTACGAGTCCGGTCGGGAGGTCCATTTTACCTCAGTAACCGAGTTACCGGATGAAACTAAGTTTTTCTAGTGGCTAAAATTATGCTCTTTAAATATAAGTTGGTCTGCCATCTCGCAACCTGGTAGTTGACCGACATCCACGATCTTTGTGCGAGAGCGCAGTTCTGTGTTTCGGATTTTGTCCATTAATTTGACACTCAAAATACTGCGCTCCATCGCTCGCTGGCAAACCCCGAGGCTGGTCTTCTGTGAGTACGTGTCTTGTCCGGGTTGGTTCCGGACGAGAATAGGCCAACCCCAACTCTTCATACTAGGGTGTCGTAGAAGGCGACTGATGGTTCTCACGTATTTTCTTCACGCACATTTTCTAAGGACTTGCTTTAGAGAAATGTATGGAAAAGACAGATTCGAATTTTGAAAACTCTTTGCACACTAGCGTGCAAAATTCACACAGAAATCTGCGTGCAAAACGATTTTTTCCGAAGTTGTGAGGTGAGAAGTATATGTAAAACTGGGTTCTCTTCTCACGGTGCGAGATATCACGAGATAATGAATGATACTTCTAGTCTAAGGTAGCTTGAATATCTCGTATCACTAAACCAGAGCCCTTCACTACGCTCAGAGTTCAATATGACTCCTTTGACATGAGGCATGACTTAGTATCTCGGTTATATACCATGAAATGTTCATAAAAAATATTTTTCCTCAATTAAATACGCTGTTCACAATATATTCAATATTTTTACTATAAAAACATTTAATATTCTGTAACACCTCTGTGTAAATCGTTTAGCTAGTTATCTAGCTTAAAGATTTATTTATGATAAAAACTGCTAGTCCTATCACTGTAATACCTAAAGGTGAAACTATTTTTTTTTAATTATTTATTGCAATATTTATATAGGTCAATATTTATATAGATAGTAAGTTCTTAAAATTAAATGAATCTAGTAAGATTAGGTACATTTTTTACTAAAATAACAGAAATGCTATCTGTTATAGGTAGGTATATATTATTTCTTACTAGGAATAAATGAATTCGCAAACAAATCTATTTTAATTTAACTCTTTACATTCCTCCCTAGAAATAGGTATTTCGATCTGATTTAAAATCAAGATTTTTTACATTTGAAATAGAAAAAATCTTGAAAAATCAAGAAAAAATATTAATGGTTAAAACTGAACTTTCGAAGGTCGGTTGTAGCGACGCTGATAAGAGGTGGTTTTGGGATAAACTCGGCGAGGTCCTTGGGGCTATCTCGTTGTCACAGGGAATCGTTTTGGGTGGTGATCTGCACGGTCATGTGGGTGAAATGGGGGTGGAATTTGAACGTGTTCATGGAGGCTACGGATATTATGAGGAAGGGAAAAAAATCCTACGTAGGTACGTGTGCCATTGCCGACCTGGAACTCGTGAACATACCTTTCTAGAACCTTTTGAATTATTTAATTCGGACATTTCATTCAAAAGATATTGGTGTATGTAGGTACCTATTGGTTCCCGACATATTTTTTCAACTTAATTAAAAAATAATATTAGGGGTTCCTACGTCAAGTTAGTACTGTTGTTTGTACCTTTATTATTCCTTATTGGAATCACTCTTAACTCTTACTAAAGGGCGCCAAGGAGATATTTGCACACGGGCGCTACATGAGCTAGAGACGCCCCTGGTCACACTATAATAAAATAAATTATTTTATTATAGTAGTTACCTACCTATCAGTTTGAACCGAACTTAAAACAAAATGTTCAGAGTTGCGTGTTCATAAGTGGTCGGACTGCAAAAACTACCGCGAGCGAGATGGCAGACCAACTTATGTTTAGAGAGCATAATTTTAGCCACTAGAAAAACTTAGTTTCATCCGGTAACTCGATGAGGTAAAATGGACCTCCCGACCGGACTCGTAAAATTGGTTGGTCTGCGGAACCCTCCAACACCGGTCTTGATTTTTTAGACTCTATTAATTAATTCTAAAGCCAAGAATAATGTTTCGTTCAGTAACCACATGAAATAAAATGATGATCCGAAGTGGACCATATTTTAATTCACTGCGAAGGACCCCCCAAGCAGTACCCCGGCAGACCAATTTTTTTCTTATTTATTTTAGGTCTTCTTTTCGTGGAAAGTGATATTTTTCAGTTATTCGATGAGGTTGATATTTTGCAGCCGCCGCCCGGACTATATCATGGCATGTTGGTTGAATAGTTTGTGTTGAAGAATTATCTTCAATTATCTTGGAAAAACTTATGTTTTCTCCGTTATTACGTTGAGTTGCGTGAACTTTGTTGCTCCGCATTAGTGTTGGTGTATTTTGGAAGCGAAAAATTGACTCTTTGTGTTGTTTATTTTTAAGTGAATATATTGTTTGTGTTGTGAACTTATTTCAATATGGCTTACGTTTATAGAAAATGTGAAAAGCAAAGATAATTTAATGCCTGGCAAAGTGCCGGGCATTAAATTATCTCGGTTTCCTAAACCTGGAAGAAGAAATGCTTTGCGGTAAGTTCTGTTTATACCTACTAACCTAAAAAGTCAGAATCACGATATCTTTGCACCTCCTACGAACCCTAGAAATAGAAAATAACTATATAACGTACATACCCTTACCCATGTATTGTAAATTATTGCAAATTTAAACATAGATAGGTACGTATTTCGTTTTTCAGCTGTGAAATGTGGACAAAATGTTGCTTTCCCAATCCCCCTTTGTCATCTCCGGATTTCCAACCAAAGTTGTTGTAAAGTAGCCGTATTGTTGTATCTATACCTTAATTTTTATCCCTAAGTTTGTAAGAAAAGTTATTTTTATTTTCCAGGATCAGCATTTAATGAATATAATGGGCACAAGTTCATCTCATTCGACGGTTCACGTTAATTCCCAGCCGGGACCGTCCATCTTTGGGAAATTTACAACTACCTACCGCATTGCTAAACCATAAGGTAAGTTTGTACTACATTGAAAAAAAAAATGATTTCCTTCTCTCGATATACCAGGTAGGTAAACTTATTCACCTGTTCTGTTTATACCTACTAACCTAAAAAGTCAGAATCACGATATCTTTGCACCTCCTACGAACCCTAGAAATAGAAAATAACTATATAACGTACATACCCTTACCCATGTATTGTAAATTATTGCAAATTTAAACATAGATAGGTACGTATTTCGTTTTTCAGCTGTGAAATGTGGACAAAATGTTGCTTTCCCAATCCCCCTTTGTCATCTCCGGATTTCCAACCAAAGTTGTTGTAAAGTAGCCGTATTGTTGTATCTATACCTTAATTTTTATCCCTAAGTTTGTAAGAAAAGTTATTTTTATTTTACAGGATCAGCATTTAATGAATATAATGGGCACAAGTTCATCTCATTCGACGGTTCACGTTAATTCGCAGCCGGGACCGTCCATCTTTGGGAAATTTACAACTACCTACCGCATTGCTAAACCATAAGGTAAGTTTGTACTACATTGAAAAAAAAAATGATTTCCTTCTCTCGATATACCAGGTAGGTAAACTTATTCACCTGTTCTGTTTATACCTACTAACCTAAAAAGTCAGAATCACGATATCTTTGCACCTCCTACGAACCCTAGAAATAGAAAATAACTATATAACGTACATACCCTTACCCATGTATTGTAAATTATTGCAAATTTAAACATAGATAGGTACGTATTTCGTTTTTCAGCTGTGAAATGTGGACAAAATGTTGCTTTCCCAATCCCCCTTTGTCATCTCCGGATTTCCAACCAAAGTTGTTGTAAAGTAGCCGTATTGTTGTATCTATACCTTAATTTTTATCCCTAAGTTTGTAAGAAAAGTTATTTTTATTTTCCAGGATCAGCATTTAATGAATATAATGGGCACAAGTTCATCTCATTCGACGGTTCACGTTAATTCCCAGCCGGGACCGTCCATCTTTGGGAAATTTACAACTACCTACCGCATTGCTAAACCATAAGGTAAGTTTGTACTACATTGAAAAAAAAAATGATTTCCTTCTCTCGATATACCAGGTAGGTAAACTTATTCACCTGTTCTGTTTATACCTACTAACCTAAAAAGTCAGAATCACGATATCTTTGCACCTCCTACGAACCCTAGAAATAGAAAATAACTATATAACGTACATACCCTTACCCATGTATTGTAAATTATTGCAAATTTAAACATAGATAGGTACGTATTTCGTTTTTCAGCTGTGAAATGTGGACAAAATGTTGCTTTCCCAATCCCCCTTTGTCATCTCCGGATTTCCAACCAAAGTTGTTGTAAAGTAGCCGTATTGTTGTATCTATACCTTAATTTTTATCCCTAAGTTTGTAAGAAAAGTTATTTTTATTTTACAGGATCAGCATTTAATGAATATAATGGGCACAAGTTCATCTCATTCGACGGTTCACGTTAATTCGCAGCCGGGACCGTCCATCTTTGGGAAATTTACAACTACCTACCGCATTGCTAAACCATAAGGTAAGTTTGTACTACATTGAAAAAAAAAATGATTTCCTTCTCTCGATATACCAGGTAGGTAAACTTATTCACCTGTTCTGTTTATACCTACTAACCTAAAAAGTCAGAATCACGATATCTTTGCACCTCCTACGAACCCTAGAAATAGAAAATAACTATATAACGTACATACCCTTACCCATGTATTGTAAATTATTGCAAATTTAAACATAGATAGGTACGTATTTCGTTTTTCAGCTGTGAAATGTGGACAAAATGTTGCTTTCCCAATCCCCCTTTGTCATCTCCGGATTTCCAACCAAAGTTGTTGTAAAGTAGCCGTATTGTTGTATCTATACCTTAATTTTTATCCCTAAGTTTGTAAGAAAAGTTATTTTTATTTTCCAGGATCAGCATTTAATGAATATAATGGGCACAAGTTCATCTCATTCGACGGTTCACGTTAATTCGCAGCCGGGACCGTCCATCTTTGGGAAATTTACAACTACCTACCGCATTGCTAAACCATAAGGTAAGTTTGTACTACATTGAAAAAAAAAAATGATTTCCTTCTCTCGATATACCAGGTAGGTAAACTTATTCACCCTTCGTACTTGAACACTTATGTTTTACGACTTTTTGAAATTCAGACTTTTTTTAAATTTATAAGTATACATAAAGGTTTTTTTGTCAAGACTGAAAACCGTTGTTATTAAAAGTATAGGCAATTAATGTTTGTTGTTACTATTACTCAATAATAATAATAATAGGTAATCTTGGGAAATCTGCC